>CM053565.1:16178016-16396777 GCA_028646485.1 Cryptoprocta ferox
TTGCCTGCTGCTGCTACTGGCTGCCACCCCAACTCCTTTCATCTTTCCCCAGGAAGTATTTTATCCTAAATCCTCCAGCCTGGTGGGCAGTCCGGGACATGCTTGGTAATGCACCAAGTTCTGCTGCATTTGGGGCTGCTGCTTTTTCACCTACCGAGTGGTGTCCACGTGCCGGAGTGAAAACAAAACAAAAGCCGACAAGCTCCTGGTCGACCGAGCACTGCCGCTAGCACTGAGACCTTGGAGAAGGGGCTTAATGTCTTGGACTCAGTTTCCCCATCTGTAAAACAAGGTGGTATTGCTGCCAAAAACCTTTTGGCTTCTCAATTCGGAGGGAGCCCCTCACGGCTGCCCACACCCCCACCCCTTCATCACCCCCGGTAAGGAACCGGAGGGCCCGGCTGGCGGCGCGAGTGAGGCAGCGAGATGCCGGTGCCGGGGCGGGCGGGGGAGGGACGTCGTCTCCCAGCCCCAGTCGGTCTGGGGCCGGTTGCGTCCAGCAGCCCGGTTGCGCCTCCGCTTCCCCTACATTTCTTCTCCGGTTTCCTCGCGAGTTCTGCCAGTCCAGGCAGACGCCCTCCGATTCGCCGGGAGCCGGCGGTATTAGCATATTCATATCTCATTTGCATGACCCGGGCCTCCGGAGCGCCTCGCCTCCGGCTCCGCCCCCGCCGGACCGGCCTTCCCGCACCTCCGGAAGCCACTACCATCAAAAGCTTCTTAAGCAGTTGACTGGGCTGAGCCCGTCGGCCTTGCCCTTCAAATTCTCTAGGCGTGAGCACTGGTCTCCGCACTCAGCCGACCGGCAATACGGTTTCCCGCCTTTTTCAGGGCCCTTGGAGGTCCTTGGCAGAAGCTGGGAATGAGGGTGCCCTTCCCGGCCTGTCAGTAGTGACCGTGGGATGAGGAAGATGACAAAATCATCAATAGTTCCCATTTACTGAGCATTTACTATTCCTCTACCCTTTATCACAACCGGAAGTGTCCTCTCTGTGAGGCTCAAAGAGGTAGTATGTGTCCTAGAAGGGTCCCCAGCTTGGTTCCAGCAACTGGCCAGGCGCCTCCTGGCTATTCTGGCCTTCTCAGAGGATAAAGGGACACGTGAGAGTGCCAGGAAGCATTGTCCCGGACCTCGGACCTTGTCTCTAATCGTTGTGTGCCTGGTATTCACCAAGGCCTGGCCTAAGTAAGGAAACACTTCTTGGCATTTTGGGGGGAAATGTCAGCCTTACATTTATGTTGCTCCTTAAAATTTTCAGAGCATCCTCCATACATTATCACATTCCTGCTTCATGCATATACTGTGCCAACAATATGAGTAACAGTCCACGTGGCCCGGAATGCATATATTAAGCTATATTCACCTCAGTCTAATTTCATTACAGCATGATGGAAAAATCCAGACCATTCTCTGGGATTTGATCCAGGAGGAGTGACTTTCAGAGCAATGGCCATTTTGGAGTTAACAAGGATGCTAGATTTGTTTAGACGGAATTTCACAGAAAAATTGAGTCTTTTGTAGTGTAAACCCCAGTGATGGGTCATATACATGAGGGAGATTCCAAAAAGGATGTGTGCTTTGCGATTGAAGTCAGTGACATAAATCTCCCAGTGGAATACTTAAATGTGCAGATAGAATTTGCTTTAGTTATCAAAAGTCAGCTATGACAGTTTTACAAAAAGATAGAGAGAGAGAAAGGAAAGAAAGAAAGGGAGGGAGGGAGGAAGGAAAGAAGGAGGGAGGGAGGGAGGGAGGGAGGGAAGGAAGGAAGGAAGGAAGGAAGGAAGGAAGGAAGAAAGAAAACCTCAAAAAGGATATTAAGGTTCACACCATCCAGGCAAATTATATTTGAGGTAGCTTAAGAGTCAAAGAGTTTCCACATTTTAATAAATTTTTATGTGTTTTGTGCCACATCTATGATCTGACTAGATTAGGAAAAGAAGCAAATGGATTTGGGGGAAAGAGGACGCTAGGGAATTTGAAAGCAGAGAATCAAAAAAGAAGGAGGAGTTTAAAAAAGCATACACACATTCTGATACTAGGGGAAGCAGCCAATAGCTTTAGAAACATTATGTCTTTGAAAGATAGGTCAATGACTGGTAAACAGGCAAATACAAAGTTGTGTGTATGTAGCTCATATGCAGCCTTGGGGACTGACAGCTTGCAGGTGCAGGTTAGAACCGTCGCTTGAAGGCTGCTTCTGGCCCCCACAGGAACACTATCCTCCGGGAGGGAAGAGTGACCCTAGTGAGTGACACTGCCCTGAAAGTTGCTGCACTAGAAGCAGAGAACTCACTCCCTGCCTTTGAGGGTCCCAGAGCTCACCTGTGGAGGCTGTCTTTCCAGTGGACCCCATACTAAGCCAAGTGGGCAAGATTTAACAGAAAAGGAGGTTCTGTTCCCAGGAACCGGCAAAATAAGCCTAGAGAATCAACTAGAAAGTGAGGCCGTCTTACAGCTCTATGAATGGGTTCTTAAAGGAACGTGCACACGTGACAAGAGTACACGTGAAAGCACAGATATTAGATAAACATTAGAAGGGACCTAGGGTGCCTAGGTGGCTCAGTTGGTTAAGCGTCCGGCTCAGGTCATGATCTCACAGTTCATGAGTTTGAGCCCCCTGCCAGGCTCTGTGCTGACAGCTCAGAGCCTGGAGCCTGCTTGGATTCTGTGTCTCCCTCGATCTCTGCCCCTCCCCCACTCACGCTCTGTCTCTCTCTCAAAAAGAAATAAACATTACAAAAAGTTAGAAGGGGGGCGCCTGGGTGGCTCAGTTGGTTAGCAGCCGGCCGACTTCAGCTCAGGTCATGATCTCACAGTTTGTGGGTTTGAGCCCCACGTCAGGCTCTATGCTGACAGCTCAGAGCCTGGAGCCTGCTTCTGATTCTGTGTCTCCCTTTCTCTCTCTGACCATCCCTCCCTCATGCTCTGTGTGTGTCTTTCTCAAAAACAAATAAACGTTAAAAAAATTTAAAACAAATTATAAGGGAACTTAAAAATTAGAAATAGGCTTATTTGAGGATGTGGGTTACAGATGAAGTATCTGTGCTTATGCTTATAAAGTTTTCAGTTTTTTTTAATATTTATTTTTGAGAGAGACAGAGAGAGAGAGCATGGGAAAGGCAGAGAGAGAGGGAGACTGAGGTTCCGAAGTGGGCTCTGTGCCAACTGCAGCGAGCCCAAAGCGAGCCTGAACTCATGAACCACCACCACTCATGACCTGAGCGGAAGTTGGACGCTTAGCCAAATGAGCCACCCAGTCTCCCCTCAGTTTTTTTTTTTTCAGTCAGTACAGATGTATGTCTGTGCCAAACATCCAAGAAGGCCCCAAATTGTCATATTAGTGTGATTTTAAGAGTAGCTTCTTTCCTGGCATTTTGTAGATAGAAATAGTAGCGGGGGCGGGGGGGAGGGGGCGGGGGAACCATGTGGCAAAGCTGCTTAGAAACTGTTTAGACCCCTTGCTCCGGGAAAGCCGTTTTTAAAGCAGCAGGCATCTCTTGGCACGGCTGAGTGTGGAAGCTGGAAGAGGAGCAGATTGGAGGGTGGGACTTGAACAGGGTATTTAGGGGAGAGGAAGTCGGGGGAGCATCTAGACCTGCCCTCCCGTGCAGCCGGGAGCCCTTCAGGAGACAGGTTTAGGCGAGGACACTCTTGGTCTCCTGTTGGTGAAGGGACTAGCGGAGTGGGTAAGGAGAAGCCAAGAGTCAGAAGGTCATTTAGGATATGTGTCCTGGTTGTATACTGTCTTTTGGGGTTTTTTTTTTTTTTTTTTTTGAAAGATCTCTGTGGGTGGACATGGCTCAATGACCAGACTTTGTGCCTGGCTGATCGATTTGTGCCTCTGTACCTGACTCCATCTAAGAAGGTTTAGCCCCTTAAGGAAAAAGTATTTTTGCCATTTCAGAGAGTCAAGTGACCAGTGAGTCCTCTCTGAGAAAATGAGAAGGTATAGGTGTCAGAAGGGGATGCCTGGGAGTCCAGGCTTTGCAGAAGGTCCAGGAGGAGTAAGTCCCCTGGGGCGCCGGGGTGAGTTTCATCTCCCTCCCCGCCCCCACTCCTTGCTCCCCAGTAGAAATCAGCTACAAATCTCAGCTTGTTGGGAACAGATGGCCTTGGCTGACGAATAAGCCACCGCAGGCTGCTCCACCTGTTCTCGGGCTGGAATAATCAGCTCGAGACAAACATCGGCGCTGAAATAACTCATGGCAGCGGGTGATGCGCAGGCACAGATTCCAAAAATCTCTTAAATAGACCCCCTCCAAGTCTCTCCCCTCCCCAGCCCCTAGAGGCCATCAGGGGAAGGTAATGGAGCGGAGAAGACGGATGAACCCCAAACTGAGCCTGATGCCGAGCTGGTGGTGCCTGCTGCGTGGGAGTGGGGGCCTGGGCAGGGGGCAGGGCTGAGTTCAGCGTGGGGTGGGGGCATTGGTCACCTCCCATGGCAGGGAAGTTATTTCGCAAGAGTGCGTGGAGAATGTGGGAAGGGTTGCTCCGGGTCAGGTACAAACGTGAAGAGCTCCCACCACTCTATAGCAGAACACTGAAAATTTGGGATTCATTTGAATTGTTTATTAAAGGAGTGATAGGCAAATGAGGCCAAGCGACTGCGAAATCTCTCAGCAGCTCGGGACAGCCCTGCTGGCAGCCGCTGGGGGTGGGTGCCTGGGTGCCCATACTTCTGTGGATTTGTGTTGCCTTCCCTCACCTCCTTGATGAAGTCAGCTGGGCTAATGTTCCCTGGCACAGGCAGATGAGCCCGTCAGGGGAGTGACAGCACAGGGAAGCAGTGGTGATGGCAGTTGGGGAAGGCGAGTGCCGGCTGAGACGGGGGTCCAGCTCCGGTGGAATCACAGGAGGTGGGGATTGAGAAAGAGGAGTGAAGCTGGCTTCTTGCTCTGGGTGCCTCAGGCAGGCAGCTCTCCCTCCGTCCAGCGACCACTCCCAACGCCCTGCACTTTGGTGCAAAGAGCTTGGGGACTCTGAGTCCCCAGAGACTGTGCTGGCTGGAGAAGAAGGCTGAAGAGCCCTCCCATGCCTCCCATCCCCAACTGCATCTCTAACTGCTAGGTATCATTCCCCCCAAGTGGTTTCTGCAGCTCTCCCTGAGGTCAGGAGCCTCACCTATCGTTTAGGGTCCCACAAACCTGCTCTCCTTGAAGCCAGTTGTGCTCACAGAGGTGCCATGGTGACCCCTTTCCTGCTGAGTGCCTGGCTCTGTGGTTCTCACCCTGCTGCATATTAGAAAACTCAAGGAGCTCCCTTTATTGTTCTGTATACAAAAAGTTTTAAAAAATAATACAGTGAATTTCTCTATCAAGCAGTTTCAGCGGTTATCAACACTGGGGGCGGGGGTGGGGAGCTGGGGGGCTCAGTCAGTAAAGCTAACAACTCTTGATTTCGGCTGGGGTCATGGGATTTGTGGGTTTGAGCCCCACATTGGGCTCTGAGCTGGCAGTGCTGAGCCTGCTTGGGATTCTGTCTCTCCCCTCTCTGCCCCTCACCCACTCACACTTTCTCTCTCTCTCAGAAAATAAACTTAAAAAAAATTAAAAACAAAACAGTCTGGGGCACCTGGGTGGCTCAGTCGGTTAGGTCATGATTTCATGGTTCATGAGTTCAAATCCCACATCGGGCTCTGTGCTCACAGCTGGGAGCCTGGAGTCTGCTTCAGATTCTGTGTCACCCTCTCTCTGCCTCTCCCCCGTTCATACTTTCTCTCTCTCTCTCTCTCTCTCTCTCTCTCTAAAAAATAAGTAAAAATTAAAAACAAATTTTTAAAAACAAAACAGTTATCAACACTGAGCAAATCTTGCTTCATCTACACCCCCGCTCACTTTCCCATTCCCTCCACTAGATTATTTTGAAGTAGACCCCAGATATACTTTAGCATCCAACCCTCAAAGAAAAGATAACGATTCTTTAAAAAAATGTAATCACAAAACTCATATCACACCTAAATACATTATTAATAACCCTTTAGTACCAAACATCCAATGTTTAGGTTTCACTGATTTTATTTTATATAGTAATAATTTAATACATTATATATATAAAATTTTAAAAGGTGTTCAAATCAGGATCAAAACAACACTGAGGAGCCTTTTAAAAAATACTGTGCTTTAGGGCCTTCTCATCCAGGGATTCCAATTTAATTGGTCTTGGGTGGATCCCAAGCATCTTATTTTTTAAAGCTCCCTGGGTAGTTTTAATGTGCAGCCAGGGTTGAGAAATGCCCTACCTTTCCCCCTACCAGTTTCCTGCCAACTCCTCCTTGTCTAGGCTTTTAATACCTCTCCCTGCCTCCAGCCAGTAGACCGGGCAGGTCCCAGAGCAGTGGACACTAACATGCCCTCCCCAGATACATTGAAGGCTGCACACCTTCTCCAACCTTCTCCTCCGGGTGGGCCCGAACTCTCTGTGGGCGCAAGCCTTCCTTTTCCGCTACAAATTCACATACCACATGTGCCTGTGTCTATCTCGTTCTCCCCTAATATGCCTGGTGCCTGTTCTTACCTTGCAAGCGTAGCAGATTATTTGTGTGTGTGTGTGTGCTTGAAAATATCAAAATTCCTGCCTTAGGAAAAAGTGATAACTTCCCTGGGGGCTGTACTCATCATTTGGCTGTTCCAGTGGCTCAACATTGCAATGGAGCTGAGCGAGGGGCCTGGGAGGGTGGGGGTGGGGGGCTTGGCAGCAGATGTGAGGGAAACAGAGGATTGAATTGAATGGGACTTGAACACAGCACATTTCGGGAAATCTAAGAAATTTCTCTTTCCTAAAGATACTGGCCCCAGGAGCCTTTTGGAGAAGTATGCCCCTGTCCCTAGCTCACAGCCATCTGTCTGCCCTCCCCTGTTCTTCTGTTCTTCCCCTACCCCTCAACTCCACCTGCCTTTTGGCCGAATTCCTCCCTCCTGTGTCCCCTACTCCATGCCTCGCTGAATGTTGGTGAAACAAATCTAGTCTAAAATAATGAGCAATCAGCTACCCTGATGCTTAGGGCAGGCTGGGCAGGGGCTGGGGGGAAGGGGTAGGGAGCTGAGTCATTTATAAAGCTTAATAAAGATGCAGATGAGCGTGCTGACGAGGAGCCCCAGAGCTGGGCTTATTCATTATTCAAAGTTATGTAAATGTCACTGGGTCCTGCCTGTTAGAATCCTGCCCCTTTGTCTCTGCTGCGTCTCCTGCCCGGCAGATCCAGCCCACCTTGTGCCTCCCCTTTCTGCCCCAGGTGCTTACATTTGCCCTGCCATCAGCCTTGATCCAGAAACCCATTTTAGAGCCTACCTCAAGGGTAATAAAAATCTTAGATCTCCTCTCCAGCCAGAAGTCTTCCACAGATTTATGGGGAGGCCCTGGCCTTCAGGAAAACCTATATAGGCCCAGATAGATGGGCTTCTCATTGTTAAAGATGTCCAAGGAAAGGATACCGTAAGAGTGCTTCTGTACATATTTTAACGTCTCACAAATCTACTTAGTGGGATGGGTTTCCTGAGGTCTAACCTAAATCGTTCCTGCTGCACTGGAAGCCCAAAGTTGAAATAAAATATCCGTGGGTGACCGGGTGGCTCAGTTGGTTAAGAGTCCAACTCTTGATTTCAGCTCAGGTCATGATCTCACGATTCGTGCGTTCAAGCCCCGCACCGGGCTCTGCACTGACAGTGCACGGAGCCTGCTTGAGATTCTCTCCCTCTCTGTTGCCCTTCCCCTGCTCATGCTCTCTCTCCTTCTCTCTTTCTCTCTGTCTCAAAATAAATAAATAAACTTTAAAAAGAAAAGAAATACAATATCCAGTAAGCAAAGTCTCTTTAATCACCTTTCGGAGAAGTAAAACTCAAGCGCCAAGGCACTCCTGCTTCCTGTCTCCAGACTAACTCATCCGCATGGCCTCCTTTCACCTTTTTAGACAGTTGAACCTCCTCCTTCCAAGTTATACTCACGCTCCCTAAGCTCTTAAGGCTGTCCTGGGGCCCCAAACTCTGGGGAGGGTTTAACTAGTACTAACTACACTTTACCCCCTCTTTTCCACGTCATGATTACTGACTTGTGCTCCACAGCTGCCTAGGTCTTAGGACTGGAATTACTTTCCTCTGACTCTCCTCTCTGTGTGCCGACCTTTCCCTTTTCCCCCATCACCCCCTAGTTTTTCAGTCTGGTGAGGCTGAGAGATGAAGAATTGGGTCAGAGTCACCATGGCATCGATTGCCTCCGCTTTCCCTTCTTTCCTGGACTGGCTTTCCTCCCTCCCCACCCCCAACCTATTTTTAGCCTGCCTCTGTTTTCCTTCGTCTGGTTGGCAACCATGCTGGCCTCTTTCTCTTAGCTGCCCTCATCTCTCCCCTGCAGCCTGTGCAGACCCTAGCTGCCCTTCCAGAGGTCTCTTATTGCCTGTCCAATTTATTGCGATTTTCTTCCATCTTGAAGATATGCAGGGTCTGCCTGAAGGGGGATGCCTGGCCGAAGGGAAGCAGGGAGATAATGTTGGTAGGTCTGTTTTGGTAAATCCTTCAATGTTTCTAGAACCTTCAAGTTGTCCATCCTTCCCCCCCACCCCCCACCTTTAACAATGGTGTTTCCTCTCCTCTGTGCCCACAGACTCTTTATTGTCTACATCCCCTCTTCTCCTCTAGGACACCACCCCAGCCCCAATAAGAAATGCTCAGATCCTCCCTCTTGGGCATCCTGGACCAGCTTCCTTTGGCTTTGCGGGTGGGCAGCACCCCTGGAGGTCCTTGCCTGCCTTCTTGGTCTGCACATTACCAGTCTTTTCTTCTCCAGTACCTTTTTCTCTCCACTCCTCCCTGACCTCATCCCTCCCACACACACCCCTTCCTACCCCCACACGCCCCCGCCCCTCCTCACACTCAGTTTCTAGGACACACCAGCTCAGGCAGGGCTTGTCATCATCCCCCACTTGTCCTTTCCCAGCCTCTTCTAGACATTGGTCCCCTCCTTTACTGTCACCAGCAAGCTGAATAAGACTGGATATTTTGGAAGGGGATCTGCAGCTGGCTGGGGGAGGAGGGCGGCACTGAGTGAAGCCGAGGCAGAGAGAGCTGCGGGCAGCCATTGAATGAGAGCGAGAGGTTCCCAACACCCTTTCTCCCCAACTTTGCCAGCTTGGGAGATGGCAGGATCTTACGCTGATCTCTGTCCGTACTCCGTTTTTTTCTCTCTCAGCAACAACACAATACCTCGCTTTACAGTTTACCGCATTCTCTTCCCCATATTCCACTATGTGCATGGTGCTCTCCCTCCCCCAGGGCTGCTCAGATGCCCCTCCTCACTGAGTCCCAGCCTGACCACCATCACCACCATCGCAAAGGCAGCACTCCCCCAACCCACCTCCGCCAGCATTCTCTATCTTCCCGGCCATGCTCTTTTTCCCAACGCACTTGTCACCTTCTAAATTACGATAACATTTACTCATGCATACTGTTTATATGTCTTCTCCTTAAACTGGGCAAATGCCACAAGAGCAGAGATTTTCATCTGTTTTATTCACAGATATATCCAGGATGCCTAGCACAGTCCCCGGCACATAGCAGAGTTTCAGTAAATGTGTATGGGGGCACCTGGGTGGCTCAGTTCTTAAGCATCTGATTTCGGCTCAGGTTGTGATCTCACGGCTCATGAGTTCAAGCCCCATATCAGGCTCTCTGCTGTCAGTGCAGAGCCTGCATTGGATCCCCTGCCTCTCTCTCTGCTGCTCCCATGCTTGCACTCCCTCTCTCTCTCTCTCAAAAATAAATTAACATTATAAAAATGGAAATCTTTATAAAATAAATAAATAATAGAATATTTAATACTTAATAGAATCAGTATTCTATTATTTACTTATTTTGAGAGGGAGGAAGAGAGTGCACATGCGAGCGCTCAAGCAGGGGAGGGGCAGAGAGAGAGGGAGAGAGAGAATCCCAAGCTGTCCCCCAGCTGTCAGCACACGCCCAACTCGGCACTCGATCTCACAAACCTGAGAGATCATGACCTGCGCTGAAATCAAGAGTCAGTCAGTCAACCGACCGAGCCGCCCAGGTGCCCCCATTTTAATCATTTTCAAGTGCAACCCTTCCGTGACATTAACTACATTCTCTGAAACCATGTTTGTGTTTGTGATATGTTAAACCATGGTGTTGTGAAACCATCCCCACCATCTGCAGAACTTTGTTATCTTCCCAAACTGAAACGCCGTGTCCCTTAAACACTAACACCTCATTCCCCCCCTCCCCAGCCCCCAGAAGCGACCATTCCACTTCCTGTCCTTGTGAACCTGTCCAGCGTAATCGTCTCCTGTGGGTGGAATTCTCCAGTGTTTGTCCTTTTGTGTCACTTAGCACATGTTTTCCACGTTGTAGCGCGTTATTCCTACTTTGGAGATGTGATTATTCCCACTTTCTGGAGCCTGACGTGCAGGGGATCCTCTGAGAGCCCCTGAGAAGCAGACCTGGCTGGGGTGGAGGAGACCGGCTGACTTTTACAATTCCCCGGAGAAATCAGCGCAGATCCACGTACCTAAGCCTAAGAGGCAATTTCCTCTGTGTTGTCTTTCCTTTGGGGATATTTTTATTCTTATCCCATTTCCCTCTCTTCCCACTCGATGCCTCCTTCTGACATTTCCACCCCAACTGGTCCCAGTTTTCCTCTCCCCAGAACAAGCCTTCTCTCAAGTCAAACTGTCCTGGTCTGGAGCTGCTCCTGCGGGGGTTTCGGCTAAGTGCGATGAGCCCCGCTCGAGTCCCTGTTACACCCCTCACCCCTCCACCCACCTTGGGGTAGTTATGAGCCTGTTCCCTTCCAAAGCAATTAGTGCAAGGAGGCCAGCCGACTCAGTGCTAATGCCGTTTCATTAAGTGGGAGCAATCCTAATGATAATAAAATGGCACATTTAACATTCAAACATTGAACAGGGTTTCTAAGCGAGTGTGTCTCTCTCTTCCTTTCTGGTGTAACAGCTCCATCTTCATAAGGACCTGACAATACAGCCTGATGAGAGACTGGGGGGCTAAGCGTCTTCACAGAACCAGAGAGAGGATGAGAACCAGACAAAGGATCCAGGGAGAGAGGGTGCATTGCACTGAGAGGATAAAGACCCCTAGGATTTCTGGGATAATGGACTCTGGGGTGCTGAGTTAGACAATTAAAGTCTCTGAGAAATAAGGTCGCACTGAAAATAAAGGCCACCACAGACTTTAATGCAATGCAGCTTTTTATTTATCTGTTTGCTCAACACATTTTTTTTCAACAAGCATTTATTGTGCACCCAAGGTGAGCTAGATTTTATGGGAGTCTGTGATGGAGGGTGGCTCTAGTTTTCGGAAAAGGAACTCCAAGGGCAGCAGCGATCTACAAATCATCTTGTTTGCCTTCCCCTGGGTGGCTTTAGTCAAATCCACCCCAAGTTTCTCAAATGTCTCAGCAAAGAGAATTTTAACAACTGCTTTGGTCCCCTGAGCCAGTCCTTATGCGTCCTCCTTATTGAGACATCCGTCTCGAAGGTCCTTGCTACTCTGTGATTGTAGACTATCTGGTTGACCTTCTGGAAGCAAAAGAAAAAGTAGTGGGACTGGGGAGCTGGCCAGGGGAAGAAGGTCGATTCAATCATGCGGTGTTGACAGGGAACTCCGGAGAGGCAGGAGAACAAGATGACACGTTATGGCCGCAGGGCTTTATTCCCAGCTCCAGTGCACACAAAGGAGGCCCCTGGCTGGGGGTCAGAGGTGAGCTTTGCCCAGCACAGGGAAGCGGCTCATTCTAAAAGGTGTCAAGTCATAGGATGGCGTTAATTTCATGCTTAATTCATACAGGATCTTCCCCACAACAGGGGAGAGCTTGAATCCGTGTCCTAGGGAAAGGAGAGCAGCATGTCAAGCATCCTCAGGGACAGCGGCTGGGGTCCCTGGAGGTCCACTACCCTATCCCCAAATAGGGCTACCTCTCTTCTTGGTCCACACCCCAAAGCTGGAAGTTGCCTCCCACCAGAACTATCCTTTCTTCTCTGATTGCACCATCCAGCACCTTTAGACGCTCAAGTCTAGGCTTTGGCCAGCTGAGAGCGTAGAAAACACCATTTTCTCTCTCCCTCGCTCTCTGCCCCTCCCCCGCTCAAGCTCTTTCTCTCTCTCTCTCTCTCTCTCTCTCTCAAAATAAATAAACATTAAAAAAAAATTTTTTTAAGGGGCACCTGGATAGCTCAGGCAGTTAAGCATCCGACTCTTGATTTCATCTCAAGTCATGATCTCACGGTTTGTGAGTTCGAGCACCACGTCCGGCTCTGCACTGACAGTGCAGAGCCTGCTTGGGATTCTCTCTCCCTCTCTCTCTACCCCTCCCCTGCTCGAGAACTTTTTCTCTTTCTCAAAATCAATAAATAAGCATTAAAAAAAAGAAAAAGAAAAAGAAAACATTCTGCCTGGTACTGAGATGAGGCAGCTTTAAGGCACATCTTCCCCTGCTCAGGCTCACCAGAGAATCCAGCACCAATGACAATGTTGTCATACTTTGGGTGTCGATCAAGAATGAAGTGCTCATCAGGGGTGTTCTAGAAAGAAACAATCACACCTGTGTCCTCTGAGGATAGAAAGAGGAGGAAGAACCGCAGGCGAGGAAGGGAGGGGACCAAGCTGCATTGCTTTCCAGAAAAAATGGGAATGGGGCACAAGGATGCGTTCTGCATGCCAGTGCCCCCTCGGGGTATGACAGTCTTTCTCATTTGTCCATCTGCCTCTCTTCTCATACAGAGCTATGAACACAGTAGGTGCTCAGTTAATGCGTGTAAACTAACTTTAGCCAAGATGCCTCAGGCCCTGGTGACATCTGTCTCTTCTCTTCGTCCCTAAGGCCTGTTCAACTAGAACATCTTGCCAAAAAATCTTTTAGAGCTCTTCTGGGAAACATAGCGAGGGGCTGCCAGGCATAAGCCTAGTTTGCTAATGAAAAGGAATATGAATAACCTCTAGCGGGGCCTCACCGGTAGAGGTGAACAGACCCATAGAAATAAGCGTGTTTGTTTCAAGCCACATATCATGTCGGGGTCAAATAGATGTGAGCCTGAGCAGTGCTGTCTGTCTCCTTCCCCTGTTCCTCGGGGCTGTGAGAGGGACCTGGCCCGGCCGCCCACACCCTTACCGTGTACAGGCAGTGCTCCAAAATGGCAGGCTCGGGCTCTAGGTCAGGTAAGTGATCTCTGACAAAGCGACCCAGGATCTGGACGTCTTGGATGTCTGAGAATGCTTCCGGGCAGTCCCGCTCCTCAGGATCTACATTGTTGCCGTGGTGATAGCAGACCTAGCTCCCAATCAGAGCGGTGTGAGCTGCTAGGGCCGGCCCTCCTGCACACCCCCCAGCCCAGGGGGCAGGCGCTTTCACCGAAGGCCCCCATCCATCAGCCCAGCCTTCCCTGGTCCTCACGGATGCTGTGTGCTTCCACTCATGCTGTGTGCTTCCACTCGAGGTTGCCTTAGCTCTTCCTTCCCCCTCCGACCCTATGTTTGCAAAGGAAGGGCTCCCTTTGCCACCTCAGGACAGCTGGGGGTCTTGCACTTCAAATAGGGAATAGAGAAGTGTTCTGCTGCTGCTGCTCCCCGGAAGGGAGGGGGAGTCTAGGGATCTGTTGAAAGGGACATTAGAGCAGCCGGCCCAAACCTGTGGGGGGAGGGGCCCTACCCGCCTTCTCTGGGCCTTTCCGCTCACCTTCATCAGCCCTGGGTATTCCCCAGAGGGCAGCCCGTAGATGTGGTGGGGAGCGGGACTGAGGCCCAGTCCTAGGAAACAAGGAAAGCCCTGGGACACACCGTAGCTTCCGGGAACCTTCTCTCGCCAGTAACACACATTGATCCTCAGGGTCTTGAAGCAGAGAGAGGAAGTGGGAGATAAAGGGGGAAAGCCACTAAATTATAGGCATCAAGAACAGTTTCATCTGGCGTCCTGTAGCTCTGAGTACAAGCTGGATGCCTCCCTCTTAACTCGTCCATCGTTGTTTGCCCAATTCTCACGTCATTGACATGTTACATTGTTTTAAGTTTATTTATTGATTTTGAGAGAGAAAGAGAACCAGTGGAAGAGGGGCAGAGAGATCGGGGGACAGAGATTTGAAGCAGGCTCTGTGCTTACAGCAGAGACCCCGACATGGGTCAAGCCATTTCCTCAGGGCTTCATATTTATTACATTATTTAATTCTCCAATAGTCATATCCCCATTTTACAGATTATAACACTGAGGCTCATGAGGTATACTAATTTGCCCAAGGTCGTCTGGGAGCAAGTGGCAGATCGGAGACTCAAATGTGAGTCCGTCTGACTCCAAGGTTTCTTCTCTTAAGCCCCAACCCTCGGGCTTCCAGCCCCCCTTACCTGCAGGGGCAGCTCAATTCCCAAGGGACAGAGGAGCCGGTTGGTCCAAGGGCCTGCTGTGATGATCAAGCTCTTGGCTTGGTAGCTTCTGGACGGAGTTTTCACTGTGACTGGTAGCCCCGGCTTTATCTCCATCACCTTCTCTCCATCACACACTAGGCCTCCAAGGCGTCGAATTGCATCCTGAAAGGGCAGCAGCGGGGGAGAGCACGTTCGTTACACAGGTATATGGTTCACCCTGGTGAACAGAGTCCTTCACTTAGGGCAGAAAGGAGGGCTCCGACTCCAGACCTCCTGTCCCATAAAGACCAGGCCTAGCAGGGGATATGAAACTGCCCTGCCCAAAAGATTGAAAATGAAGCCAGCAGGGCAAAGGCCCTCATCTGGCCAAGGGGGCTGGGGGACGGCAGATCGGAACGACCGCAGAGGCTGCGTTGCCCCTGAATGCTGCACATACTACCTGGAGGGCTCTGAGGGCCTTGTCTGCATAGAGAACTCCTCCAGACTCGTCCAAGACCCCCACTTCTCCCCTGGCCAACCGAACATTGGGGAAACGTTGCTTCAGTTCCTCAGTTGAAAGACACTGGTGCTCCACACCCTGTCTACACAAAGTAGCCTGGATCGTTTTTAATTCTGCATTCGCCTTCATTCCCAGCAGCAGTAGCCCCGTCTGCCTATAAAAGAATAAAAAAAAAAAAAGAGGAAAAAAAAGGCACGTGGGTAATGGTATGAGTCAGGTGCCTGGGCCATTCTCTCTTGTTCTTCAGCAAGGGTCCCATCAAGGAGGTCTCAGCCTTATGGTCAAAGAACTGGTGAAGTCAGGGGCGCCTGGCCGGCTTAGTCGGTAGAGCACACAACTCTTGTTGTCGGGAACAGGAGTTCGAGCCCCACACGGGGCATGGAGCTTCCTTAAAAAGATTTTAAAAATTAAAAATAAAAAGAACTGGTAAAGTCATCTCAATGCTGCTGTTAGGGTTGCAGTCAGGATTCTTGAGCTGACTGCCAGCCCATTCCTAAGTCTGCCCTGGGCTCTCACTGTCGGTTTGCTTGTCCCTCCAACCTCTCGGGATCTATCTTGCCCTTGAGGGCAGACATCCAAAATCCTCACCTAGAAACTGGTAGGTGTTTCTTCCTCTTCCTCCATGCCTTGATCCATTCACTATTCTAATCTCTATTTGTTTTTTTTTTTAAGTTTTTTTAAAATTTATTTTGAGAAAGAGAGAGAGAGATTGAGAGTGTGGTGGGGAGGGGCAGAGAGAGGGAGAGAGAATTGGAAGCAGGCTCTGTGCTGTCAGCTCAGAGCCCAACTCGGGGCTTAAAGTCACAAACCGCAAGATCATGACCTGAGCAGAAATCAAGAATCAGGTTCTTTAACCCAACGGAGCCACCCAGGTGCCCCTGATCTCTATTCTTTATCCTCTTTGCCCTCACTCCAGCCACTGCTGTTTCTTTTCCTTTGTCCCTTT
The DNA here is from genome assembly GCA_028646485.1 of Cryptoprocta ferox. Taxonomy (NCBI): domain Eukaryota; kingdom Metazoa; phylum Chordata; class Mammalia; order Carnivora; family Eupleridae; genus Cryptoprocta; species Cryptoprocta ferox. The sequence goes on from CM053565.1 coordinate 16,193,835, forward strand.
TTTTAATTTTTTAAAAATGTTATTTTTTTAAAAATTTTTAATGTTTTATTTATTTTTGAGAGAGAGAGAGAGACAGCGTGAGCAGGGGAAGGTCAGAGAGAGAGGGAGACACAGAATCTGAAGACAGGCTCCAGGCTCTGAGCTAGATATCAGCACAGAGCCAGACGCGGGGCTCGAACCCACGAACCATGAGATCATGACCTGAGCCGAAGCCGGATGCTCAACTGACTGAGCCACCCAGGCGCCCCTGTTTATTTATTTTTGAGAGAGAGACAGAGCACAAGCTGGGGAAGTTGCAGAGAGAGAGGGAGACACAGAATCCGAAGCAGGCTCCGAGCTGTCAGCACAGAGCCCGACACACGGTTCGAACCCACAAACTGTGAGATGATGACCTGAGCTGAAGTCGGACGCTTCACCGACTAAGCGACCCACGTGCCCCTCCTTTGTCCCTTTTCTTGTCATATGATGTATTGTCCTCTTGCTGCACTTGTCTGTGCTTGGTTCCTCCTCGGGGGCTGCCTGTCTTGTGGGAAGGATCCTAAATTGGGAGAACTGGCTCTGGGTCCAGTCCTGGCACACCCCCGATGACCTTGCTCTTGTCGTGCACTGTTCCAGTCCCCACATTCCTCTGGAACGCATGCCTGCTGGACTGTTGGTGGTGGGGTGGCACTGCCCTGACCCTGGGGCATGTGTAATGGCATGGGTCCTTTATTTAGTCGTCACAGTGCCTGGGGGTTGCCACTCACATTTAGCGGGCAGGGGCCGGGGACGCTAAACCTGCAATGCTCCGGAAGATCCTACCCCAATGCCAATAGCACTCTCATACAGAAACACCAATAGGTGGTCTCTCGGGTTCCAGCAATTAATTCTGTGACTTTATGGTTTTGTTTCTCCCTATACTTCCCTTTGTGCTTCTTACTCTCTAGGGGAGTAAAATCTGTTTTTCTTGAATACTTTCCTGTTTCTCTGTCACAAGAGACCAGAGCTCCCTTTTGGTGGAAACGGATCTAAACAATAGAAGGGTCGCTTTGGCCCTTGGGACCGTTGCCGTAGTCCCTCTCGCTTTCAGCAGCCGCAGTGACCACCATCAGCCACGTACATCCCCCAGGTACTGTGTATAAAGCTCGTAATAGCCTATAATGGAGTCTCATGGATATTACATGCTTCCAAATCCCACATTATCTGGTTGGGGGGATTAAAGAGAAGATTGGGAGGGGGTAGGGACACAGCAGGCCCTAGGGCTGGTGTCAGTACACAGAGCCGCGCAGCGTGCCCAATCCATTGGCCACGGCCCCCGCCTACCCGGCATTCACCACTGGTGAGAAAGCAATGAGAGCCTCTGCCTCTTCAAAGCTCAGCAGAGGAAAGATGCTATAGAATCCCCACTCGTCAGCCGGTCCTTTCCCTGTGGCCCCAAAAAGGACTTCAGATTGGTTCTCAGGAAATGAAAACTTGCCTGGCAAACTTCTCAGTCGAGAGGATAATTCCGAAGTCATCCAAGGATATGTTCTTGAGCCCTTTCTAACCGGCTGGGGTTGTTGCTGGGGAGAATTCTGAGAAAGACCTGGCTGACCCCTCACCACGGCGGTTACAAGGTCAGATCCCTGGCTCAGAAATTCCAACCCCTGCCTGCAGTGTAGCAACCTTGGTCTCTTGTAGACTCGGAGACTCAGTCACTTTCCCTTCCTCCCTTCCTCTCTCTCCCACCCTCCCTTTCTTCCTTCCTTCCTTCTTTCCTTAAAGTAAGAACCCCTCTTACAGGAATGTACTGTAAGGGGAAAACAAACTCATGCCAAGACAACGGGCAAATCTGTCGAATTATGAAACGCGGAGTGATGTTCTAATTCCCAAGCCATCCTGTGGCGGATGAAGCGGGTGCTCCCATCCCTAGGAGTAATCAGTGAGCTGATTCCGCCGGTGAGTGTAATTGTGCCGATTGTAATCATTTTGCTCCAGCTCTCTGTCCCTGTGGCATTTATTTCTTAGCCCAGATATTGATCTAACAGTGGGAAATTTTCCATCTGAATTTGTGATGCTGGACCCTCCCCTGGTCCGAAGATGCGTTTGGGAAATTCTCATTTTCCGTGGATCACAGCTGAGCTATTTGGCCTGAGGGAAACCGTGCACGGCTGGAGAAATGCCTCCGATTGGAGAGAGATTTTTGACCATTATGAGCAAATCGGAAATAAATGTAAAACATTGCCTGGAAATGCAAAGGCCTGTCATTATGGGAGATAGGTGAGAGGCTCCTGTGGGAAATGCTTAGAGAATTGGAAATCAGTCAGTCAAAACCGGGATCAGGGAATGGGCTTTTTCCCCCCAGTATGAAGATAGATGACTTCCATGGGCGGATTGAAAATCATTTAAATGCTTATTTTCTTAATGGTTTTTCCTAGATCCCAATAAACAGACCCACTCATTCTGCATCAATTTCTCACCCCTGTGCTTTGGGCCTCCCCCTGCTCTCTTTCTGCTCAGACCTAGCCTACAAAGTTTGGGGAGGGGAGGAATCAGAAGAGACAAGGCCGTCTCAAGGGAAAATAAAAAAAAAAGAAAATTGTCCAGGAAATGCCTGGTCAGGGCTGGCCTAGAAAGAGAGCACCTTGAAGCGAGCTTGGGTTGTCAGGGAACCTGGAAAGAGTGTGGCTCCCAGCTCCCAGAAGGCAGTCGGCTAAGTGCAGAGCGTGTGGTAGGAACGGCGTCTTCCTCCAAACCCAGCTGGATCCAGCACTAGGAAGACGCAATTGAAGAATCCTCCCAAGGGCCTTGTTGACTCCTCTGGCTGACAAAAGCCTCGGACATGATGTAAGGAGCTGATGATCAGGGATTTCCATCCATTCCTATAGGGGGACAGGGCGCCGGATAGAACCAGGAGGAATTGGGAGGGGCAGACAGCTCTCCCCGCAGCCACCTCCCATCCCAGGCTCCCCGATTTCTCTTCTGGGGGTTTAAAGTGCCAGTCAAGCCAGCTCCCAGAGTCACCTTGGGGAGGGGACTCGGTAATGGCTGCTGCCTTTGTTGGTTTCGGAGGAGCTCTTGGCGTTTCATCTTCCGCTCAGTGGGCCGAGGTGGAATTGGTTAACAAAGACTTTGCTCCAGGGAGGGGATGTGGCTGACAAGCCAGACACTTCACAGACACAGGAAGCAGCAGCTGCGGAGGGGGCCACCAGGTTCTGCCAGCAGCTGTACTGCCTACGGCTGTGATCTTGTCTGATACTGTCAGCTAAGCAGGGGCAGCCTGGGTCACGAGCTAGATATTAGTACTCAAAGGGAGAAGGCGGGGCAAGCAAGAGATGGGCCCCAGAGCTGGGATTTGCTGGTGGTATCAATGTCCTGGCTGTACACATCACAAAAGATGCAGACCTTGTGATCTGGCACATGTGTCATTGTCTGTACCCAGAATATATGCAAATATCCTGAGCCCACCCATGTTTAGTACGCCACTGTCACAGGAAGAACAGAACAGAATAAAAAGAATCAGACAACCACTTAACCAGCAACTCCTGAAGATGCCTGGTGGTTTGTTTGTTTGTTTGTTTGTTTCATCATTGTGAAGTAGCCTTAAGTAAATACATTCATATCTATCAGATTATGATATGCTGGTTCTCTGAGAAGAGACTCGGAGAATACGAACCACAGAGAGGATGAATCATTATAGAAAATCTGAATTAAGAACAAAAGCTAAAAGAATTGGAATGGGAAGTATCTGTTCTCTGTTCCTAAATAAAAGAACCAAATAAATTAGTCTGCCCAAGTAAATCAGATTATCCATAAGAAAGGATGTGATAATGATTATAATAATAATAATAACAGCAACACCTAGCACTCCGTAGAACTCCAAAGCACATTCATTGTACTCTCTTTTTCATGAGTGGGGATGCTAGGCATCAGAGTGGTCTTTTAAGAGGGGCTATCCTATATCCCTGTCTTTTTTTTTTAATGTTTTTATTTATTTTTGAGAGAGAGAGAGAGAGAGAGCACCCATGCAAGTGGGGGAGGGGCAGAGAGCAAGGAAGACAGAGGATATGAAGCAGGCTCTGTGCTGACAGAGGTGAGCTTAATGTGGGGCTAGAATTCATGAACTATGAGATCATGATCTGAGCTGAAGTCGGAAGCTCAACTGAGACACCCAGGTACCTGTCTTTAATATTTATTTATTTTTGAGGGGGAGGAGGGGCAGAGAGAGAGAGGGAGACACAGAATCTGAAGTAGGCTCCAGGTTCTGAGCTGTCAGCACAGAGCCTGACACGAGGCTCGAATTCACGAACCGCAAAATCATGACCTGAACCAAAGTCGGACACTTAACCGACTGTCTTTAAATAAACATTAGTAGTCTTTCCACCTGGGATGATTTAGATGTGAATTTGTTGGGACAGAGGGGATGGACAAAGTAACCAGTCTGTGGGGCCAGCAAACCATGACTCGGGAACCAGATCAGGTCTACCACCTGTTTTTGTTTGTCACACAAGCTAAGATGATTTTTGTATTTTTTAATGGTTGATAAAAAAAAAACAACAACAAAAGAATGTTTCATGACATGAAAAGAATATGAAATGTCAGTGTCTGTGAATAAAGTTTTATTGGCACCCAGCCACGCTCAGTTATTTACATATCATCTGTGGCTGCTTTCACACTACAATGGCAAGAGTTGGGTAATTGGCAGAGCTGAATAGTTACAACAGAGACCATATGGTCTGCAGAGCCTAAAATACTATGTGGCCATTTCCGGGAAAAGTTCTCCAAGCCCTGTTCTAGACTAACTAGGAGTATAATAATCCTGTGATTTTCACTAACAGGTTAAGACCCTGACTACTCAGTAGCAAATCTCTTACATGGTTGTGGGGAGAAATAAACGAGTTAATAGGTAGAAAACAGCCTTAGTTTCTTATCACAAGCATTAAATAGGTGATGATGGTGACAGTGATAATGATGGACTTCTCAGGTACTACTCTAAGCCCTTCACATACTTATCCTCACAGCAGCCCCATGAAATAGATATGCCTACTTTACAGACAAGAAAACTGAGTCTCAGAGAGGTTAAACAGCTTTCTCCAAACCATACTTCGTAAGAGTCTCATTTCATCCCCACAAAGCCCTGTGAGGAAAAAAATGAGGCACAGAGAGGTACAGAAACTTTTCCAATGTCACACAATCAATAAGAGGTAGAGCACAAAGTCAAGTTCAAGCCTGTCTCCAGAATCATGTTCCCTCTGAAAGGTTCCAGACACTCTCCTAACATCACTCTCCCAACATCTTAGTTGCCTCTGTGTCTGATGGGAAGAAGTGAGCCCTCCAAGGCCTTGGCACTTCTTTTACTGTAAGCTATTCAGCAGTATTCACAGACGGTTGACAGAGAGGGGTCCCTTAACCAGGCCACCCCTCAGCAAGACACGCTCCTTTATTTGGGTGCTGGGTGCATTAGCCGCCTCTGGAATAAATCTGTAATTAGCTGTCCTAGCTGTATTTGCATAATGGATTTCACTTTGTTCTTAAGTTAATGGTGTTTTTGCAACAGAACAGTAACCTCTTGGTTCCTGGCCATTAAAATAACTGCCACCCTGTAGGATAGAGCTGTGGTTTTGTAGAAAGTTCAGTTAAGAGCTTCAGAGAAGATGGGAGGGGACGTGGGGTGGGTGGTTAAAGTTCTCTGTGCATCGTGGGTTATCTGCCTTCCTCCCCATGAGTGTTTGAAAGGTCAGTGGAAGTTGGGGGGCGGGGGGAGGGCAAAGGAGTGTTAAGGGTTAAAGAGCCACGGGAACAATAGAGAACTCCAGCAAGCAGCAGGGCCTGAAGAGGAGGCCTATAGGAAGAGGCATTCAGAGAGAATGCAATGGATTATAGGAGTCACTCTGGGGGTGAGGACTCAGCATGAAGGGCTATGATATTAGTAGGAATATAAAGAATCAAGACAGGGGCACCTGGGTGGCTCAATTAGTTGAGCATCCAACTTAGGCTCAGGTCATCATCTCGCAGTTCACGGTTCGTGAGTTCCAGCCCCACATAGGGCTCACTGCTGTCAGCACTGAGCCCGCTTCAGATCCTCTGTTCCCCTTTTTTGCCCTTCCCTGCTGGTGCTCTCTCTCTTTTGCTCAGAAATAAATAAACATTAAAAAAAAAAAAATCAAGACAGCAGCCTCCTCCTTCATTTCAACCCCTGCCCTAAAAGACTCTCAGATGGCTCCATGGAGACGTAAATACAAACTCCTGCTCTGGGTATCTGCTCCCAGTGCCTTTTCAGCAGTCTTCCCAATACAACCTCTGCAAGCCTCGAACATGTGTCTGACCCCAGTCCTGGAACTCAGAGGGCGGCAGCAGCCAGCTGAAACCCCGGGGCAATCGTCATGACAGTGAGCACAATGCTTTGGCGGGTCTGGCACCCCCCGGGCCCCGTGTCCCTGCAGTGCATTTCAGGTGTTCATGGCAGTGCCTCCTCACATACTAAAAGCACCCCCAGGCACTGGGCCCCACAATTCAAGGAATTCTCCCCCCCACCCCAAACCTGTGTAATTGGGTTCCAGCCTCATGCTCCAGCTGAGCCCATATCTGGTAGCACTCATCCATCATCTGGGTGTAAAAGTCTTCAGGGTATGCCCTTCGGACGATCCGGCTCTGCCCATGGGAGCTTCCTCGGGAGTGCGGTAGAAAGAACTGGAAATGGAAAACAAGAGAGACAGCCGAAGCTCTTACCCCTTGCGCTGCCCGCTCCTCATCCCCACCCCCAGGATCCACAGCTCGTCGTGTTAAAATCTTTCCATACAGTCTCCCTTCACGGCCAAGTTACTGGTTTAGCTATCGGCACAGAAGTTTTCAGTAGGACTAACTTAGCTTCCCTTTTGCTAACATTATTCACATCCCAAAGTCCCTTTGTTAGTTAGTCTTTGGTCATCTTGCTGCAACCCCACCTCACCTAGTCTCCTGGAGAAACAGAATTAGAAAGAACCTTGGAGATCATTCCAGTCTAGCCCCCTTCGTTTTATGGACAAGGAAACGGATGCTATTTCTCTGTGGCTTCAGATCACTCGGGACAAGGGAACCAGCTTGGGATTTAGCAAAGGATGGAGAGTTTCCTACAAGGTTAAACCAGGGATCCCTCAGGCTTTGAGAAAACTGATAGAGAAGTTGAAAAAGGTGTCTAACCAATCCAGCTCATTACCAAGAAGAGTAAATCAAAACCCGTCTGGATAGCTGTCGGGAGGATGGGAGGATAGAAGATTCTGGAAGGTGAGCTGGGTGGACCTGCCCTGGGAAGGACCCTGGAGACACTTGGGGCCCACCCACATGTGCAGTGGTCAGTGTAGACTGCACTGCATGGGGTCACCTTTTCTAGAAGGAAAATAAAACCTAAGTCTTACTGCCTGCGTAGCAAACAATAAGGCTGCCATCAACCAGAGATGGCAGAAAGAAACAGAAGTCTCTGCTGGGTTCCAGGGTGAGAGGCCAGGAATACCCAGGGAAGAATCCTACCTCCTAGGCTCACAAATCAGCTGTTGCCTCTGGGCAAAATTACTTTTCCTTAAAGGTTACCCAAACCAGAACTGATTACTTTTCTGGGCCGGATCAACCATTTTGGCACAGAAGAGACTGAGTGGTGAGAGGGAAAAGAACAGGGCCCGGGACACTTCTTGATCGAGGGCAGGAACCGGGAGGCAGCAAAAGGAGGCAGTGAGCCTAGAAACCCAAAGTGGGTCTTAGGGATGGTGGGACTCTTCTTTGCATTGTCCCGAAATACACGAGGCAGCAAAGCTGCAGACTGCACTGAAATTGACAATCAGACTTTACTCCAAAGTCTGCCGTCTCTGGAAACTTCTCTCTAGGGGAGGAGAGAGGGACCGTCCCTAAGGTTAGAAGTGCAGAGGGAACACAGTACCTGCTCCAGCAGGATGACCCTCTTCCCGTGTTTGGCCAGGTGGTATGCGGTAAAGCAGCCCTGGATGCCTGCCCCGATCACAATGGCATCACAGAGCTCTTTCTGAGCATCCATAATGCCCACTTAGCCTTATGGCCACAAAACCCGCACACAAAGAGGACTCTGGGCTGAAGGAGGAGGAGTAGGACAAAGTCCAGCCCGGCCAGCATTCCCACAATCCCCTGGGCTGCATCCTTCTCCCCACTCCTCCCTCCCAGCAAAGTCTGGCATAGGGTTCAGTCCCCACCTCCCCTGCAGAGCAGAGCTGGGTAGTCTGATTTCTGAGGTTTAGCCCAGCTCAGCTCCTGCCCTCACCCTTGTATCCCTCTAGCTTTCTATTCTTGGCTCAATTATTGTCATGCAAATGGATCCTTCCCATGCCACCTTCCTGTCTCATTATGATCTTTGTCTCCGGACTTCGCCCCGGAATTTCAATGCCTCCTAGACTGAGCTGGGCACCAGGAATGCTGCCTCCCCCTGCTGGCTTTCCTCCCTTCTGCCTGATTTCCTTTGGAGATTCTAGAGGGCCAAGCTAAGAACTTGGCACTCTGCCCAGGGTAAGACCCACCTCCCCAGTGGGGTGCAAGGTCGGGGGGGGGGGGGGGTAAACACAAGGAACAATCGGGAGGGCAGTTTTGTGATTATGAAATTATTCTCGGTATGTTTTACTTTCATTTTTTACAAGGAGAAGAAATTACCCTGAACAAATGGAAAGGACAGAGAGGCAGAGCTTTGTCCTGAGGCACAGAGAGGGGACCAGGCACCAGCCTGGGACATGGAGGGGCCCTGTAGTGAGCGAGCCAGGCAAGGTGCTAAGTACCTTTACATGCATTCAGGACAGAGGTAAGATTTGTAGGGCCTGGTTCTTATACAATTTGGGGATCTTCTTTAAGAAAAGGAAAAGAGGGGCACCTGGGTGGCTCAGTTGATTAAGTGTCTGACTTTGGCTCAGGTCATGATCTCGAAGTTGGTGAGTTCCATCCCTGCATCAGGCTCTCTGCTGTCAGCACAGAGCCCACTTCTGATCCTCTGTTCCCCTCTTTCTCTGCCCCTCCCCTGCTCACCCTCTCTCTCTCTCTCAAAAATAAAAGAAGGAAAGAAAGGAAGGGAAAGCAAGGCAAGGGAGGGAGGGAAGGAAGGAAGAAAAAAAGGAAAAGAAAAGAAAAATCATGAATATAAAATTAGATGCCAGGACTAGGAAGAGACCATCCAATTAGGGAGCCCCGTGGTTGAAGTGCTGTTAGCCTCACGGTAAATCAGCCTCTACACACATCTCCTTGTGTAATCCTTGCAGCCCTGGAACGACACATGTTTATCCCCACTTTGGGCACATGAAAGACGGTCCCAAATTCATTGTCACTCCTCCCATCACAGTCTCTGAGACTGTGTGACCAATAGAGTAAGGCAGAAATGATACTGGGGCTTTCTAGCCCAGGCCTTAAGGCACCGAGCGTATCTTCTTCTTGTGCTAGTGACTCCCTCTTGGAGCTCTGAGCCACCATGTTAGAGGTCCAACCACCCCGTGGGAAAGACGAGGTGGGGAGGCCCTGAGACTGCAGGAGAGCCAGACATAAGAGTGAAGCCATCTCGAATCCCCCCTTCCCTCAGCCCAGCCCAGCCCAGCCCAGCCGCCAGCTCGATACCGCTGAGTGACCCGACTAACGCAAGCCACATGGAACAGAATCACCCAGCCAAGACCCATCTGAATTCCTGACCTACAAAATCGTGAGATAGAATAAAACAGTTGTTGTTTTAGCTACTAAGTTTTGGGGTGGTTTTTTATGCAGCCCTAATTGAAACACCCCTTTTACAGCCAAAGACATGACAGTTTACAGAGGTTCCAACGCACCCAAAGCGACACACCTGGTAAACATAAGCACCGAGATGTGAGCCTAGCGTCACCTGCTCCGGATCCTGTTCCCTTAACCACTGCGCTGTGCTGGGGATTAGTCAGAACTCATAATGATGATTCTGATTTAAATAGTTTGCTGTCACCGGGCACCTGGGTGGCTCAGTCGGTGAGGTGTCGGACTCCGGATTTTAGCTCAGGTCATGGTCTCACGGTTCCGGAGATGGAGCCCCCTCGTTGAGCTGAAGGTACAGAGCTGAGGCATGCTGAAGGTACAGAGCCTGCTTGGGATTCTCTCTCTCTTCCTCTCACTCTGTCCCTCCCCCGTGTACAAGAGCTCTCTCTCTCTTTCAAAATAAACAAATAAATTTGAATAAATAAATAGTTTGCTGTTTCTTTCATGGCCATACTGTGAGTGGGAAAAAATACTGGACCAGGAAATCCCTGTGATCCCAGCTTGCTCCCACCCCCAGCAAAGGATGCCCCAGAGTGGCCTTGGCAGCCGGCTGTCCTCTCACCCCAGCCCCTCCTTTACTAGGAAAATGGGGTACCATATGACTGGCTTTTCTTTTCTTCTGAAAAAAGAAAAAAAAAACACTCTAGAATCCAGAAGTCATCTCAATTCCACCCTCACCCCCAACCCCAATCTGCCTCACAGTTGGACGGCTCCCTTAAAGAATGGTAGACATAACGGGAAAAAGTGTACTGTTTAAGTATGTAAAGATTTGATACAAATATATAAGGTCAGTCCCCGGATTTCTCTCAGTAAGGTGTCAGAGGAGATGAACCATCTACACACAAGGAAAAGCAGACAATAAATCCTCCCATGGAAGTGTGCCCTACCTCACTAGCAATGAAAGGAATAGGAATTTATTAACTCAAGGTACGATTATGTGCCTATTAAATGAGTGAAAATAAGTAACAATGATAAAATCTGATGTTGTCAGTGCCGTGGGGAAGGAGAGAGAATAGGGTGGCGGCTCAGATTGTCTGGGCTTTCTGGAAAGTGCTGGGTAGTGTGCAAGAACGGTAGAACGGCTCAAACCCTCTGACCTAGAAATCTGACTTGGGGAACTATACCCCAAGGAAATATCCAAGGGAAGAAAAAGACATTTGTATGAAGACATTCATAGCCATGCTCTTACAATATAGAGAACTGGAGACAGCCCAGCCACAGGGAATAGCTGAGCGAATCTGGCGCGTTGACAGGACGGAGTACTATGTAGCGATTCAAAATGACAAGCTGAGGACTGTGGGCTACGTAGAAATGTGTGTATGTATGAAATCATCCTGAGAAAAAGAACAGAGCACAAATAGACACACTCGGATCACAACCATGAGTTATGTGTATGCATGTTATCAAAGATCTAAAGAGAATTTGGCACAGTCATTGAACTTTATGCTCATTAGTTTCCATATTCCATCAAAATTGCGCTTCCATTCACAATTTGTAAAAGGAGAAAGAGGAATCCCCTGGGGAAGCAGATTCCTCAGATCTCCCTGGTCTCTGGTTTCAGGGCTGGGGGAAGTTCTTTCTTTGTTAAAATCTCAGTTCTTCCTGCTGCCCCTCCCTCCCCAACCATTTCTTATTGTTCATTCGCCGAGGAAGCTACAAAGCCGCTCTGTATCCCACCTCTCCTTTGTTTAATATAATATCCCTTCAGAAACAAAATGACAATTCCATTCCCCCACCACCACTTCACAAGGTTGCCCTGGATTCCTGGACTCAAGCATCCGCTTCTTGTTAAGAATTTCAAACAGCGCCTCCGAAAGCAGACACTGGCCATGGCCCAACCTTGAAATGAAAAGGAAATCAGCTTCTGAAGCCTTCCCCCTCTTCTCTCAGGGTTGCCCCGTCCTTGTGGCTGTCCTGACAGGGGCAGGCAGAGAGAAGCGATCCCCTCAAATTCCATTTTAACACCCATTTTGGATCGGAAGACTATTAAAAAAAGAGCCAGCAGCCCTACACCGCGCACGGCTGTGTGTCAGCAATTGCTGCTCGTGTCCTGGGGCAGAGCCGTGGAGGATGTGAGGCTGAACTGCTCATCTGATGGCTTGATTGACACTTCGCAGACGGGGGTGGGAGAGCCCAGCCAGGGAAGCCGCAGCCTGTACAGCTCAAAATAATGAGAGGACCCGAATCGGGAGAGAGCGTGGAATAAATAAGAGAGACCTAGGAGTTGGATGGCGAGGGAGAATCTTCTGTTCTCTTTCCTCTGCCCTCTCTGCCAAGGAGCTGGAGCCTGGGGCAAGGAGGCAGGCAGGCAGACCGGGAAGTGGCCCCCCCAGACCCATCCTGCCAGCTGCCAGGGGTGTTTGGGGACCTGAATGTGTGGAAGGTGCCAGAGTGAGAAAACCAGGAGCCGAAAAACTGGATCTGTACGTGGGCTCCATACGCACTGTGGACCCACTGCATGTCTCTGGTTTTACTCCCCAACCCCCACCCCACCCCCCATCCTTGCTCCCTTCGCCCCAGGTCGTCCATCCGCCTTCACTCACCTAGATTCTTGCATTAACCTCTTTCCCAGGCTCCTGGCCCCACCTTGCCCCTCTTAATCTATCCCTCCACGTTCTCGCCAGAGTCCTCTCTCTAAACAGCAAGTCGAACGGGTCAGGCCCCTACTGAAGATTCCCTATTGAAGATTCCCATTTCCCATTACAATAAAATCTCTTGGCACACAAGGCACTTTGCGTTCAGGCCTCTGCCGGCTCCTGCAGCTCTAGCACGGGTCCCTCCTCACTATGCTCCTTAGTCCCCTGGCAAGGCTGAGCTGAGGCAGGTTCCAGCGTTCCCATGATCATTCCAAATTGCCCGACACCCCCCAAGCCAACTTGGATGTCCTTTCTCCTATATTCCCTTCTCTGTCTACGTCTCAGTGATAACAATGAGCCAAGTGCATTGTAATTGTTCGCGTGTCTGCCTTTCCCCCTAAGCTCCTAAAGGGGAAGGGGTCTGCTTTTGATTGTCATTTTCTGCCGGTGATACAGACATATGGAACAACAAGTACAGGGTTCAAAAGGGAACACTGTGAAGCGGATGTCTCCTCCCCGCCCTATCCTCAGCCACTCGGTTCTCCTCCTCCCATGCAGTACTGTTTTCTTTCTGTCTCCTTTCAGAGGTGTTCGATGGGTGTACAAACACATTTAAACTGCATATTCCCATTTTTTTTAACCTCAGAAGTAGCACACTACACAGCCCCTTGCTGTTTCCATTTCCTATATCGTGGCTCCCACATGAGTCATATGGAGCTAGCACATTCTTCCTGATGGTCACAGAGCATTCCATGCATGGAAGAGGCATTTAGGACAGAGAAGGCACCCATACATTTTTTTAAATGTTTATGTTTATTTAGTTTTGAATGAGAGACACAGTGTAAGTGGGGGAGGGGCAGAGAGCAAGGGAGACACAGAATCCCAAGCAGGCTCCAGGCTCTGAGCTGTCAGCACAGAGCCCGATGCGGGGCTCAACCTCACGCACCGTGAGATCATGACCTGAGCCGAAGTCGAACACTTAACCGACTGAGCCACCCAGGTGCCCAGGCACATTTGCTCAAGGTATGATTATGTTTCTCTGGCTGCCATAGGCACCTTGGACTCACGCAGCTCTCTAGCTATCTGGTATTGGGTGTTCAGGGGGGTCTTATCCAGGCTGGCCCGGCAAGGTTTATCAAAGGCTGACAGCCCATCTTCAGGCCTGTAGGGTAGAGGGGATACAACACCCAGAGACCCTGGCTTCTTCTTCCTGCCATCCTTTTGTATTTGCATTTGTCAAGTGGCTGATCTTACAATCAACTCTGCTCCCCCAAGTTACAAGTGTTTCATTGCTAGGCAGTCTCGGGGTGGGGGGGGGGTAGGAGGGAAAAAAGGAAAGTCCTGCTAATTGGGGCTGAAAACTCTGAGAAAAAAAATTAAGTCACTGTTTAGCTTGGGAAGGAAGCATCCACCTCGGACCCCACTAGGACAAAGGGAAATGCAGTAAAAACGAGGGAGGAGGCAATGTCATTGTCTTAAGGGAAAACTCCTCTGAGGATGAACCCTGGACTCTTCTTTTTTTTGCTTTTACTTAATAAAGTTTTATTTTCCAAAATGTACAGTTGGCAGGACCTGTTCGTGCATCTTCACCAGCAATTGGCACATCTCCACCTTCGTGTTGCTGGTGTAAATGACGAGCTCTGTGCTTTGAAACCGGTTTAATAAGTCCTTTATCAGGGGCACCTGGGTGGTTCAGTCAGTTAAGCTTCCGACTTCAGCTCAGGTCATGATCTCGCGGTTCATGAGCTCGAGTCCCTCATTGGTGCTGTCAGTACAGAGCCTGCTTCAGATCCTCTGTCTCCCTCTCTCTGCCCCTCCCCTGCTCTCGCTCTTGCATGTGCATGAGATCTCTCTCTCTCTCTCTCTCTCTCTCTCTCAAAACTAAACATTTTAATGTTAATAAGTCCTTTACCAAGGAGCTCTTGAAGGGCAGCCCTGGACAGGGGCCAGCACCCCCGCCCCCTGAATCTTCAGTTTCTCAAAGACAACAGCTGGAGTTATAAGCTTAGATTTGAGAACTTCCTTGCAGAGTTTGTATATGTCACTTTGTCAGATGAGACCAGGTTACTGAGCTTGTCCCGAACTTTGCCTTTGGACCGCTTCTCCTTTTTGGCCTTGCCCCCAGATTCGTGGGTCTTTGTCTTTTTTGGATGACTTTCCAGCATCGTTCTTCTTCTTTTGTCCTTGGGCAGCACTGAGAAGCTTAGAGAATACTGTCACCCCTGCAGCCTCGCTAAGATGTCAGACAAAAGGCAAATACTGGAATCTGTTTTTTTAATTTCATTTATTTACTTTGGGAGAGAGAAAGCTGGGGAGGGGCAGAGAGAGTGAGAGAGAGGGAGAAAGAATCCCAAGCAGGCTCCGCACCCTCAGCGCAGAACTCGATGCAGGGCTCAAACTCGCAAACTGTGAGATCATGACCTGAGCCAAAATCAAGAGTGGGATGCTTAACCAACTGAGCCACCCAGGCGCCCCAAATACTGGAATCTTCTTAATTTTGTTTTGAAGTCTCTACACAAATCTGTGTGCACATCTGCACACCCATCTAATGGTGGTGCTCTAGGACATACCGAGGTGTTCCTTAAGGAGGCGTCTTTACACCTATGCATGTCTGCATGGGGATACTTCCACCACTAGGCTTTTGGAGAGGTACCATTAAAGCAGACGTTGGGGAAAATAGCAAATCAAAGAGTGCTGAGAACTGGTGTCCCAGTTCTGCCCCTTGGAGGTGAGGGTGTGTTTAGGATGGAAACAACATAGGAGCCATCTGTCGGGAGCGTCTCCTCCCTTTTCTGGAGACAGTCTCCCATGGCTTTACCATGCTTCAGAGCCTGGCTGTCGGGACACTCTGGGATTGGGATTTGCAATGAGGAGTGAGAAATGGGGGCAGGAAAAGTCGGGTGGCCTTCACATGGATTGGGCTGGTTTAACGTGACAAATAGCAACCCAAATTCACTAGCACGCAGGATGACCAACTCCAGGGATTCAGTGCTCTGATATTCTCTAGTTTTCAAGGACCTACGGTCTCTCCCTCTCCTACCTGTGCAGCCTGATGTTGTTGTGTGTTGGGGAACGTGGATGGAAATGGGAGCTCGGGTCCTCCCAACGTGATACTGCCGAAGGTAAGGCAGAGAATCAGAGGGAAGCCTGAGGGGAAGGAGGAAAGGGAAGGGGAGCAGAATTCTGGATAGCAACTCCCATGTCATCCTCACTCCCCATCTTCCACTAGTTGCCTCCAGGCTGGCCTGCAAAGCCAGTCTGGCCCAAATCCTGAGTCATAATGTCTGCAAGACTCATCTCCCTTCCTTGGCTTTCTCTCAGGTTCTTCTTCTTCTACTCTTTTTTTCTGTTTCTGCCTTGGGTCTCCTTCCTGTCCTTGACATCAAGAGAGAAAGAGAGGTATGAGGGAAGGCCTTTGCAGAGAAATAGTAGGCTACCAGGACCTGGCTGGGAGAGAGGCCTTGAGGCAGTGGAATGGGGAGGGGAGCCTAAGGGAGCAGGGAATCTCAGGCACCAAAGCCACAAAACTCTACTTCTTAGTGGGAGGCTTAGTGCTCTTTTTCCTAATTGAGTATTTTATGGAACGTGTAAGCCCACTGGGACTGGAAAGACAACACGGAGCTGCGTACCTCCCTCCTCTCTCCCATGGCTACTGGTTTAGACAAGACATTCATGCTTGGGATTCACTGGCCTCTTGAATCTGTGGACTAGTGTCTGCCATCAGTTCTGGAAAGTTCTTAGCCATTATCTCTTCTCAAATATTTGCCTCTCCCTTATTTGTTCTTTTCTGTTTTTCCGGGATGCTAATTAAACATATACTAGGCCTCTAGCCACTGTCTTCTCCATCCCTCTCCCCTTTTTGTCTCTCCACACTGCATGCTGGGTAATTTCTCACTATGATCCTCTACTTTGCTAATTCTCTGTTCTACTGCATCGTGGCTGCTTTTAAATTAATGAGTTGAATTTTAATTGCAGTTACTATTTTTTTTAATTTTTGTTTAGAATTTCTATTTGGGTTTTTTAAAGTCAATCTTGCTCCCTTACGTAATTTTTTACTCCATGTACATATTTTCAAGCTTGTCCTTTGTTTCTCTGACCACAATAAGCATGGTTGTTCTATAGTCTATGTTTGATCCGTCTAATGTGTGAAGTCTTCTCAGGTATTTTTCATTTATCTCTTGTCTCTATGAGAAACATGAAACCTTATTTTCTTCTAAGCTTGTCTAACCTTAACCATGTTCTGGTAACCGTGCTTGAACAAACTATCATTTATTACACATTAATTTATTATATGTTATTCCAAATATATAGGAATACTCTGAATACAAAGGGGCTTTCCCCTGGAGAGGATTGAGCTTACTTCTGCCAGATTCTAGGGGCATCACCAGTTCTGAGCTATCTAAATGGAGTCCCTGGTTTTAGGTTCTCTGGATCCCGCAGGAGTCCTTTGGGGTCTCAGTGGATTGAGGGGAAGATGTTCTATCAGATTCCCCACCATGGGGGGTACTGAGCATGGGTTTCTAGCCCACTTATTCCCCCAGGTGATCAAAATGAAAGTTCAGATTTACTAAGATTGACAGATGCTCTTTGAGGGAAAAGTGCTTTGGTTTTCTCTTCCATGTTGGCCTCTTAATTCCTTGGTATTTTATCAATGCTTTGGAGCTTTTATGATATTTTTGACATCTTATCTAGTACTTTTAGTTGGTTTTTCTGGGATAGTCAGTCCAAATAATTCAGCCTGACATTACCAGGTTTCCAACCTCAGTTGTAATCAGATTATTGGTACCCAACATCCATCGGCTCTCCAGTACATCTTCCATTTACATTCTCCTGTTCCCTTCTCCCCGGATACAAAGAGGGACTACCTCCCTCAGAGGGCAGCAAGAGTGAGAATTTCATAATAGCTACCATGAGAGCCAGATTTAGGGGTAAACCAGCCAGACTTTGGTTGAAGGGCCGGTATACCTGTGACCCTAAAGCATCATCATGAATTGGAATAAGATAGAAGAGAACTTTGCTGCCCAGGTGGCTTCAAGGGACTCGCCATCCTTGTTTGAAAGGAGGACTATTTTCATAAGATGCAGGTATAGGCTATGACCGCCAAATTTAACTGCCTTCAGCTGAAAGCGGGTCCTGCGTACGTACAGCTTTTGTTTAAAGAAGGGAGCACGCAGTTGCCCATCAGGGCTGCATTGCTCAGAACAATAGAGAAACGTGGTCCTCTGTTCATCCTTCTTCTTTGCAGCACCTAACCTCTTTAAATCAAATGTTGAACAAATATTTAAAGAAAATCAGTTTTCTCTCTCTAAGTACAGCGAGAAACTGGCAACACAAGTTGCCTCTGGGGAGTGAAGCTGGGTGGAATCTTGTTACAGAAAAAGCCTTAGAAGAAAATGCTGTACATGTAATTGCTGTCCTGAGGGGTTCAGGGCATTGTCAGCATCTCGCTCGCATCGAAGCTCCCAACCGCAGCCAGGGTTTGGCCGGGGTAGGATCAAAATCCACAGAAAGGCCAGGGAACAGGTGAAAGGTGGCGTGCAGCATCTGGAAATTTAGGGAACATAATAGGGGTGAGATTGCAGATCCCACGCTGGGTCCCATCTCACTGAGCAGGGTTCTCACACAGAACTTTGGAAGGATCCATGCCGAGCTCACAGTAGCATGGCATTAGCCAACTGTTCCCTCTTCCTGCCTCGTCCTTGGCAGCCCTCTCTCTGTGTCTCTCTCCCTCTCTCCGTGTCTTTCCAAACCCCCGCCCCTCTCTCCCTCT
The DNA here is from genome assembly GCA_028646485.1 of Cryptoprocta ferox. Taxonomy (NCBI): domain Eukaryota; kingdom Metazoa; phylum Chordata; class Mammalia; order Carnivora; family Eupleridae; genus Cryptoprocta; species Cryptoprocta ferox. Next base: position 16,211,892 of record CM053565.1, read on the forward strand.
CTCTGCCTTTCTCCCTCTCTATCTCTCCATACTTGTCCACCTTTATTTTCTTAGTACTTAGAGGAGCAGAAGAAAGAAGGCTTAGAAAACATTTTGGGAGAAGTCCAGCTGTGTTTGGAACAGACTCTCAGAGCGCCTTGCCCAGAATTCTGGAAGGAAAGGAGAAAGCCAAGGTTTGTGGAATCCGCTGGGGAAGGTCTGCCCGGAGCCTATCCAAAAGGCTTCCTGGACAACCCTCGTCCTTATCATTGCCCCTTAATCACCCTTCGCCACATTGCATACGCTTATCAAAAGTTTCATGATAGATAATTGACCTTCACGATGGCCCCTCGAGGTGGGCAGGGCAGGCATTTTTACCCCCATTTTCCAGACAAGGAAACTGGTAGCTAGTAAAGTGACAGAGTCAGCATCCAGAGCCTCCTGGGTCCTGGGCTCAGTGCTTTTCTGAAGGAAGGGCAAGGAGGTGGCTCATTCCATGTTGCAAATCACAGCATTCCCCACCCCTCCCCTGCAAAGAAAGAAAAGGAACATGACCCCCAATGGGAAGAAATTCTAAAGCAGCCCCTAGGGACCTCTGGAGAAGCTGTTTGATTTATTTCAGTCCCTACTGGTATTCTGTGTCACATTTATAAACGTCAGTGCCGGAAATGAAGTTCCCACTGCCTTGGCAGCTGCTGGTTGGTGCTGCTGCTCACTCAGGGTTCAGATAAATGCCCCCCACCCTTGATTGATAGAGAGCTGAGAATAAAAGAAAAATAAAAGCCCCCTGGAGCATTGATGGAAAGGAGGGGGCAGCTTCTCAGGAAGAGAAAGGGAAGTGATCTAGAAAAGGCTGATATTAGTGGAACAGAGAGGGTGTGTGCATGCGTGTGTGTGTGTGTGCGCGCGCGTGTGTGTGTATATGAGAAAGAGAGAGAGAATAAGGAAAAGATCCAGTTTTTAAGGCCACATGGAAAATAAATACTTTCTGTTCATGTAGAGAGAGGGAAAGTCGTGAAATCATGGTCTGTTTCAGGGGCTCTGACACAAGATGGAAGAAAGGGGATCGGTGAGGTGGTCTTTGTCACCTCTGGGTTTCTACTCTTCCCTGAGCAGAATCTGCTATCTTCTGGGGTCTGGGCCAGGGCCAGAGAGTGGCAGAGATTGAGAGCAAAAGAGTCCTGGAAGAGACTGGAAAGAAATGAAAGGTAAAATGTTCCCAAAGGACCACAGAGATCCAAGTCTTTGTCATTATTAACTGAACCCGTGGCTGAGATTGCAGCGGCCCTGCCGGGAGCGGGCTTTGGTTCCATAGATACTGGTGTGCACACTTCTGCAACAGCGCCTTCTCTTGCGGGTCTCCTGAATCTGTGATACTTTCTGGTCTTTGAGATATGCTGGTTGGGACCATTTCCGACAGTCCTGGCGGAGCACCTAAGGGATTCAGCAGTTAACCAAGGGATGGCCTCAGTGATCTCCAAAGCAGCAAGACATTTAAAAGTCACTTTTAATTAGATTTTTTTGTACCTTCATGTTAAAACATACTAATCCAGGGGCGCCTGGGTGGCTCAGTCGGTTAAGCATCCGACTTCTGCTCACGATCTCATGGTTCGTAAGTTGCAGCCCCGCGTCGGGCTCCGTGCTGACAGCTCAGAGCCCGGAGCCTGCTTTGGATTCTGTCTCTCCCTCTCTCTCTGCCCCTCCTCTGCTCACACTCTGTCTCTCTCTCTCTCTCTCTCAAAAATAAATAAACATTAAAAATTTTTTAAATAAAAAAACATACTAAGCCAAATCTTCCCAAATGACCATTGTTCTCTTCAAAGTCACCCTCTTGAGAGGTTTTGTAGTTAACCCAGGGACCCTGGTATGTGGCATAAATCATCCTGGAGGGCAATTTGGTAAATACTTCACAGCCAGTTTACAATGCAGGCAGTAAAATGTCATATTACTTTATAGAGGTTCCTTCCTCTGCTTTAACTTATTTATCACACCTGTTTCCTGGTAACTTTTGGCCCTTTCCAAGCACTATACCCTCTGTCATGCTGCTAGCTCAGGGTGGTTTGAACCCGCCCTTGGAGGACAGGATAATTCCGTGAGGGGTTGGAGATAGAACTATTAGCATCAGAGAGAAACACGCAAAAGGGAGAATAGTTATATTAATGTGATGCGTATCTGGGTGGGATTTTGCTTCTTTTCACTTTCCTTATATGGATAGAAATGTTTCTGTTAAAAAAAAAAAGCATGAAGTAAACAAAATGTGATATATTTATACAGTGGACTATCATTCAGCTTTAAAAAGGAAGGAAATTTTGACACATGCTATAACACGGGTCAACCTTGAAAACATTATGATGAGTGAAAGAAGCCGGTCACTTGGGGTGCCTGAGTACTCAGTTGGCTTAGGTCATGATTTTGCAGCTTAGGAGTTTGAGCCCCACGTCAGGGTCTCTCTGCTGTCAGCGTGGAGCCCACTTCGGGTCCTCTGTCCCCCTCTCTCTCTGCTCCTCCCCCACTCATTCTCTCTGTCTCTTTCAAAATAAGTACACTTTAAAAAAAAAAAGCCGGTCACAAAATGGATAAATACTATATGATTATTCCACTTACACGAGGTACCTAGAGTAGTCAAGTTCACAGAGACAGAAAATCGGTTGGCAGTTGCCAGGGGCTGGGAGAACAGAGAATGGAAATCAGTGCTTAATGGGTACAGAATTTCAGTTTGGAAATGAAAAAGTTCTGGAGATGGCCGGTTCTAATGGTTACACACTAATGTGAATGCTCTTAATGCCTCTGAACTGTACACTTAAAAAGCAGTTAAAATGGGGGGCACCTGGGTGGCTGAGTCGGTTAAGGGTCCAACTCTGGATTTCAGCTTGGGTCATGATCTCACGGTTCATGGGTTCGAGCCCTACATCAGGCAGTGCACTGACAGTGCTGAGCCGGCTTGCAATTCTCGCTCTCTCCGTCTCCCTCTGTTCCTTCCCCACTTGTGCTCTCTCTCAAAACAAATAAACTTTTAAAAAAAGTGGTTAAAAAGGTAAATTTCATGTTATGTGAATTTTACCACCAAAAAAAAAAAAGTGTGGATAACAAAATCAAATCTAGTCTCGAAAGGTGAGGATTTGACATCACTGATGCTATTCAAAAGAATGTACTCTGGGGCGGGACCGTGCCTAAAAGAAAGGCCCAAAATATTCTTTTCTCTGGATCAAAACAGCGCCGGGGGTCAGGCAGGTAGCCGTCACTCCAGCTTTGAACCCGTCCCAGGGCGGAGCCACACTTCCTCCAGGCCCTCTGTTCTCACACCTCCTGTACATTGTGAGCCTGCCACTGCAAAACCTTTCGCCCAGCCCTGGAATGTTCCACAGCAAAGCCTGGGTCTCCCTAACCTCGCCCGCAGGGGCTGGCCGGACCCCTGGCAGCATGAACAAGGCTATAGCAAGTCATGGCTCTGCTGGCCAGGCGGCTGCTGAGGTGGCTTTTTAATCCTCCAGCCGTGCCTTCCTAGTGATTGCTTTTATTAGGAAATGTAATGAAAAAGACTGTATGAAGCCCCTGCCAGAAAAAAAAAAAAAAAAAAAAAGCTAATAAGATTTTGCACCAAGTGTGGCGAGAAAAGAAAAGGGGGGAAAAGCACATTAGGAGTCAGATAATGAGATAAATGAAAGACCGCAGGGAAGATCATTTTTGCAGACTTGCTGGATGGTTGTAAAATTTTTAATTTGCTGAATTCTCTTTTTTCGTAGTCTCTGACTCTCCCCATCTCTCTCACTGGCTTTCTGACGCTCCGAGTCTTGTCCCTGTCTTTCTTTCTTTGCCTCTCCCTCTCTTCTGTGGTTGCTCTCCCTCTGTTTCAGCTCTTGATTTTGGGCGTGCGCGCGTGTACCCGTGTGTTTGTTCGTGTGCATGTGTGTGTGCGTGGGTTTCCTTCCACCACTCAGGACTTGGGCAGGAGGCTGGCACCTTGGGCAGCAAGTCAGAAGGAGCGAGAGGACAAAGGACTGCAGCTCCCCACCCCCCTTCTGGGAGCTGCTGTGAGTTGGCTGAAGGCAGAGAAAGAGGGAGAGATCAAGGGAAGAAGGAGGAGAAAAACAGGACTGCGGAGGAAGGACAGGAGATCAAAGACCAGAGGAGTAAGGAGGAAGAGAAAGCCCCCGCTGCTCCCGCAAATCGATTCTCGGCAATGCCCGCCTTCCCGTCTGTGCTCTGAGCGGCTGAGCAGAATGCCACCTCCGTGGGTTGCCAGGCCTGAACAGAAGGGCTCTGGGGCACGGGGCAGGTGCAAAACCCAGACTTGGGTTTTCTCTTGTGGGACCACTAGGGACCACTGGGCCTGCCCTGCCCTGTGGGGAGAGGTCTCGCTTCCCCAGGACGCCCCTCTCACCATCCAGGCTTTGGGGAGGTCCTCTCCAAAATGGGGCTTCAGTACTAGTTTTGGCAGACTCCTTCCTCCTGTCTCACACTTGGGAATTCGTGTGTGTTTCTTTGCTCCTCTGAATAAATCCCAGTCCCCACTGCGGTTGGAGGGCTGGAGAGTGGACACAATGAATAGCTTCCCCAGGGGGAGGAGGAGCCTGTGAAAGTACAGGACTGAATGGCTCAGGGTGGAGACACGTTGTCAGTTATCAGGAAAATCTCTCTCGCTCTTCCATCCCTTGTTCCTTCCCCAGTGGGGACGATCTGCTCTGCTTCCTCCCAGGGAAGACTTCTCTCTCTGTGCTTTGCCTCCAGCAAAAGTGTGCTGTTGGCTACCTAAGGGATGGGCGTTTCCTCTACCTGCCACTGCAGAAGAGAAGAGAGCCTTGAAAATCGGCAAGGTCCCTAGGAAGGAGAGGACTTCTCAGAAGGGGCGTGGGGAATCTGGCAGTGGGGCCCCAAGCCAGCAGGACAGAGAAGGTGGATTGGGATAGAGATAGGCAGTCCCAAGAGGGAAGATGGAATTGGTTCAAGGTCAGTGGGGGGTGGCGGGGGGGGGGGTTGCAACTTGACTGTAGAGTAAAATAAGCTGGGAATAAGAGCAAACGCGCATGGTGTTTCCTAAGTTCCTCACCACAATCCAGTGAGGCTGGTACTATTGTTAACATCTCCATTTTATACATGGGAAGACTGAGGCATGGTGCGAGGTTAACCACTTCTCTCTATTCAAACAGGAGACAAGTTTGCAAAGTATCAGAGACTACTCAAGAGGGAGAAGAGCACTGTGGTTGAGCACATGAACTTTTAGGCCAGACAGCCCGAAACGGACTAGCAGTGGGACCTTGGATGAGATCCTTAGAATTTAAGGTCACCCACCCCTCAGAGCAACAGGAAGAAAACTGAACGCATGTCAGTTAAACATGCACACAGTGCCCGGCACCTGAACTTAGTCAGCATCAGTGCTTAATGTTGTTACCCCCCACTCCCCAGTGTTTGGCATCTGACAACCCTCGGTTTCCCCCCTCTGGTCTCCCGCCAGAAACACTGGAGACAGGTCCTCCCAGGGATCAACTTCTTAGGGGCACACAGTCCCGCAGACAGGCCCCAAAGAGCTCCAGCACCCACAGCACAGCCCCTCGCCTCTGAGCCTCCCTCCCCTGCTCTGATCCGGTGATCCCAGGGGTTCTCAGGCTGTGGGAGCACCCCCCAGAACTGTGGCTCAGTGAATGTGTCGCCCTCCTTCCCTCCCCTGGCCCCTGCTTTTCTCTTGACAGAGAAGGCACAAATTAGGCAGAAAGGAAAATGTTGACAGTTCCCAGCCCTCCCTTGCTGGGGATAAAGAAAAATACGTTAACCGTTGAAGCTTTAGGCGGATCAAACACAGTTTGTGAGATGCTTCAAATGTATTATTCATCTCACCAATGAGATGCAATCTTGGGTTTTCTCTTGTGGCCCCATCAAGAGGAAACCTCAGCCACTGTGGAGATACTGGGCTCCAAAGAGAAGGGGGCACCTTCAGAATGCCATCTTTTCAACATTGCATCAGTAAGTCCGTCTCCAGTCCCTCTTGTTCCTCTTGAAGCTTTCCGAATGGTATGGGTCAACTTGCCAGAGAATCTAAGGGCGCAAAGTCTGCAGGTAAAACCCACGGAACTGGGCACAACAAACACTTGGAATCAAAGAGTAACTGTGACACTCAGAAGCAGGAGACGTGTGACCCTGGAAGGTCCTCGATGTGCCACTTGAACTTGAGGGATGTAACTCTCACGGGCTAGAAGAGATCTAAGAGAAGGCATCTCAGCCATGCCACTAGCTCTAAGACACACTGTGCATAGGAGGACTGCACTTCCCCTCTAGGTGGATGTCTGGAGAAAGGATCTGGATTCAGACACAACTCTCAGGCTTGTGGTTTGGCCAGGTGGACACCCCTAAGGGTTCTACATTCATTCCTTGCTCCTCCTCCTTTCCCTTTTGGCCACTGAGGTCCCCTGTGGGCTCCTGCCCACATCCCAGGGGTCGGAGGCACCAGGGCAAGCTTCCCAAGTCACACACTACTATCCCCTCCCTAAACCTCACCCAGAGAAGAAACCACCCCAGCATCCCATGATTTGCCCCACTATCTCACAAAGCTTTCATCTGTGCTGTGCAGAGCATAGGGGCGGGAAGTGGGGATAGAGAGTGGGCACTGCTGCTGGAATGGGAGGTTAGAACAGCCCAGAAGGAAGGAATTTTGACATAATGTATCAAAAAGCCTTAGAGCTACATTCCCTTCCACCCAGCAATTCCATCTCTTAGAAAGTGCTCCAAGGAGGGGTGCCTGGGTGACTCAGTCACTTAAGCGTCCCACTTCGGCTCAGGTCACGATCTCACTGTTCGAGCCTCGCGCTGTGCTCTGTGGTGACAGCTCAGAGCCTGGAACCTGCTTTGTATTCTGTATTCTGTGTCTCCCTCTCTCTCTGTCCCTCCCCTGCTCATGCTCGTCTCTGTCTCTCAAAAATAAATAAACATTTTAAAAAATTAAATAAATAAATAAATAAATAAATAAACTGTACAAAAATGTCCGTTCCAGGACTTTGTTGGTAATGGCAAACCCATTTTAAAACCACAGTCATAAAGGATTGGTTACATGGTAGCCTTCTGATGCAATCATTGAAAATCAGATTCTGCAATATGGGGGAGGAGTATACAAATATATTTTCATTCTAAAAAAATTTTCAAATAATAGAGGTTGAGCACACTCCCCACCCCACCCCCATACTGCAGAATACCATTCCACTCCTCAAAGTACTCATTATTAGCAGTTTAGCATGTATCCTCTCAGGCCATTATTTTGAAGAATTGTGTTTAATGTAAACAAATAAAAAGCTCAGGTTACACAAGTTTGTAACTAGAGATGTGTGTAGGCAGAGAGAAAAGTTTTGCTGAATATACGCCAAAATATCAACAGTATTCAACCCTAACCAATGGGACTCTGTGGGATTTTTACTTCCTTCTACAGGAGTTGGGGTATTTTCTACATGAACAGAAAAGAAACAATGCTATTTTAAAATACAGTAACGGAAGCCTGGGTGGCTCAGTCGGTTGTTTTATCTGACTCTTGATTTCGGCTCAGGTCATGATCTCACAGTTGCAAGATCGAGCCTTGCGTCGGTCTCTGTGATGACAGCCTGCTTGTAATTCTCTCTCCCTCTGCTCCCCCTCAAAACATCTGCTCAAGAAAAAGTATATATAGTAAAACACAAGGAATTGATGACATTGGCTGCCTCTGAGGAGTGAGAGAGACTATTTGTCAGGCGCTCTTTTACATCTTTTGAATTTTGCACCTTCGGCACGGATTACCCGTTCAAGAAATGAATACACTTTTTAAAAATTTAACATGGCAATAAAAGAAAATGAGGGGGCTGGTAGAAAAGACCTCCAAAGGTCAGCATGCCCCTGATATTCTGGGAATCTGTAAAATCCTTAGAGCTGTAGTTATAGTTTCTGAATCTGCTCAGGATTCACTCCAATAGGTGCTAGTCTCTTTCTAAGTCTCACCAGGCAAGGAATTAGGGCCTGTAACCTGGAAGAAATGAGGTAGGGTCTAAAATAAACCAGGCTGCCATCCAGAAATAACTTTGTAATAATTTACAGCATAGCAACAGTAATGGCTCGGTTGAGCCCGTTTTCATACTTTTTCAAAGTATTTTTCATCTCCCTTTAGTTCTCCAAATTTTTCTTGAGGCTGCCTGCTGCCATCAGGTTCCTGGGCAGTAAAAGAGGGGGCTGAAGACCTAACGGGCCATTGTTTGAAGTCAGCAAGAAAGATCCATATTTCCCAGGGCTGGATGTTGGGTCTTACACAAGAGTCCCCTCTCCCTCCTTCCGGGGGCCATCTGCTCCATCAGCCCCCAGCTCCTGTCTCCTGCCTCGGGCTCCTAACTTGTAAAAGGAAAATAATCAGCCTTCCCCTGTAGACTGGCTATGGGATGTGGGTGATGATTGGTAGACTGTACGGCCAGTGGCTGGGTCCCCAAAGCTAGAGAGGCTTCCAGACATCCACAGGTGGGGACGATGTTGATGGCAGGATGGCGGCTCTCTGAGGCCTGGGATAACCACTATTTAGCAACGGATGACAGACATTTTTAATCGACCATGTTGTGAGAGGTTCAGGAGATGATGTGTAATCTGTGTATGAGAACACAGGCACTCCGCCCAGCCTAGAATATGCTCCATGGGGTATTAATTCCCTCCCCTGGAAAGCCTCCTCCCCGGATCACCTCCAGCCCTACCGGTCCCCCTTCTTCCTCTGAGCTGCCCTATGCTTCTGACACTCATACATCTCCCAGTACTGTGATTGGGTGCCTGCTTTGCACACAGTCTCACCAGACTGAATTCCTTGGGGGCAAGATTTGTATCCAAATCATTTCTACATGTCACATAGTAGGTCCTCACAAACGACTTCCCGAATAAACAAATAAATGTGATTTTTGGAACCATGATCCTTGCAAATTCTCACTAGGCTGTCTCTCACTCCTCCCCCAGAGGCTGCCCCAGGACCTGAGCTCCCTGCCCAATCTCACTCTGAACCCAACTCAGAGGAGATAGGGGCAGAGAGATGTGGGGGAGGGGCTGCATGGTGTGGTGAAGAGTGGGCTGGGGCTGTGGTCCTGGCCATCAGAGACTTAACTGTTCTGGATTCAGTTCCTTCATCTATACATGATCATTAGGTCAGATCAGGAGTGGGAAACTCAAAATACCTACAAAGGAAAGTAATGTCAAGAGGGAATCAAAGAGTGGAAGATACCATAGCTGGGGAGCAGGCATGTGCCTTGCCAGCTGGTCACTCTCAGCTGATCAAGACTGTGGGTCAAGTGTGACAAGATTTGCTTATTTTTCAAGACAAGCCAGAAATCGAGATATTTATGTGAAGTCTCCTGAACAGGTCAAACGCAAATCCCTAGACCCCACCTGCAGCCGGGAAGCCACCAGTATGGGATCCAAATGCCAGCTGACCCCTCACCTCCTTTCCAGTTCTTAAATTCTCTGCATTTCAAGAAAGTGGCCTGAATACTTGTGTTTCTGGGGTAATCTTTAAGGGCAAGACCCAAAGTCCAGGCCTCATTCTGGCCACCAGGCCTCTGGCAATTGCCATCCTGACCCCCAAACTACTACCTTATGCAAAAGTGTCCCCTGTCTGCCACCAACTACGCCCCACCAATTCCCCACCACTACCACCGCCACCACACACAGCCAGCAGGGGGCCGAAGGGGGAGGAGCCAATGGCCAGTTGTTTTGGGGTGAGCCAGAGTCAGCCCCTCATTTTCTGACCTTCAAAGAGCCTGCCCTGGTCCCAGACCTAGGCCCAGGGGCGGACCTGCCACCTCACCTTGGCCCGCACGGCGGCGCCTATCGGTGATACCGTCTCACCTAATAAATTCCTGTCAGAGAAGCTGTCAGGGCCTGGGAAATAAATAATGATATTTAACATTTTGTAATAACAACAATTAACCAGTAAATAATGTCCTTTAAACTGCAAACGCTGGAGTAAATTAATTCTTCTAATGAGCTGTCAGGCACGGAAGAAAAAAAGTACCCGTTTTCCTTTGGTGCCACGCGGCTGCCGTGTGAGCAGCGGGGAAAGCTCACCTCCGCCCCGGGAGCTCATTACCGGGAAGCACGCGGCGTGGGTTTCCCGGGGACTCGGCGGGCCCCGCCCGCTCCCACGTGGCGCTGCGCCACCGCGCGGGTCCCCTCCGCCCCCGGCGCCCCGGGCCCGGCCGCGATCCGCGCCGCGCGCCGCCAGGTGCCTGTTGCGAACGAGCCCGCGCCGCGCGGCCAGCATTTCAATTAGAGACACCCGGCTCCCTCGCCTTCCCTCGCCCGGGCCGCTGGGCCGCGCTCAGCCTCGAGGTGGCTGGGGTCGGGATCTGGGGACAGGAGACGGGAGAGAAGCTGGCGCGCGCGTCTCCAGTCCTTGCTGCGTGACCTTGGAGAGCTTCCCTGCCCTCTCTGGGCGGGGATGTCGTAAATGGAAATGTGAAGCTAATCAAACCAGATGTGATTACTTCTGAGCTCCCCGGAAGCCTGTGACCATAAAAAGACACCTAAGAGTAAGGCAGCTCTTTATGTACTGATTCGGAGTAATCTCCAAGATATATTGTCAGGTGACAAAAGCAAGGCACAAAACAGTGTGCAGTGTGTGCTACATCTTGTGTATTAAAAATAGGACTAAAGAAAGAGAATATGTGTCCCTGTTTGCTTGTATAGGTCTAGACAGGAAACACAGAACGTGTGCTTGCCTCTGGGGAGGGCAACTGGGAGACTGGGGGGTGGGCGGTAGGAGGGGGTGCTTTTCACTGACTAGGCTTCCATCCCCTTATTTTTGGAACCATGTGCAGCTATTACCTAAGCAAAAAAAAAAAAGAAAAGAAAAGAAAAGAAAGAAAGAAAAGAAAGAAAGAAAAGAAAAGAAAAGACAGAGCCACACACAGCAGAGGTCATCTTGTCTCTCAGTAGCTTTCAGGAAGTGGGAGCCACAAGGGGACGGCTGACCAGAGACCCTGCCTGAAACCCCTCCGGAGATGGCGCACTACTAACACTAGCTAATGAGTCAGGAAGTCCTTGCCAGTATCTAATTCCATTCTCTCCTGCTACAATTTGAGTGCCTTTCCAGGTTCTGTATTTGGTGGGTGGAAGGGCTGATGATTTTATGCAGGAAGTGGGAGGGGGGGCGCGGCAGCCACTGTCTGGAGAAGAGAGACGGCAGGCAACCGCAGCCCTCTGCAGCCACAGATAGAGGCCTGGGTTTGAGTCCGCTTTTGTCACTTCCTAGCTGTGTGGAGTTGTGTGTCACTCTCCATTGCTAGGCTGCGGAATCCAGATGTCCCTCCTTCCCTTTGGGAGGACAGAAGGCCTGAGCCTAATGCACAGGCAAACACCTCCCACGAGGGCCAGCTCAGGGCCTTTGCTCCCCAGCAGACAGGAGACCCCTTTCACAATCCAGGGCCATCTGACCCCCAGGTCTGTGCCCGCCGCTCACCCCCAAAGGAGATGGATATGTGGCCTCCCTAGAGCCAGGGGCAGCTTCACCCACTTAGCACCTAAATTACCAAGCTCTAAATCCAGAAGAGTCTCTAGGTAGCTGGAGGGTGAGAGAGAGTGCTGGAGCCAGAAAATCAGCCAGGCCCAGGGCTTGATGGAACCACCTGGGGTCGGGTGGGGGAAGGGCTGCTGCTATGGGGCTGGGTGTGAGAGAAGGATAGAGCAAGAGAGCTCCCAGCCCCCCTTCCCCATTTTCATCTGCTTGTATCCTTGCCTTCCTCATGAGGTATCTCCCCATTAGAGAGGTTCTTAGCTAAAATATATTTGAAAAGCCCTGACCTTGGCCATTTAGAACACCCTGCTGCCTGCCCCAGGCCCCGCTCCTCACCACCTAGATATTTTAACAGGACTGGGGGAGGGAAGGGGAGACCAAGCTGAGGTGTGGGAAGGTGGCCAGCGAGGCCTCTGACCCTCCCGTCTCCTCAACACCCTCAACTCAGGACCTAGAACTCAGGACCTAGGGTGAAAGTTCAGGGAACAGTTGCTGATTGTGAGAATTCCCAAGACCGGCTCCCTTCCCTGGCAGCCTGGAGGAAAAGCAATGGCTTCATTTCACCTGACAGGATCCACGGAGGGGGAGAATGAGGGCATCTCTGGCGTCATCTTTAAGACTGTGTTGGGGGCTCCTGGGTGGCTCAGTTGATTAAGTGTCTGACTTCAGCTCAGGTCATGATTTCACAGTTCATGAGTTCGAGCCTCGCATTGGGTTTTGTGCTGACAGCTCAGAGCCTGGAGCCTGCTTCGGATTCTGTCTCCCCTTGTCTCTCTGCCCCCCGCCCCTGCAAAATAAATAAACATTAAAAAAAAAAAAAAAGACTGTGTTGGTGGCTAAGGCATAAGGAAGGGAGTCTAACAGATCTGGGTTCAAATCTAGACTCCATCACTTGTAAGCTGTGTGACTCAGGACAAGTTGCTTAACTCTCTGAGCTTTGGTTTCCTCTTCTACAAAATGTGAAGAACTGCTCCCTATCTCTTTGGGCTGTTGAGAGGGTTAAGACGGGGTATCAAATACTTAGCATAGTGCCGGGGCATAAAGTAAGCACCCAATAAATGGCTGTATCTGTTCTGGTGAGCTTTTTTGCTGCGCTGCTAGAACAAATTGCATCTCCAAGACCAAGAAGGGCCGTTGTCCTGCTGCCTGAGGTAGGCAGACCACCTCTACAGCTCCCTGATTTGGGAGGCAGCCCAGAAAGGCCTCCAGGTTTGGTTTTTGCAGAGGGCAGCGGAAAAGTCGCAGCTGAAGCCAGCAAAACAAGGATCCCAGCAGCGGGTCTGAGTCAGCTCCTCCAGGGTTTGGGGGTTCAAGAGCTTTCCTCAAGGTCACATGGCCTCCCAATCATCCTGTCCGCTGGGTAACTGCCCCCTTGGCCTAGGTCCTCTGAGGGCCCACCCGGGCACCTGCGTGCCTGGAACAGCAGCTGGGAGAGTGGGGTGTTCCGGTGCGCAGAGGAAGCCGCACGGAAATTAAAACCAGCTTGCCCAGTGCTGAGTTACCATGTCGCCTGAAATCAGATTGATTTCTTGGGCTTGTTGTGACGGCAGTGTTAAAATTGATTCGTCTGGATGGCAGTGAGTTTATCTATTTGGAGCTGTCTGTCATTGATCTGAATAAGCTTCTAAAATAGCCCAAATACCTGGTGAGGGCGAGGTCGCCACCAAGCGCGGCTCAATATTAATTATAATAATGAACAAGCATGGGGAGGGTTGGTTCATTGCCTGCCCTGCAGGGCTGGCCTCTGTGAGGTTTGGTGTTTAATATTCATTCCTCCATGCAAAGAGCTGCTGGACACTCCTAAACTGACGCAAGTTTGCATGGGAGGTTGGGGCTGTTCTCTGCTTCCTGGGACAGAGAAGGAACTACGCTACTAAAACAAGAAAGGTTTAGGTTAGATCTCAAGAAGGACTTCCTAATGACTAAAAGTTGATGGAGAGAGCATATCATTCACTTATTAGTCTGGACAAGTTGTTTGTTTCTGCGTCTGTTTCCTCCGTAAGGCAGGGATTATAACATTCACTTCTCAGAGCTTCTGTTCCCTCTGCCTCTGGCTAAAAAAAATAAGACAAAACAAAATACCGGAAGCATCTTCTGATGGAGGGAGAAGCAGAAAGGTCCTATTCTAGGTAAAAAAGCACCTGCCTTTCTCAGCCTTGGCACGGAGTAAGCATTCAATCGATGGAGTTACTATTATCATAATTATTGATTCAATAAATATTTATTGAGCGCCTGCTACCTGGTTGGCCTTGAGGAAAAACTAGTGAACAACCCATTATCCCCTGCCTTTAAGACGAAACCTGCGTTACTATGGGAATCAGGACATCCCCCTTGCTATAGGCTCTCAGGAACAAGGGAGAGTCCTGTGTCTCAGAGACAGCTTGGAAGTTGCTCCTGGAGGCAGGGAGATGAACAGGAAGACCTCATGGGGGTGGCTGCAGGTCCCATGCAGTGTTCCCCAGCAGAAGATAACTCTATTAAAGATCAGTCAATGAGAGCCCCTCCAGAAAAGCATTCTTCCAGAAAGAAGAGGCTCCTCCACTCGAAGGATCTAGCAGAAATTTGATCAGACTTGGGGTTTGGGTCTGCAAGAAGCAAAGAATAACAAGCTGCCGCTAGCTGACATGCAGCAAGGAGCATGGAGGTTTAATCAACACAAGGACTTCCTGGCGGAGGTTTGGAGAGCAGTGAAGGAGACCCAGGATGTAGAGACTTCCAGGCCTGTCTGGGAGCCTGGTCTGCTGAGTTCCTTGAGACAAAGCTCTCTTCTCTCCTCCGGCTTGCGGCTGGCAGGGACCCCCATGGCCAGCCTTGAGAGAAACATCAGAAGAAAGTTAATATCGAAATGCTCTGGCGGATCTAATTGATTTTTTTCCTATTGGTTCCCTAATATAGGCAACACTGTTCCTGCCGCTTTTCTGGGCTGGAGATTATGTCATAAATAAAGAGATTTGCTCCCTATTTCCATGTGCTTATCTTTAATAAGTTAAGAACTCAACAAGCTTTAGGAGGACTTGAAATAAGCAAGGGATCCGGTGGTGGCTTCAGCTGTGGCAGCAGCGGCTGTGGCAGCCACGGCTTTATTTCAGTAGAGGGGGAGGCAGGTGGCTGAGGCTGGTGGGGGGAGAATTTGCATTCTTTGGGCTTCATGGGATCCAGACTCAGCTGGAAGAAAACAGAAGCGGGAGGGAGAGGTGGGGGAGGACATTCATGGTGGCGAATGTGGAAAAATGGATGGACAGGACCCGTGAGGCTTGGGTTACCATGGGAGTTTAGAGGGCAGGTCCTAGAGCCAGGTAGCCTGAGTTCAAACCCCAGCCCCATCATTGCTTACTAGCTGTGTGGCCTTGTGCTGTGTTACTTAGCCTCTCTCTTTCCTCATTTCATTTTATTTTTTTTAATGTTTATTTATTTTTTCAGGGGGGTGGGAGGGGCAGAGAGAAAGGGACACAGAGAATCCCAAACAGGCTCCATGCTGTCAGCACAGAGCTTGATGCAGGGCTCGAACTCATGAACTGTGAGATCATGACCTGAGCCAAAACCAAGAATCGGATGCTTAACAAACTGAGCCACCGAGGCACTCCTCTTTCCTCATTTTAAACAAATATGGATAATAAAAATTATCTCATAGGTTACTGTGGGGCTCAACAACATGCAAAGAGCTTAGAACAGAGCCTGGCATAGGGAGTGGATAGAACATGTGAGCCAGTATGTGATTATTAAGACATCATCCAACTCCATTGACCTTGACTGCTGCTACTAGGGCCTCTGCCATGTGCCAGACCTTGGCCTGGGCTTCACAGATGAGTGAGACACTGCCTTGCCCTGACTTCAAGGAGCACCAGTCCAGCTGGGGCCCCAACTCCTGTGACTGGCATGAGCTGAGTATCCACACTGAAGGAATCCAGAGAGTGGTGACTCCTTCCTGGGGAGGCTACCATCCTTGTGCCCCTGTCTTAAGGCTCACCCACTCTCCAGTTCTCACGTCACGGATTAATTCTCACTTCCTTAAACCTGACAGTGAACAGAAACTGTGTGGCACGTGCAGAAACAGCCCTACTCAAGACTGGGCACCACGGCCACCATCCACAGCACATTTAACGTGTGCCAGGGTGTAAGGACCAGGATTTGAACCTAGGCCCCCTGATTTCCCCTGCTCTAAGCACTGTCCTCTATTCTTCATGCTGTGCTTATAGTCACAAGCATTAACGAAGCACATATAATATGCAAAACCCTAGGCTAAGGGCTAAGGGGATAGAAAAATGAATAATAACACCCATTTATTGAGTGCCTGCTCTATGCGGAGACATCCTACAGGATATCTCACTGAATAATTTTCTGAAAGGCAAGTGGCACAGTTTTCCTTTTATAAGTAAGAAAATGGAGGGGCACCTGGGTGGCTCAGTCAGTTAAGCGTCCAACTTCGGCTCAGGTCATGATCTCACGTTTCGTGAGTTTGAGCCCCGCGTCAGGCTCTGTGCTGACAGCCGAGAGCCTGGAGGCTGCTTCAGATTCTGTGTCTCCCTCTCTCTCTCTGCCCCTCCCCCACTTGTGCTCTGTCTCTCTTGCTTTCAAAAATAAATAAACATAAAAAATTTAAAAAACCAAAAAAGTAAGAAAGTAAAGGCCCAGAGAGGCTCAAGACAAGCATAAGGCTGGGATCACTTTGAACCCAGACCTGATTTCCAAGCCTGGGCATTAACACCCCTCAGCCTCCTAATGAGTGGGTCTTGCTCTTGCAGACCACCAACATGGCTTCAGAGAAACCAGCAGCTGTCCCAGCTTATCCCAAAACACCCCACATGTGCCTACCACCACCCTTCCCCACTCACAGCAACACCCCCACTGGCTCACAGAAGACAGACAGGCCCAACAGCGTTAAGCCAATCCATTACTTATCCTAGAAGTCAAGAAACAAGGCTCCTTAGTACCTCCACTCCTTCCGTGATGGGGAAGCCAAGGCTCAAACATACGCTAGGTGTTGGCCAGACCTTCTGAACCAGTGGGGCTGAGAACAGAACCTCTCCTACCTGCACTTCCCAGTGGTCCATGAGGCCAAGTTGGTGATCCCAGGGTCTTGGGTGGTCCTTGCCCAGTAGGAGATGGGTTTCCTCTTGGACCCCCATTTTGCATTCATCCTCTCTCCTCCAGGCCATTGTCTGGCCCCACGGATTCCGTTGCTTTAAGGATTGGTGACCTCACAGTCAGTTGCCATGGAGACCATTGTGATGTCACAAGCAGAGGACAAGTAGTTCAAGGAGGAGTGGAGGGTGGAAATGCTCAGCTCGAATTGAGGGACATTCGGGGTTTCTGTCCTATTTTCATGCCCAGAAAAGGAAGTGTCTGGAGGTGGATTCTAATATCTGTGGGAGACCTGACCACATTTCTCTGTGTTCTCCTGGGCCTAAGAGGCCTCTGAGACCCAAAAGAAGGGTCAATGCAAACAAACATCAGAAACACTCCCCACCTTGGAGTGGTAAGAAGTGGGCTACTTTTGCAGCAGAAAGGAATGAGATTAGATGTCAGGAGGAGCCATGTGGCTGCAAGATCCCCGTGGAGGAGATGATGTTCCTTGCCTTAGGAAGCTTGAACCATAGGAGACAGCCTCTAGGGCCTTTATTATCCTGATTAAGCACCTGGTAGAGATAAACATGCCACATTACAGTGAGTTGAGACTCTATCTCCCTCCCTGGTCTCGGAGCTCCTTGAGAGCTCTGCCTGTCCATATTCCCCTCAGATCCTGGCACAAAAAATGTTCCCTCATTCAGTGAACAAATGAGCAACAGTGATGAATGAATTGGGTAGGTGGCTGGGTAGGATGAAGGAATACACGGACAGATGAATGGGTGGACACACAGGCAGGTTGGGAGCCCTAAGCTTTGGAGCTCTACACCTGCCTGCTTCTCTAGCCGCATCCCACCACAGACTTCTCTGTGATCCAGCCACATCAATCATCTCTTAGTCCTGCCGACTCCAGGACTTTGCACATGCCATTCCCTCTGCATGGAATGTACTTCCTTTCCCTCTTCAGGTAACACCCACTCATCCCGTGGCTTTCTACTCAATCACTACCTCTTCAAGGTAGTCTTCCCTAACTAGGTCAACCCCCAGTTGACCCACCTCCATAGCTCTGTGAATCTCTCCTGAGTACCTGCTATGTCACAGGTTATATTTTGTCAGGTGGTTCTGTGTAAGGTCTCTCATTCTAGACTGTGAGCTCTGAGCCAGCAGGGACAGGGACTGTTTTCACTCACCTTTGTATCCCCAGCACTTAAGACAGTGGATACTTAATAAATATTTGTCTAATGAATAAGTTAATAAGTGACCAGTCCTGCCCTCGTCTACTCCAAGCAGCCTACCCTCCCCGGATTGTATCAGGGGAGAAAATCTAGATACAGGCTCCCTGCAGGTGAACCCAGAACACAGCCCACAGATTCAGGGAGCCTGAGGTCCCTCCCACACCTGCCCCTGAAAAGCCCCACCAGCACCTATGCCTTTCTGCTCTGCCCAGTGATAGCAAATAATAAATGGGGCTAGTATTCTTCTTTTTAGAGGTCAGGAATAGCCCATTGGACTCAGGTGCTAACTGAAAATATACTACATTTTTATGAACTTGCTTTAAATGCATGTGGCAGTCTTTATTTTATTTATTTATTTATTTATTTATTTATTTTTAAGATTTTATTTTTCAGTAATCTCTACACTCAACATGGGGGCTTGAGCTTATAATTCCGAGCTCAAGCGTCACCATGCCCTACCAACCCCGCCAGCCAGGTGTCCCCACGTGGCAATCTAATTCCAAAGCTTCATGCCTGGGTTTGCTCAAAGGGGAAAACTCAATTGTCATCTCACATTATTCAAAGCAACCCCCCCAGTCTTGTCTCAGTCATGAAAAGGGTATGGAGTATTCTTTTGCCCCTGGCCATGGCTTGACCCAGAGTGAGTACTGTTTGGGACCGGGGTGTGAGGTCAATCTGGCTGGGATATTTGCTTATGTTTCCCCCACCCTCATCCTGCCCTAGTTCTCAGAAGTGGATGGAGTTGGTAGGGTAGAGGGGATCTCCCTGACAGAAGGAGACCACCTTTTGGTCAGAGGCACCTCCTCCTTGCTTGTCCTATGCATAAATACTCTCACATCTATTGACCAAGGCTCTAGGGCAGACCACCCAGGCAAGAAGTCAGTTGGGCATCCCAACTAGTTCCATATAGGAAAGAACCAAGATGCCTTTGGGGGCCCCTGGGAAGCTTTGCTCCTCCCACCCCCACCCCCCAGCTCACTGTAGCTTCCTGAGGCCCAGCTGCCAGGGGCAGCCTCAGGATATACAAAAGGCTTCCTCCCCCTTTCTCAGGGGCTCCACCTACCTGGTGACCCACTTCCTCATCACATGGCCATCATCCTGGTACCAGGCCCTTAGCCCCAGAGCCACACCATTAACCCAATGCCTCTGGACAGATGTATTTTATGTAAGTTCAAGCACTAGAAATATTGAGTTCAGGGAATTTTATTTCCAGAGCCCTCTATATTTCTCTGGGATTATCACCTGTCTTTGTTCCCTCCCTCTCCTAGTTATTATCTTTGGACCCTTTCCAAGCCAAGCCATCTTGATTGCTCAGGGAGAAGGCTGCCAGCACCCTCCCCTGGTATCTCTGGGTCTGGTGAGAGTGACTTCAAGGGACCCTTTCTTCTTCCTTGAGTATAACTCTGCAGGTGGCCACACTGCCCAGGCAGCCTTGGCCTTTGGGAGCTGGCTTCACCAAGGGCCTCTCCAAGTGCCAAGGAACACTGAGGTGGTGGTGGAAGTGGAGGCCTCATTCTCCCCAAGTTAGGGAGGGCTATGCTCAAGGCGAGCCTCAGGGTACAGAGGGGAGGGAGAAGGCCAGATGTTCTCTTTTCTACACAGTGCCAACCTCGCCTGACACCAAATTAATAGCATTCAAATGAGATGCAAAACATTATGCAAATCTAGAGGAGAAGGCTGCTCTCACCGGGCCTTTGGGCTGTTGGAGGGCCAACACCTTGAGCCCTTTCCTGGAGGAGCCCATGGGCTCCCTTCAACTTCAACCCTCATTCCGTCAGCAGCAGCTGGTGTGAAGTTTCCAGTGAGACCTGAGTGACCCTCTCAAGGTCTTCTGATCCTCGTGCCTACCCTGGCCTCACCTCCCAAGCACTCGGGGCCTCTTCTATTCTGAAATGGTGCAGAGGCAGCTACGGAACTTGGCATAACCTCCCTCTGGATGCCAGGATTCTGGATCCCCACTCATTAGCAGTATATGCAAAATAGATGCAGCGTTTTTTTTGCATCTATTTAATTGTCCATTAAAATGCCCCACGCCCATCACCTCTGCACAGGCCCAGGCTTCCAAATTGCCAACCCCTGCTGCCTGCAAGCACCATGTGGTTCCTGCGCCTGGTAATTGCCGTGGTGTTTGTTGAGCTATATTTGCATTTGATTGTCATTTAACTTTCCATCTTTCTCCTTCAATCAAACTCAGGATTGGGCTTTTGCAATTGATTATTCATTTTATTTGCAGCCCCTTGGTGGGTTTTCAAAGAGTTTCCTTTATTCGTGCCACAAACTTGAACCCTGGGACTTCTCCTGTCACACAGAGGGGGAGGGCTTCCTCCCACCCATCCCAGGGCTCCTCCGTGAAAATAACCTAGCCAACATTGTGGATTTTAAGTCCTATTCCCAGTCTCTCTGTCCCAGCACCTGCTTCATTTCTGCCCAGCCAGTGGCATTAAACATTTATGAAGCTGTAGAGGATCAAAGGCCTTGGCTAGGGGTGATGGGCAGGCTGGAGGCCTTGGTTTAGAGATGGAAAGCAGCTCGCATCAAACCACTTTATGCTGCTGTCTCCATCCACCCTGGGCTCTTGCTATCAGCTGGTGTGGCCCTGCTCCTGGAGTGGGAGGAAACGCCCAGGAGTCGGGACTCCCCATTTGCCAGGGTAGGACATTCTTCCTACCCCTAAATTCAAAGAGTTGACCTTGGCTACTCCAGGAAGCCTGGCTGGAGCATAGTACTGCAGACTGTTCAAGATCCCGCCAGCTCTGGGAACCCCCTCTGAGGAGTGGGTGGAGGCAAGCAGGCAGGTCCTTGTCCATGGGAATCTCTGCAGCCTCTTGCCTCTGTTTCCCCAAAGCCCCAAACCCCCTGGGCTCCACAGAAGATGTACCTCTGGCTTGACAGCTATCTTGGAGGAGACTAATTTTCTTCTCCTCTCACTCAGAAAGCAAGTGTCATCCATTTGAAGGGAGAGACTTCAGAATAAGTCACCAGTGTGCTTGTGATCCTGCAAACTGATGGGCTGTGTGGAAGTGGGGAAGTGAAGCTGGCTTCTCCAGGAATGTGGGCTGGATGTCTGGCACTGTCTGGGCAGAGGCTGCGAAGGTCCCTGGGATTAGGGAGCCCCTCATCCCTCTCTCTGGTCTTCAGTCCCAACATAGCCATTGTAACTCAGACCACCACCCTCCAGCCTTCTGAGTGAGCAGCGAACACCTCTCCGTTACTACCACTTGCTATCATGCTTGAAAACCCACCTTAACAATTCTAGACTCCGTTGTTCGAGTGCAGATATCTTTGTGATGGGGCAAACCCTTCAGTATAGCCACCAAGGATGTCCTGCAGCTCAGATGACCGCAAAGCCTGACCACAGGCCTGCTCCCTCCCTTCCTCTTATGTCTCTGCAAGGACTTACTGCTCCCCAGAACCAGTCTTCTCACTGACCCCAAACTATCTTGCGTTTCCTACCATGTTGCCTTTACCTAAGCCACTCCCTTAATTTTGGAGGTCCCCCCTCTTCCTCTCCACTGACTGAAACCTAAAACTTACTTAAGACTTTTTTTCAGTCCACCTGCCCACCTTGTGAAGCTTTCCATGACCTCCCCTCCCCCAAAAGGAGCACTGGTCCCCTTCCCTTCTCCACTATCTTACAGCTCATTTGGCACCAATGACCTGCCTTGGGCTTTAGACACTCTTCCCTTACCACCCCACCTCCACCCCTGCAGCATCATTTATTCACAAATATTTATTAAGCAACTACTGTGTGCCAGGCACTGAGCTTGGTTGGGAATGGAGGAGAATGTTCTGTGCCTTCACAGAGCTGACAACTAATGGGGAAGACAGACAATTAAGCAATTACATAGACAAAGGTCATGTAGGTACAACAAGCCTGTGGAGGGCACAGAGAGTGAGAGAGATGAGACGAGTGAAGGGAGCCCTGCGAGTCTCCAGGCTGCCACTTTCAAATGTGTGTATGACTTAAGTACACTCTAAGCCTGCAGCATAGAGCTGCAGAATATCCCTTAGGGCATCTCATGGTCCTCAATTTGTGGGTGATGCTGAGCTCTGGGCAAAATGAGTCCCCTGGAGGGCATGTACAGGGTGCTCGATAAGAACTCCACTGCTTCCCAGTCTGGCCCAGCCTCCACCTCAACCTAACTGGGAACACATTGCACAGAGGTCACGTTGACCATCTTTAGGAGGGAGAGACAACCCCGGGGCATTATTCTTCCCATTATACAGTACATACCCATCCTCGGAGCTCAGGGCAGAGTGCTGCATTCTGGGATTTGTAGTCTCCATTGGACCCCCTCCTGAGTGCCTACCTTAGTTTAGGCAATAGGGAAGGAGACGTAGCAAGTTCCTGGGTGGCTCCACTTACTGTCCTTCTTGTGAATAGTGCCCGGCCCAGCTGCCAAGAGGTAAGCCTGCCACCAGTTTCCAAAACCCCATGAATCATCTGTCATACAATTTCATCCCTGGGATTCACCCTCCTTTTCCCAAGCTGTTAAGTCCAGAGGGGCCCAGAAATCAAGGAGAAGGTCAGGAATACCGTTAAAGAGAAAAGGAGGGCTCTCATGCCATTTGCCAGTATATCCCCAAACTTCCTTTGGCCACAGAACCTTCCACCTCCCTCCTCTGCTGACAACCCCTTTTCTCTCCTCTGCTCTTTCCTGGCTTCCTCTACTCACCTCTGATCCTTTTGTCAACTCCTCCCTTCTGCCAATCATCTGCTACTGCCCTCTTTTTTCTCAGCTTTTTG
Source organism: Cryptoprocta ferox (assembly GCA_028646485.1). Classification (NCBI taxonomy): domain Eukaryota; kingdom Metazoa; phylum Chordata; class Mammalia; order Carnivora; family Eupleridae; genus Cryptoprocta; species Cryptoprocta ferox. The sequence continues at coordinate 16,234,405 of CM053565.1, forward strand.
AAAGGACAGTCCAACAATCCTCTCCCAGTGACTCCCTCAGATAATTCCACACACTGCCTGCCTGCTGCCTGGGATTCTTTACGATGGTTCATGGTAACTCCCCGGAGCCCACAGGAAGAGGATCTGGAGAGAATCTGATGAGCTGAGCTGGAAGACTATGGAGGTAGTAAGGATCAAAAGACTCTCTGAGAAATGAGACTTAAGAGTAGAAGTCTTGCCGCCTGCTTCCAGGACAAAGTCAAGAAGGGCATTGGACAATGACTAGGGTCTGAAAGCTTTGGGGAAAATACAAGTTCATGTGAAAAGAACTAATCAAGAAGCTGTCCTTCTCCCTGGGAGTCACAGGGAGTTCAGCCCTCCTCTTCCTCTACAAGGAATATCATCAGTCACGGGGTCAGGTCCCATTGTGTCCATTGAGGCTCTTCAAGTGAGGCTATCCATGGAGCCAGAAACCCCTAGGCCTAAACATCAGCCTCAGGGATGACACAGCTATGACTGCCCTTTTTGCTGCCCTATGACTCATGGGAGCTCCTCAGCCCAAGCAGAGCCATGGAAGTTTATTTTTTCCCTGTCCTTGAGTGGTATAACCTCCCTGGCTACTCCCCTGAGCCTCCTTCAAGTCTCTATCTAAAATAGCCCTAAGGAAATAACCCCACCCCATGCCCATCCCATTTTCTCCACCAGTTCCAGGAACCTGGGTGGAGACTGGCATGAAGAGTCTACTCGCTGGCCATCACTTTGATTTCTCTGGTCCTGTGAATGGGGGGGAGGTGGGAGGTGGCCAAGGCAGGGTCCTGGAGACCACGGGCTGCAAGGGGACACAGGATACTACCTTCAGCTGCCCACAGGTTGGTCCAAGTTGCCTCCTGCCAAGTGAAAAATGTCGTCCCAGGACGGGAGTACCACTGGCTTTTAACTATAATATCAGGATAATTAAGCTTTTCTGTGAGCACAGTTTGCTGCTGATGCAGCTGCCTGGAGCCCTGGCATTTATTGAGCACAAAGTAATAATTTATTGTCCTTTGTACGCTCAAAAGCCATCTTCATTATCAGCCCAAGACGGAGCTGCCACAAGGGCACATGGGCCTCACAAGCTGCCACACTCGAGGATGTCTTCCTAGGTCATCCTTGGCGCCCTCAGGTACCAGGATGGGGTGGAGTGAGGTGGAGAGGGGGTTGCTCTCTTATAGAGAATTAGGTGGGAACCCCACCTCCTTGGCAGGCTGCTAATAAGGGAGAGGGTGGCAAGCTTGGCTGGGCGTGGGCAGCGCGGAAGGGAGGGGGCCGTGTGGCCACATTAGCAGGGCAGTTCTTCCCCAGAGCTGGCGGCGGCGCGGGAGCCTGTGCTCCCGCCGCCGGGTCCTCTGCGCCTTTGCTTGAGACTTTACGGTAAACCGCTCCTCCCGCGCCCCCGCCCCCAGCCCCGCGCGGCGATTCCCGGCGCCGACGCCAGGCGCTGGCCGTGGTGCTGATTCTGTCAGGCGCTGGCGGCGGCGGCGGCGGCGGCCCCGCTCCCTCTACCCCGCAAGACCCCGCTCTGTCCCCCGCGCCTACGCCCCGCCGAGCCCCCCGCTTCCCCACCGTAGCTCCAACCCGGGGCGCGGCCGCAACCAGCACCATGCGCTCGGTAGCCCTGCTGCTCCTGCCCTCGCTGCTGGCGCTCCTGGCTCACGGTAAGGGACCTCGGCGTCCGGTGGCAGGACAGGGGCGGGGGCGGGTTCCCGAGGGTGGGAAGAGGCGACCTTACCGCCGCCCAGCTCCGCGCATCTGGCTGCCCAGCCCAAGCACCGCGCTCCGCCGGCTGCGCTGGCCCCCGCGCCGGCCGAGCCGGGCGGGGCGCGGGCTCCACCGGCGGGAAGCTGCCGCGGCTCCCGCCATTCGCGCCCGGCCAAGACCTCGCCTTTAATCATCTCCCCGGATCTAATGGGATTTCTCTGCTGCAATTCATCACGCCACCCCCTCCCCGCACACACTTACGCGCTCACCCGCGCGCTACCTCGCCACTCTCCAGGCGTCTGGCAGCGCCGGGGAGCGTGCAGGAAGGGGGAGAGGGCAAGGGGCGGTGAGTCCCGCCGGTCCTGCTGGCCGCCGGCGGTTCCGCCTCCCCTGCTGCCCGCCAAACTTCGCTCGACTTTGCTGCCCGTTCCGGGGCACCTTACGTCCTCACTGCGGAGGGACGGAGCCGGATGGTGGCCGGACCCCGGGTTGGGACGTCGTTCACCTCCCTTCGCTTTGGCGCTGCCGCGCTGGAGTCAGAGCCTAGAGTACAATTCCAGGAAGAAACTCGGGGGCCCGGAGCCCCATATTCGGCTAATCGCTCAGACCTGGGCTGCAGCAGCTGAGATCCTGGGCTAGAGACTCTGCCCTCCTCGAGGGCCTTTCTTGCACTCTCCCCCTTGCATACTCCCAGAGTTCTTCCTCCTAAAGGGCCTGCCTGCTGTCCTGCTCAGCCCCCGCCCACCCCACGGCCGCAGACTCGTCGCAGGAGGACCTCACTCTGCTGCCCATGGTCCTCTGCTCTTCAGTCCAGTCCCCAACTTCGTTGGTCCCGGGTCGAGGGAAGCTCGACCATGGAGTGAGCAGCAAGGGAGTGCTGGGGAGAGGATGAGGGCTCTGTGCCTAGGGGAAGGAAGGTTTCCAAGTCTCCACGAAACCTGCCGCCCCGGCTCAAACAAGCATTCATCAAAGCTACGGACTGACGTCCAGGTCTTTCTTCCACTGCAGCTGGTTGGCTGGTGGGGGCTCCAGGACCTTGGTTGGAGTTGGGACCCGCGGTCCCTCAACGTATATAGTTCGTAGCCTCTGATACGGAGTGGCGAGAAGGTGACAGTTTTTAACCTCCTAGTTCCTTCATTTCAGACCACGTCGGAGGTCAGGGCAGCAGGGCTGGAACCAGGCTGGGCCCCTGGACGCCAGTTTTCTGCTCTCTGCGTCCCCAGGGACGTAGAAGCTGCTCTCTGAGCCTCTTGCTCGGGTCACACGGGGTCTGGCGTCCTCGCCCCACCCCCTGGCTGCCCACGCCTGGTCCTCCCTCCTCAGTGGTCCTTCGGCAGTGGCAGCGCCAGGAACTAAGACCCTAGTGTTCACGTTGTGGGGGGCGGGGAGGAAGGAGTCCTGAAAACCCCACCCTGCCCGGGGCAATGAGAGGAGGGAAGAAGGCTGCATCCTTGCCCAGCCATCCGAGGATGTCCTGGGAGTTCAAGACCTGTCTTGGGGTCTGGCCACATCTTCCTCTGGACACCTCCCCTGGGGCTCAGTGCCTGTGTCTGAAGTGTCGTGTGTGGGTGTGTGGGTTTGCGTGTGAATGTGTGAATCAGGGCCCAGTGTGTTTGGAATGGTGGGTCCATGAATGTCTGCACCTCAGGAGGTCTGGATATTGGGTGAGGGTTCAGCAGTAAGCGGGTGTGAGGAATGTGTGAGGCCGCTAGTGTGTGGTGCAGCCTCTGCCAGAGAGCTCCCCGCAGGGCTGGAGTGAGACTGCGGGTCTCCAAGAGGATGGCTGGTGTGGCTGAAAGTTGGGGGATCCCACTGAGGGTATGGGTGCAAGTGTCGGAAGGAATCTATCCACTCTCTGGCCACAAGTCTGTGTGCCCCTGGCCAGCGTCCCTCCCTGACCCACCTGGACCTCTCCAGTGCCGGTGGAGCCGGCTGCCCAAGGGGTCTATGGGTAGGAGTTCACCTGCGGAGGACTTTATTTGCACTCTCCAAGGGAGAAGAGGAAGCAGACCTGCAGTGTCAGGCCTGAGGAAAGAGGACCTGAATCAGGGCAAGCCCTGGCATGCCCCTCCATCTCAATGGGACTTCGAGGTCCTAGTCATTGGGCACTGAGTTGTCTCACTGAGAGGCAATGCAATCGGCCATCTCAGGGTTCCTGGGGGCTCCAGCCATAAGAAGGCAGTCCTGGAGCAGTAAAGGCCTCAGGCTGTGAGACTTTGCAGGCCAGGCGGTACAGCACCAAACCTTGTGGCCTCGAGACTGACCCCCAGGACATTGCTCACACAAAGGCTGAGGGACACAACTCTAGTCAGGTCATGAGAGATGCAGCTGGGAACAGCCCAGGAGCAGCCAAAGGCCCTGCAGGTCAGAGGCTGAGGAAGTGGGGTACAGGGAAGGGTGAGATCTTGCTGGGCCTGGCTCAACCCCTATCCCCCCCAACCGCCACAGCGGTTGGTACAGAGAGATTGGCCTCTGGCTTGAGGGGCACTGTGGGTCCCTGTGATCCTCCTGACCAGAGGTTGGTGCCCTGCCACTGTGTGGGAGGAAGGCAGTTCGGGAGGGATGGTGTGTGCCTGGGCCTGCTGTGTCAGTTTAATGATTTTTAATGAGCAATTACCTTTAGTCATTCTCCTAATTTCTGAATATCAATAAAGTTAATTAAACTCTGCGTGTGTGAATGTGGCCTGGGGAGATTGCAAAGGTGGAAGTGGCACAGACTGGGGTAGGGTTGGGTCTCCAGGGACAGAGGCTGCCTCCCTGGCTGTGTGACCTTGGACCCAATGCTTCCTGTCTCTAAACTCTGATGGAGTGTGTGGTAGGGAGAGGGAGGGAGGGGACCGATTCTCTCTCTGCCGAGAACTACGGGATGGTGTCTGGGAGTCAAGGTTCCGAGGAGGAAGCAGGGAAGGAGGAGGGCTTGGCCTCCAGGAGCCCTAGTGCTGAAAGGGTTAACAAACAGGGCTGCCTTAACCTAAAATGGTAATTGCTGCTTCCTGCAGACTCCGTGGTAGGTGCAGGATTCTAACAGTACCTTCCTGAGTCTGGGGGCTGCAGCCAGGCCCAAGCCAGGCCCTGCTCCCTGCCCCCCAACCCTGGCACTTTGGGGTCAGGAAGTGACTGCTGGGGATAAGGCCCCATGGGAGGCAGTCTAGATTTCACTCAGAGCCCCAGAAGTAGAATGTTAGACAAGAGGCTCCCCTAGGCTTCTGAGGAGACTAGAGGACCCGGAGACTGCCATGGACTGGAGGGGAAGTCTAGGTTGGCTTCTTGCCCCTCATGGGTCTAAGCTCATCAGGCTTGGCAGGGCTTGGCGATGGTCCCAGCCTCCTCAGCAGGGTGGCAGCTTAAAATGCCTTAGGGACAATAATGGGGAGTGAGGCGACACAGGGGCAGGGCTTAATTAGAAACTGGGCTTAATTAGAGCTTTTGCACCCCTCCTACCCTGGCTGCCTGAACGGTGGGAGGGATTCAGAAAGTCTGCTTCATTAGTCCCTCCCTCCCCCCAGACACAGTGTCCAAGCCCTCCAGCCTGCCCCCCCCCCCTTGTCCCCATCCCTCCAGACCCATTCTGGCCCCGTTTGCTGGCTGGTCTCAGTTCAGGGATGTTGCGCCCCCGCCTGGGCAGAAATGTCAGAGCTGGGTACCCGACCCCCCAAACAAGAAAGAAGATGTGAAAAAGAACCTGTAGGTAGAGGCTACTTTAGTGAAGGAACCTCTCAGCCCTGACGGTTAAGAGCCCAGGCCCCCTGTGTGGCCTCAGGTATGCCTCTGCCCTCTCTGAGTCTCCACTTTCTGTAGCATTCAACGTAAAGTTGCACCAAACTGATGGCTGCCAAGCCTGGGAGCATATCAGGGCCTCCGAGGGCTTGTCAAGTGATGCAGATTTCTGAGTCCCCAGCTTACTGGCCTGCTCTCAGGGAGACAGAGCCAAGATCTAGAAGTAAGAGTCTGGAGAATAGGGAGAGACAATGCTGCTAGCCACGGTCAGCAGCTGGGAGGAGGTCTTCAAGGCCCCTTCCAGACTCATTCCAGCAGGAAGCACCAGGGCCAGGAAGCCCACTCACGTAGCCAGACCAATCAATTCCCCAAACTATCCACGTTCTTAACAGCTTCTGGGCTCTTACCATTCCTTCTGCCTGAAATTCTTTTCCCCTCCTGAGTCACGCTAACTCACTCCATCTCATGCTTTGGGTCTTGCCTTAGTTAGCACCTCATGCAATTCTTCAGTACTTGTGTATCTAAGGGGCATCTACGATATGGTTTCTCTGGAGAAGCCTCATCTGAACTCCAGCCTGGGTCAGGGGACTCTTTCGGCCCCCTACCATCCCCTGGTCTCCCTCATCAAGGTACCCATCTTGTTGGGTCACGAGTGCCTGACTACTTGATGTTTCTCTCCAGGAGCAAGACTGAACTCAGAAAGGAAGCAACCTAGTCTGTTTTGCTCAGCCCCACTATTTTGGGGCAATTCCAGAATTCTTATTTGGAAGAAACTTAGGGTCAGAAAGGAGAGGTGGGTGCTTGGCAGCTGAGACTGCTTTGCGTAGCAAGCACACTATTTTTACATAGATTGTATGTTAGGATTTTTTCCTTTTCCTAACAGTTGGCCAATTACCCCAACTGTAAATTATAGCCTTTACTTAGTTTTTTTCCTTCACAAATTATGCTGTCACGTCGTCAGCCTGAGGTGGCTTGGGGTGGGATGCTGATGGCCGTTCTGAGCAGGCTAAGCCTCTCTCAAGCCACCCCTTCGTGCCACTGCTGCTTGTGTCGCCGGTGGCACAGTGCCTAGCACATGACAGACATGAAATACATGTTGAATAAATTTCTGAGAGTTGCACAGTAGACAGGGACAGAGTGAAGCCCAGAGCCCAGTCTTCTTACTCCCTCCCATAGCACCTACCCACCACCTCTGCTGGCTGAGACGGGTGCCCTGTATGAAATTAAGGCCTGAAGTAAGGGAAGGGTAACCCCATGTCATCTGGCTTCTCACCATAGCCCCCTCAGCCATCTCTTTTTCAGACATCCTCACAGAGGTCAGAGAGACCAACAGGAAATCTTGGGAGCAGCTCCAAGCCCAGCGTGTCCTTGCATGGAAGAGTGGGGGCCTAGGAGGAGTCACCCAAGACCAATTCATGTCCGTGAAGCTTTCACATCTCCTGAAAGAACAGTCCCTGGAGTATATCCATCTACAATTCATTCGTTCATTTGAGGTGTGAGGCTGGCCTGGCCCAGGACCTTCAGGCCCAGCCTTTCACATACTTTTTCTATTTAATACAAGAGACTAGTTATTCCCACTTTACAGATGGGAAAACTGAGTTTCAGAGAGATTAAGTCGGTGACCCTGGACTTCACAGCCAATAAATAGCAAGGCTACTCCAAAGCACCTACCTATTTTGCAAAACCTGGCTGTACCCAGCATTGTGTCCACTCCCCCAGCCTGAGGCACAGCTTTTAGTACAGGCCCATGGGAACCAGGAGGCTATTACTATCATCATCAAAATAATAACAACAACAATAATAATAGCAGCCACAACAACAGCAAACATTGCTGAGGCACCAACTATGTGCCAGGCACTGTACTAAGTGTTTTATATACCTTAGCTCATTTAGTCCTCATGCCATATCTAGATAGAGGCTACTATCTGCATTTTATAGGCCAAGTTCAAGTCCATGTTGTCAGACCCATAAATGGCCCTTAACTTTCTTCTTGCACATTTCTGATAATGACAGTAGCTTATCTTCTTAACGTCTACCCTCAGTCCTTGCTGCTGTAAATTAGGGACACTTTATCTTGCTCAGTTCGTAGTGGCAAGGAATAAAACATTCTGACACTTGGAGACCAGGATAGACCACGAGGCTGGGGGTCAAGTGACTCTTGAAGTTTTGGCCCAGAGGTCAGTGACCTTGAGTGACTCATTCTTCCTCCCTTTAGGGGCCTCCGTGGATGGCAAGACCTGTTAATCCTGTCTTGGCCTCTGGGCTCCCCCTCCCTATCCCATCAGCCCTTGCCCAGCCCCAGCTCGCACCGCCCCCCCCCAGGCCCAGCCCCCACCCACCCACCCCCGCCCCTGGCAGGAAAGCCTAAACTTGCCTGAAGCTCAGCTCCTAGACAGAGCAGGGTGCCAAGCCTGCCCCAGCTTCCCTCCACCTGCCCACCTGCCACCCAGCTGCCAGCCCTGGGAGGGGAGATCGATGCTGCAGCCGCCAGCAGTGTTGTTGGCCATTGATTGTTGAGATTTCTCGGCGGGCTCTGGAGCAAACAAACCTGCCGCTTCTCCAACAACAATCCGGGTTTCCAGCTGCAGAGTCTGCAGCCTTGCTGGCAGGCAGGCTGGTGGGAAGGGGAGGGGGTGGGAGGTCCTGGCTGGGCCTAGCAGGGACAAGGGACTCTGCCAGGAGATGAGAAGAAACTGAGCGCTTGTGGGAAGGGGAGCAATGGAAAATGCTGGGTGAAAATGCTAGGTGGCCCTAGACCCCATGTGTAACTTTTCTGGGCCAGCCTCTCCATTTGTGCTCAGCCATTTTTCCATTCTCCAAAGATCATCCTGTGTCCTTCTGCTTACTTTAGTTCTCCCACCCCCTCTTTTCCTGATCATCCAGCCCGGAGTGCTCTCTGTCCTCTAAACACAAAATACCTCCCATTAGGAACTTAGCTTGGCAATCCCTCATCCCTCATCCAGCCATCCATTCTCCATTCAATAACCCTCTCTATTCAGCCCCTATCAGGTGCTTTGATAGGTAGGAACCCAGTTTGGAGGGGGAGTTGCCTTCTTCTTTTTTTTTTTTTTACATTTATTTATTTTTGAGAGATAGAGACAGAACGTGAGCAGGGAGGGGCAGAGAGAGAGGGAGATACAGAATCTGAAGCAGGTTCCAGGCTCTGAGCAAGCGTTCAGCACAAAGCCCGACATGGGGCTTGAACCCATGAACTGTGAGATCATGACCTGAGCTGAAGTGGGACACTTAACCCGACTGAGCCACCCAGGCACCCCGGGGAGTTGCCTTCTTAATAAGCCCAGCTGTGGCTGCCTCCCCAGTTAGACTTGGATCGGCTGATTTTAATTAAATGAGATACAAATGAGATGCCAAACAGCACCTATGTGATCCAACCACTTGCCAGGGACAGCTCTGGGTCACTTTCTCGTCTGAGACAAGAAGGCTTGCATCTTGTGGTCTTTGATCCAGTAAGCCTCTGGGACCCTTGGGCCAGGCCATCGGGGTGCCCTCCAGCACAACTCTTCCCATCTTTGCTGGGACTGGGGGTCCTCTAGCCCCCCAAACATAGCAGTTGCAGGCTTCCCCCACCCCACAACAAGTCATATGTGTGCTGCTAAACGCAAACAGTGGGTCTCTCCCCTCCCCCAGGACAGTCCCCCGGGTCCCAGCCAGAATCCTGACACCCTGGCATCAACCTCAGCATCTCCCTTGGTCCCCCACTCCTCCCCTCCCCACAGGCTCCTCTCTCCACCCTCAGGATCCTCCTTCCAGCTGGTCATTGGGCTGGAAGGACAGAACTGGAGAGCCCCTGTGAAAATTGCCTGAGCCACTGAGCACCCCCTCCACACAGATGCTCATTTGCATGCTGTTTTACACCCCCCCCCTTTATGCTTGCTCCTTATTAAAGGCATAGAAGCAGACCCTGCCTCTCTCCACTCCTAGACCAGATCCCTCCACCCCACCCCCCATAGCTTCTCCCTCCTTCACTCCCAGCACAGCAGCTGGGCACCAGCTTCTTTGTCCCCCAAGCAGCCACCTGCTGAGTGTCTGGCCTGGGTCCCATCAGCCAGCAGGTGCCTAGGGAGTCCCAGAGCCTGGGAGGAGGGCTATCTGGCAGCGTGGAGAGCCAACTTGTGCCTCAGGGAGGAGGGGACATCCCTTAAGGAAGAACATGATCAGAAGAGTGCTCGTCAGGGAGCCAGGACCCCCAGGATTTAAACCCAGTACTGGCTCTTGCTGGCTCGTACAAGTTCGTTCTGTCACTTTCCTCTGCCTCAGTTTCTTCCAGGACTCATGGTGCCTGGTCCACCCCTCTTATTGAACAGCATTGAGATCAAAGGGAATCAGAGAGAGGGTGGTGATGGAAGAAAACCAAAAGCCCTGCCTGAGTTAGGGGTGAGGTGGTGGTCCTTCCTCCAATAGCCAGAAGTGCCCAGCACCAGGAGGGGCTGATTTTCAGATTGTCAGTGGCACCCAGCGCTGGACTATTGAGGCAGGGATGGGGAGCGAGCACCAGCTGGTGCAGGTCTGCCCGGGAAGGTGAGACTAGCAGGGCAGAGGGATGAAGGTGGGATGCAGAGTGCTCCTAAGCACCTTCACCCTTGCTTGCTGCTCTCATGGACACTGACATCATTTACATCTAGCAAGGGGATGTGTTAGTGATTTGAAACATCTGGTCCAGCAGCTGGCAAGCCCCCTCCTGTCACAAGGCCCTAATTTCTGGCTAGTTAGAGGAAGTGGGGGAAAGAGAGTCACCTTCTTTTGAGGACAGAAGAGCCTCTGGCATCTCCAGGCAAAAGGGTGAAGCGGGGACGAAACAAGGCTTGCCTGAGACTGGTCATTAGTGCATTTATTTATCCAGCCTCGCCTTGTCCTCCCTTCCTCATTTCTCATTCACTTCCTGCTAAAGCCCTAGCCCTGCCCTCCTGGGTCCAGCCACCTCCTTCCCATCCCCCTCTTGGCCTGCCAGCCAGGTTAGGAAGAGGCCTGCTGCTCAGGTTGAAGGGGTGCTCCTGGCTGAGTCCAGAGGCTCCAGACACTTGGACAGTGCCCTGAGTCTGGTCTCTTTTGCACCTGTATCCCTGATGCTGCCCACTGGCCCTGCCCTGCCCTGGGCCTCAAGCAGCTGAGACTGGAGAGGACAGGGGAGGAGGACTTAGCCCTCTCAATTCAAAGCTTCCATACACCCAACCTGGCAGGTCCTTGGAGGTCAAAGCAAGCCTGGGACAAGGGAGAAGCCTGAAGGATTGGGGACTGCCAGTTGAGTCTATCCTGTATTCCTGACGATCTTGGGAAGAAAAAGCCCCAGACGTGCAGAAACCCCTGCCTGTGTGCATCTCTAGCTGGCTTGTCCATCTTTCCCTAGGCCTGTGCCTGAATGTCCCTGCTTATCTGGGCGCTTCTATCCCTGCATCCTGGGACTGTGGCCTTGGGTGTAGGCACAGCAGAGCCCAGCTGAGGCTGGTGTCTCCTTGTCCCTGCAGGCCCTGCCACTCCCTTCCTCCCCAATCTTGGGCTCCACTGACCCCTCAAGGAGACTTGTAGCTGGAGCTGCTGCTGCTATTTTTAACCGCTCTGCGCTCTGCACCCCTCCCCTCCCCCACTCAGACTTGCTGGGGAAGTGGGGAGGACTGGCCGAGCCTGGGGAACCTCACAGTCTGGAATGCTGTGTGAGTAAGGCACTCTCCCCTCAGTCCTACAAGGCTGTGGAGGCAAGGGGTGCCTGAGTTGGTCCAGAGGTACAGAGCCCATGCCCTGGGGCAGATTAGGCTCCATCCCACCTGCCTGGAGCCTGGAGAAGGTCTGAGGCTGTCCTCTTCCCACCTCCTCCCCAAGTTCCTAAGAGCAGAGCTCAGGCCTCCAAGTGACTCTTCCCTAAGCCATTTGGAAGTAAGGCTAGAGCTCCTAGGTCTTCCCCACAGAAGCTGGAGAGTCAGAGAGGGGCTCAAAGTGTCAGGAAGTTCCGTGTAGGAGCACACCTGGATGACGTGACACACACCCCACCCCACCCCCGCCCCAGGTACCGCTGGTACCGCTCTGGCACTTCCCAAAGATGGTTCAGGCCCCTGCTGCATCTCAACTCTACCAAAGACCACCAGAGCTCCTTGCCCTCCAGATTCCTGGGGCCCCTGGGGCCCATCCCACCACTGTCCCAGCTGCTCCAGAAACTAACATCAGCCAGAAGGGGCTAGTATACAGCAGTCCAAAGGGCATGAACTGGAGGACCAAAAGCAGGGAGGCAGCCCTGGTTTCCTCGGAGTGGCCACCTGCCTTCTGGATGCCCTTGCTTTCTGAGGCCCTTTGTTCTTACATGTGTCCTTCTGTCTGTCTCTTGAGCTTAGCAGGGCAAGGATACCCCCAGGTGAGCTGCCAGGGCCCAGCCAGACCACTTCCTGCAGCCGTCTGATTCTAGTTCTTTAACTGTGGGATAGGAAAACTGAATCAGGGAGTAGAGGTGAAGGTCAGCAGAGCCTTGCACACCATAGGTGCTCAAAACTACTAAATCCCTCCCTGGGCACTCTTCTCACACCTCTACCCCCCACCCCCGACATGCACATACATGCACATTTTCCTCCTCACCCACATGCACACACATACTTGCACACGCACGGGCACACACACACACACACACACACACAGCCTAGCCCTCCAAGTGCCCAGCAAATACTGACCAACAGATGGAGGTGAGGAGACTGGGGTCTAGAGCCATACAGAAGGAAAGTGGAGAATCAAAAGAGCACAGTGCCCCATGCTGTCAGCCCCCGCCCCCACATTTACCACTGTCCACGAGGCTCCATCATCTCCTGAGCTTGGGCACCACCTATAAAGGCAAGGCTGTGCCTCTTCACCCGACCCACCCAAAGACTCTCTAAAAAGATAAGCTCAAGGTCACACAGCCCATCAGTGGAGATCTACCTTAATGCTGGAATCAGGGTTCTGACAAGACCTCACCAGGCTCCTCAGCTTTCACAGCTGAGAACAGATACTCTAGTGACTTCCTAGGGAGAGAGTGGCCAGAGCCCACATCAGCATTAAGGACCAGGGCAGCCCCGAGGGTCTGGGTTCAGCGCCCCTCCATCCCTAGCCGACTCTCCCAATCCATCTCCTCTCACACACCTGACAAAAGCAGCCACAGGACAAAAGTCACAAGATCAGGGAGGGAACTTTGGCCGTGGTGCACAGAAAAGCCCCTTCATCTGACTTAAAGACCCAAGAATCTTAGGCTACCATGCTGTTAATTCAGCTTAGAGGCAGACAGACACAGGCACTGGGAGCAACCTCAATGGTGTTGGCTTTTGAACTTCAGGGTGGGGACTGGAAGGGGGCAGCAGCCCAAAAAATGCTGGTCTGGGACTCAGGAAGGTACCTGCTCTGGGATGCTGGCACCCTACGGCCCAGCCTTGCTCGGCTTCGAGCCTGGGAGGAGCTGTCCATGGTATGAACCGTGCTGGAGTCAGGCAGGGACAGAGGATGGAGGGGATGACTACTCCCTAGATCAGCTCCTGTTCCCCAACTTCACCACTGGGCTGGGCTAAGCTGGCCCTGGTACTGGCTCCAGGGAGAATGCAGTTCCTGCCTTTACAGCCTTCCTCGTCCCAACTAACATTCCCAAGGTTTTTCTTTTAGAGAAATACATCCCTGCTGCTGACAAGGTGGTGATTGGAGCATTACTACTGGGACAGGGTGACCTGAGCACCTAGCTCAGGACTAAGTCCCTCCCCATGCCCTGGCCACATTACTTCGAGTTGGCATAATCGGGGTGGAGTATGGCAGATTGATGAGTTACCAGTCTGATGCGGGAGTTGATGCCAAAGGGACCCCTGCTGCTCCTCCCACTCCTCCAGTCTGCCCCAGGGGTGGCAGTCAATTCTACTGCCCCCACTCCAAGGCCACCCCCAGTTCCTGTGCCACTTGCCCAGCCCCAGGAACTGTGGGCAAGCAGGCCTAGGGCCCCTGGGTCCCCAGGACAAGCAGGCAGGCAGGAGAGGGGAGTGCAGGGCTGCAGGGGAAGGTGGAGCACGCAGCAGGTGACGCTGTAGCAGAGGCCTCATTAATCACCTCTCCAGCCCCCAGCTCTGCAGTGGCGAGACCATATTAGATTTTAAATTGGAAAGCAGAGAACATGGCAGTTAGCTGGGAGCTCCCTCTACCCTGGGCCCCTGGTCACAGCCTCAAGGGAGGGAAGGTGCAGTAGGGAGAAGAGAAGAGAGCTGGCCCCACCCCAGTCCAGAGCTCTGTCCCCCTCTCCCCACTTACCCAGAGCCAGAGGGGCTGTCCAGGCCACATGGGCCCGCAAAGGGCTATGTTAGAGTCCAAGAAAGGGCAGAGTGAAAAGGAGGGAGCATAATAGCCACCTTGGGGAGAAGTACATCCCATCTGGGAGTTAGTGCCTTTTGGGGCTTGAGGGCTGTATGAAGCCAGGTTCCAGGATGTGGCATCCATGAGTTAGGACAAATGATAATGACTTGCGGCCCATGGGTGTGTTTGGACCTGCATGCACACATTCATGTATACCCACAGACCCACATGCTCATACAGGTACACACACATGCTCACAGGAAGCAGCAACTCAGTGTGCTGGAAATTTTGAGCCCAGGCTGTGGAACAGGTGGACCCAGTTCAAACCCCTTATTTGCCACTTTCTTCCTGTATGCACGAGGATGATTTACTTTGCCTCTCAGCCTCAGTTCCTTCATATGTAAAGTGGGAAGTATTGATTCCAAGCATGGAAAGCTGCTTCTCTGGGTGGAAGACAGCTCTCTAGGAGGTCATTTCCTGACCCAATAACTGTGGGTGCCCTGCCATGGCCTTAAGGCCAGGCAGCTGCCCTGGGGCTGCCCCAGGAGCCCTGGGGAGTGGCAGGCCAAGCTCCCTGCCCCCTGTGCTCCTGACTGGGCAGTGAGGTTGCTGGCAAGTCAACAAAGCACACCAAGCATTATCTTGGGACATTCACACACCCTGATCCCACCCTGGGCCAAATCACTGGAGGCCAAGCATTCCTAGCTTTCTGCCACCCACAAAGTGCTCCTAAACTGGCTCTGCCTGAGCTCCCAAAATTGCCCATTGAACACCCCACCCCTCAGATCACCAGTGCTCAGCCAAGGTTGGGAAGCCAACATCATTGGCGGATGGCACTCATCCTCCCCGCGGGGTGATGACGGGCCAATTCTCCTGAGCCTTTATGGAAAATCTAAAGAAGCCCCATGGCTTCTCTCCCTGCCCAACCCCAGACTGAAAAGAGGGGAGCAGATACTGCCATGCCTGCCATCTTCACTCTTCTGCTCCAGGCTCTTCCCTTCTGAAAGGCGGTGAATACTGCAGGAGATAAGGTCAGGCATGAGCTACACTTTCCATTATGGTAGCACTAACCACATGTTAGCTATTTAAATGTAAATTCATTAACATGAAATAAAATTTAAAATTCAGTTTCTCAGTCTCCTAAGCCACATTTCAAGTGCTCCATAGCCATGTGTGGCTACTGGCTACCATACAGGACACACAGATACAAAATGTTGCCCTCATCACAAAACGTTCTGTTAGATAGCACTGTTCCAGAGTTGGACAACCACTGGGTTTGAATCTGCTACATTCAAATTAGTGATCTTGGGAACTGTGCTCCCTGGGTCCCAGTTTCTCCATCTATAAAATGGAATAGTAAGAGTTCATATCTTATAGGGTGATTGTAGGAATTGAAGGAGTTAATTCTGGTAAAGCACTTAGAATGATGCTGGGCATGCGGCAAATTCTCAGTCAACAGTAGCATTCCCTGTTTTTACTCCCAAAGTCCTTTTTGGCTCACTGGATCCTGGAAGGTGAGAGCTGGTGAGAGTACCCTCGGGTACTTTTCCCATTTTGCTGGTGGGGAAATGGAGGCTTGGGTTCAAGAAGTGATTTGTGCAGGGGAACACAGCCTGTTAGGGGCTGCACCAGGATCAGGTGGGCAGACTCCTGGCTGTTGGCCATTACCTACTCCCACCCATGCTCTTTCCATCGGGCAAGAAGACCCCAACCCTGAGATCCCAAAGCCCAGAATTATCTACCACCCCAACCCAGGATGGAGGGAGACAAAGTTGCCCCTAGTAGCTAGGAAATAGTGAACTCTCTGTCCCTGGAGGTATGCCCACAGATGGTAGACAGTCCCAGAAGTTTTTGAGAGTTTACTTTTTTTTTTTTTAAGAGAGAGATAGAGCAAGCAAGCAGTGGATAAGGGCAAAAGGAGGGGGAGGGGAGAGAGAGAGAGGGAGAGAGAGAGAGAGAGAGAGAGAGAGAGAGAGAGAGAGAGAGAGAGAATCCCAAGCAGGCCCCACGTTCAGCACAGAGCCAGACACAGGGCTCAATCCCATGACCATGAGATCATGATGTGAGCCGAAATCAAGAGTCGAGTGCTTAACCAACTGAGCCACCCAGGCGACCCTGGAGAGTTTACTCTTTAGAGCAGTTGGGCAAGATTTTCTCTGAGCCCCAACATCCTGAGTACCAGCCCTGTCCCAAGTTTCATGTGTGGCCTGGGAAAGCCCTCTGGATTCAGTTTCCTCTTGCAAATATGAGGGAGGGATGAGATATTCACAAAGGCTACATGGGCTCAGATTCTCGAGTTCAGCGACTTCCTTGCCTGGAGCCTGGCCAAGAGGAGGTGCTCCCCTTCATATTTGTACTCCAGATTTACCTAGACTGCCAGGGATTGACCAAGAGAGGGTAGTAGGAGGGTGTGATGGAGGAAGGGGGTCAGTAGCAGAGAAAACGAGGAGACAGTCTGGGACTGGGGGACCCACTAGCTTGTGCTGGCAGACACTCTTTATCAATTGCCAGTTGGGGCTGTGCTGGGGAACTGCCAAGGGCTGGCTGCCCATCTTCTCCCTGTAGGACCCACCCCTGCCCGCCTCTGCCCTCCCCTGCCCACCCCTGCTGGACAAGGGCCAGGTACTTTGGGGAGAAGGGAGGATTCCAAGTGTGCAAACAGGCAGAGTCCTTGAGCCCATCCTTCACTGTGCCAAGCACCAGAGGTCAGCATTTGTGGACAGAGACATGGGAAGAGAGATGTCTCCTGTGGGATTCTTGCCCACAGACACAAGTAGTACAGGGAATGCCTGCAGGGGGTCAGAGGAGGGAGCCATTGTCATCCACTGGGCCAGCAGAGATGGCCACCCAGAAGAGGGATAGAAGCTGGGCCTAGTAAAACGGGGAGGGTTTGAAGAGACAAAGGCATAGTGAGCAAATGGGGCAGAAGGGGGAAGGCACCTGTTCTGGCAGAGATGGTCCCTTTGAGTGTATTTCTGTGCCCACTTCAACCGCTGGCCCTGCAGGACAGTTCCTTACACACACCCTGAGCTGCAGGGCTCCGGGTCTGAGTGCCCCAGGACAGCAGGGCCAGACTGCTAGGGAGATGGTCAGGAGGCCCCAGTTGCTACAGCCAAACAGTGAAAACAGTGAACAGAGCTGAGCTACGGAGCAGTCCAGCTCTGGGTTCTAGTCCCAGGCTTGCCACTCATTACCTGTGTGACCTTGAATAAGTTACTTTACCATTCTGGACCTGGATGTCTTTCTCCCTGGGGATAATGACCCAAACGTCCCTAGAGTAAGGGGAGAATGAGAGGGGCACATGAAGGTGCTGAGTGCGTGGTGGGCACACGGAGCACTGAGCAATAGCGTTACCTGCCCCGGCTGCCTGGCGCCAGACGACAGGAAACAGCATGTGTCCATTCAAGCTCTGCCATATCTCCTGGGTGACCTTGCAGAAGGCATATCCTAGCATCGGGCCTCAGTTTCCCCATTTGTCATATGGGGCTTATATTGCCTTTCCTGTTAATACAAGTAGTAGGATAGCAGCAAACTTACCTCGGATACAAGGATACTGTGCCATAATTTCTACAGCAGCACATGGAATCAGAAGCTCTAGAATTGGACCTCAGGCCTCAGGGGCCTTATGTGGCCCTGCCTGCCTCTATCTGGGGCCTCTCATTTCAGGGGACAGGCCTGGGCCCAGTGGTCCTGTCACTATGGAGAGACCAGGCTCTGGCTCTGGGGGGACCAGGTCCTCTCACTCCCAGGACCCCTCTTCCTTCCCTTGGGCTCTGGGATAATGAGGGTCTACTGGGGCCAGGCCCTTACTAATCCCCTATTAAAACTTGAAAGGGGCCAGGGAATCTCCAGAATAAACTCATTAACTTTTATGGGATAATAAATGTATCCCATTAAATTCTCATTCTTATGCTGGGCCAGCTTAACCTCCAGACCCTAGAGGGGTGGGCTCCCTGCCCACGGTATCCCCAGGCTCCCCCTATATCCACCTGCTGTCATGCTCCCCCCCCCCCCCCGCATGCGAGCTGAGTATTGGTGCTACCACAAGGTAGGGATCAAGGCTGACCTCATCTCAGAACTCTGGATACCCCTCCCCATGCTGGCCTTGGCCCTGTCCTTGGGAGGCCAGCAGCTGTGGCCCTGGAGGGGGGATGCCTGGTGGCACCTCTGCAGGAACTATCAGGATGACAGGGCCCCTTCTGCCCTTGCAGAGGCTGAGATGAGGCTGGCAGATGTGAGCATAGGCCTGTCTCTAGGTGGTCCTCACCAAACCCAGATGTCCCCACTCCACAGATGGAGAAACAGAGACCCAAGTGGGCAGCCCCTTTCCCAGGTCGCACAGCTAGTGAGGCACAGATTTGGGATTGGAACCTGAGGTTTTCTGGCTGTCGGATGCAGAAAGATTTGCAGAAACAACAGCACCACAATGGGGCAGCACAGCTGGTCCCGAGGCAGCATCTGAAGTCTGTTGCCTGTGCAGCAGGTCTCCCAGGCGGGGACATCGCATAAGGACCCCAATCCTTCACCACTGCCTCCGCACAGACCAATTCCAGCTTCACAGCCAACCAGCACTGTGAACCCTTGGCAGCCTCCTGAGCCTCCGTGAGCCTCGGTTTCCCCGTCTATAAGACAGACAATAACACCCACCTAGTTGGATGCTATTAAGAAAAGTCCCCAGTCATCATGGCTTCCCCCAGAGGCTAGACAACCCACCCCTCCTTCCAATCCAGGCTGGCCGGGGGCATTGAGCACAGGGCTCTTGTCTGCAACCTCACCAAGCTGGGCCCCGGGAAGGAGGGGGGCAGGGCAGGCGCCCTTTCCTAGGCTGCCCACTCTGGGCCTCCGGGGTGGGGGGAGGGGGGAGGGGCCTCCAATCCCAAGAGGGGCCACCGGGGGACGGCGAAGGCCGGGAGGCGGGAGCGGGAGAGAATCCACCGGGGAGGCATCCTGAATGGCTCATTAGTGCCGATGAAAGCCTTTTTTCATTTCGTCTAAATACTTTAAACAGGGCTCCCTCCGATGTCTATTTGCATAGCTTAAGAGGTAATGCGGGGGGAGGGCCCAGGCGGCGGCGGGGCCACACTAGGGCTGGGGGCTGCGGGGAAGCTCCGGCCTCGTCTGCGGGGGGAGGGGGGAGGGCAGGGCTGGCGGAGGAGGGAGTGGGAGGGGACGGGTGTTTCCCGGACCCAGCCCTCTTGGAGGAAGTGGCCCCCGGCCCTTCGTTCCTACTGGAAGAGAGGAGAGAGGAGCAGCCCTCGTGGTGCATTCCTGTGTTCTGGCAGCAGGTGGAGCAGTCAGGTGGGGATCGTGGGGGACCTGTCCACCAACTACATGCAGGCCTAGAGGTAGCTGCCCTTTGCATGCTGTAATATCCTCATTTAACCAATGAGGATGCTGACATGCTCAGGGTCACACACACCGCCACACAACAGGGAACATGCTCCCTCAGAGAGGAGAGGCCCCATTGAGGGCCGTCTCCTCCCCACCCTAGGCCTGCTTCAATGTTCCCGGGGCAGGGGTGGGTGGGGGCTGCCCCCAGGCTCCTCGGTGTGGCCTCTCCCTCAGTTCCTCCCTCGAGAAACTACAATTTAGAGCACTAAGACTCATAAAACCCCTCCCAAGTGCCCATTTTACACATGAGGACACAAAAACCCTGAGAGGCAACTTGCGTGTGGCAGAGCTGACCCTTGAATCCAGATATGTAGGCCTCTGTGGCCCCGCCCAGAGAAACTGGGTTACTGGTTTCTGGTTTCCGCCCCAAACTCAGATGTGCTTTGGGCACTGGGTGGGTGCTCCCTGGGTCCCAGGCAGAAGGCTTCCTGAGGGTCCAGACCAGGGCAGGCTCAATTCAGGCTCCAGATGCCAGAAATTCTGGCCCTAGCCTACTTCCAAGCTGCCCCAGACCTTGGACACGTCCATTCTTTCTCTGAGCCTTAGTTTCCTCACCTGACTAGAGGGTTCTCTAGATAGCTTGGCTCTCCTGTGAGGCAAGCTAGTATCATGGGAAGACCAAGGCTTTGAAGCCAAATCAGCATAGGTTAGATCCCAGCTTCACCACTGTGCCACTGGGCAGGTCCTGCCCCTGGCCCTCTAGGCTTCAGGTTCTTTGTAATTCCCCTCTCACAGAGTTGTAGTATCAATTAAATAATACAAGATCTGGGAACAGCCTGACTCAGAGTCTGGATAACAGCAGGTACCTGATGAGACTGAGCGTCTGAGGCCCTGACACCCCCTTTCACGATCCCCTGCCTCACACTCTCTCCCTCTGTCAGTCTCTGCACCTTTGAACTCAGCCCAGGCAGAGAACCCCAGGAATCTGGTGGCAGGGAGGACAGGTCACAGGGCCTCAGGCTACCATAACACCCTCTCCCCAGAAATGGCTTGTCTCCCAGAAGTGTTATCTTACCCTCTCTGACAGTGGGTAGCACCCTCCGGGACCAAGTGGCAGCTGATTACCGAATCAATTTGCTCGTTTGATATGCTATCTCGATCCCATTTAACCAAGTGCTCAGTCCCCCTAGATAACACAATCAGTGCAATCGACAGTGACGGGAGGTGCCCATTAGCTCTGCTCCGTTGCCTGGCACCCACCTGGCAGCCAGCGGGAGGAGCTGGGCCTGCTATGTCCCTTCCTGAGATAGAGGATCTCCTTGCCTTCCCTCTCCCAGTCAAGAATCCCTGCCTGGGAACCACGGGCCACATCTCTTATCAGGCAATCCTAGAAGGGGACACTGGTCTTCAGTCTATGTGATGAGAAGGGCTCCTGTTCCTTGTGCCATGTTAAGATCAGTCTCAGCTCACCTGGCAAAGACCATGTGGCATCTGGGAGGTGGGCAAAGGGAGTAGCCCTGTCTTGGCATATCGTAGGCACTGCCTGGCCCCTCTGTCACTGACTCAAATGAAAGACACAGGGCACTGGCAGACCATCTGCTCTGGGGGGTATGGGCCTGGCTGGGCATCTAGTTTGGGCATTGTGTCGTCAGTGTCTGGCACAGAATGCTAAAGCACAGATGGGCTGCTTTAGTGGGCATCTCAGGAGATAAGGATTGGTCCTGGTTTCTCAGGGCCTTGGGGCACCAAGGCCCCTCTGACCCAGAACCATGGAGAGCCCTCTGACCTGCACTTACCTCTCCTACCCCGTCTCCTCCCTCCTCCCATTTGTCTGACACTTCAGAGCTGCTATGGGCTCCCTAACAGAATGTAGGCCATCTGCCACTTCCTCATGCCTGCCAATCCGTGGGGTTGGTGTGAGCCTGTGGAATGACAACCCCACCATCAGACATTCAGAGGAACCAACCTTCTCCTTACAAACTGTTAACTTGCTCTGGCTGTGTTTCCCTTCAAGTGCTCATGCAGCCATTTTGAGAGCTGTTAGAACCAGAATATCCTCCTGGCCTTCTCGGAACTGGCAGAATTCTATATGAGCTGAATCTGGAGCCAGCATCCATTGACCTTTTCCTGGCAGTTAAGGATCTGGAGAGCCTAGTGGGCCACAAGCAGAATATGCATCATCTGTCCAGCTATGTGATTGAAAAAGTCAAAATAATCAATAGCAGAGCAACCTGTACCTCAAACCAGCAACAGCACATACGTTTCATCTTCCATAGCCTTTCTAATTGATTAGTAGTGGCTGCCTGGATAACTGTGTTGAGAAGGATTCTGAAGTCCCATGTGGCTCAGCAAGAAATACCCAAAACTGGCTAATAATGGCTGCCATGGATTAGGGCTAAACATTCTATCCCTGGTTTAGACCCTGCCCTAGATGGACCCTGGCTAGTATCATAAGAAAGATAATGGGAATTTAGAGAGACATATCAAATGAGGAACAGAAGTAATATCATCTCAGTTAATCCTAAAAAAAAGAAACCCCATTTTACAGATGAGTAGACTCAGTTGCAGAGAGTTTATTTGCCTGAGGTCACAGAGCCTCAAAGCAGAATGGATTTGGGATTTGAAGCCACATACACTTTACTCTAGATCTTGGCTTTTCCTATTCACATCACTGTTCTAAAGTCTTTTATTTTTTAATGTTTTTATTTATTTTTGAGAGAGAGAGAGAGAGAGAGAGCATGAGCAGGGGAGGGTCAGAGAGAGAGGGAGACACAGAATCTGAAGACAGGCTCCAGGCTCTGAGCTAGCTGTCAGCACAGAGCCCAACACGGGGCTCGAACCCACAAACTGAGAGATCATGACTTGAGCCGAAGCCAGACGTTCAACCAACTGAGCCACCCAGGCACCCCCACATCACTGTTCTAAAAGGATCAAAAAAAAAAAAAAAAAAAAAGAAAGAAAGAAAGAAAAGAAAAGAAAAAAGAAGAAACGGTTTTCTGAGAAGTGAGAAAAATAGTACCTAATGGGACCCTAACCAAGATGCCATGCACCCGTGAGGGAATCCAAAACAAAACCCCAAATATATGAAGCATTTCCTGAAACTAATGACCAGCAGCTTCACTGAGAACAGAAAATGAACTTGAAAACCCTATAATGTTAGGCGGAAAAGTAACTGTGATGGGGGCTAAGACTTTTGCTAAGGGTTTTACCTCAGGTCTTCAACTGACTGGTGTGTAACCTAGAGCAAGCCACGTCCTTTCTTTTTTCTTTTTTAATGTTTATTATTTTTAAGAGAGATAGACAGAGAGTGAGCAGGGGAGGGGCAGAGAGAGAGGGAGATGCAGAATCCAAAGGAGGCTCCAGGCTCTGAGCTGTCAGTACAGAGCCCGAGGCGGGGCTCGAACTCGTGAACCGCGAGAGCATGACCTGAGCCGAAGTCGGACACTCAACCGACTGAGCCACCCGGGCGCCCCCACTTCCTTTCTTTGACCTGTTTCCTCAGCTACAAAATGAAGGCCCCAGTCAGGAATGGCAAATATGTATTTGTCGTGTCGGTCTGAGGTGTCAAGCCTGGTTGCCTGGAGTGTTGTGTTGAGAAGGATTCTGAGGCCGAATTTGGGAACAGCAGGAAATAGTGGAAAGATAGATTAGCAGTGTCTACCTTTGGTGTCAGAGGGGAGCCATCCTTGAGCTATGTGATATCACCTCATTTCCAGCTCTCAAATTCTATAGCTCCTGGTTCTCAACAGTGAGCACACTCACCAAGGCGCTCTGTCAACGGAAAGATGGCTCTCCTACTGTCTGGACCGGGTGTGATGCTGCTCACTGTGGGGCAGGGGGGCACCTCTGATCATTCGTTATTATTCCAGGACTCTCCTCAGAGGCCCCAACCACGGGGGAAGGGCAGGCCCCAGGCATCGAGGAGACGGATGGGGAACTGACAGTGGCCCCCACACCTGAGCAGCCAGAGCGAGGCGTCCACTTCGTCACAACAGCCCCTACCCTGAAGCTGCTCAACCACCACCCGCTGCTCGAGGAATTCCTACAAGAAGGGCTGGAGGGGGGTGAGGAAGGGCTGCGGCCAGCACTGCCCTTCCAGCCTGACCCACCCACACCATTCACCCCAAGTCCCCTCCCCCGCCTGGCCAACCAGGACAGCCGCCCTGTCTTCACCAGCCCCACTCCGGCCATGGCCGCGGCACCCACTCAGCCCCAGTCCAGAGAAAGACCCTGGAGCCTGGAGTCAGGGTCCCCTGTGCTTCTTATCTCAGCCCCCCTACCTCCAGTGCCCACCCCAGGCCCAGGGGAAAGGCCCGGTACCACACCCCCTAGCAGAGCATGGACTCCAACCCAGGAGGGTCCTGGAGACATGGGCAGGCCATGGGCTCCAGAGGTCAGATCCCAGACCACGGGGCTCGGGATGGAGGGAACTATTGCCACCTCTACAGCTTCAGGGGACGATGAGGAGACCACCACCACCACCATCACCACCACCATCACCACCGTCCAGCCGCCAGGTCAGCTACCTGCTGGCTTACTGATCTGGAAATGGGGATGGGGGAACTGTGGGGCCCCTGAATTCCTCTGTCACGGTGCCACCCTGCCTTGCCCTTTGGCACCAAGGGCTAGCTTTCAGGAGGCATGTGGATTGGAACCAGATAGACCTGGGTTCAAATCCTGATTGGGAGCAACTACAACAGACCCTAGGAATTTTGCTGAACCTCTCTGAGCCTCATCTGTTAAATGGTGATAAGAAGACATACCTCAATGAGCCATTGTGAGAACTGAGATAAGATTGCACATAGTAGGTGCTCAAGAAAAGGTGGTCCCTTCTTTCAACAGGGGAATAGATGTCCCAAGACGTGGGCTTCACCACACACACACACACACACACACACACACACTGGTCAGCCTTGGTTGAACCAACTTCACCAGAGCTGGGCTTAGCCTTTTGTTTCCTACTGCCTCCCAGGCCCTTGTAGCTGGAATTTCTCAGGCCCAGAGGGCTCTCTGGACTCGCCCACGGCCCCCAGCTCACCTACTGATGTCGGCCTAGACTGTTTCTACTACATCTCTGTTTACCCTGGCTACGGTGTAGAAATCAAGGTAAGCAACCTGGACCTGGCAGGGCTGGTGTATTATCTTTCCAGAAAGGCGATGGCTATTGCGGGAGGTGGGGATGCTCAGGGGCATCCTTTGGAGGGGACCTAGAGCCAGGGCCAGGCCGAAAACTTGGCCAGCTTCTGCCCCATGCACCAAGGAGGAAAGAGGTACTGTTCCCAACCTGCAATGCCCTAGGTTGAAAGGGGCTGCAGGAGAGCAGGGGAGCCCATGCTCTTCCCCAAGAACTCAGGAGACCTTGAGGAGGGGCTCCACCCTTGGAGGGGCAGGGGATTGGGTGAGCCTCTGAATTTATGTGGCTGAGTCGCAAGAACTCAGGGCTGTGAGGTTGGGCCCAAGAGAGCCATGGAGCCTCATCGATTCACTTATTCACTAACTCATTCCTTCAGCAAATACCCCCTGAGCAGCTCCTCTGGGCCAGGCCCTGTGCTGGCTCTTGGGGTGCAGAGGTGGGGAAGACAGACATGGGGCAGCATCAGCTGGTGGGCGAGTCAGACCCACAGTCCCAACCTCATGCCATCTCCCCCCCAGGCCATCTCATCCCTCCCTTGGGATTAAGACTCTCTTAATCCTCAAACCTGAGCCTGCAGATCCTCATGGATGTCCCATAGGCTCTTCCACCTCCACCTCCTCCACCTCAAACCCAACTGTTCCCTTTTGCTCCCCCAAACCTGCTTACCGCACCACTCCTGACCTCAGAGATGGACCCTAACCCATCAGAAACATGGAACAGGGCCACCACTGTATGATGTGGATGGCACCTGGAACTGCGCACGATGAGGTCAGCCTGGCCCTTCTTTCTCCCTCGTCCCCGAGTCCCATCGACCCCTGCCCACGTTCTATCATGACATTCCCCAAAACTCAGATCTGCCTGCTTCTCCCTTCCATCCCCACAACCACCACATGGTTCAGCCTCCATCATCCCTCCCCCAGATGATGCAGTGGCTGCCTCACTGGTCACCCCACTCATGCCTGCCCCCATTGTCCTCCACCTCCACTGGAGTCATTTTATTAATGTTTATTTATTTTGAGAGAGAGCAAGAACGGACCTGTGGGTGAGAGAAAGAGGGCACCTGTGCATGCATGGTGGGGGCAGTCAAAGACAGAAGGAGAGAATCCCAAGCAGGCTCCACACTGTCTGCACAGAGCCTGACGTGGGGCTTGATCTCACAAACCGTGAGATCGTGACCTGAGTTGAAATCAAGAATTGGATGCTTAACAGATTGAGCCACCTAGGCACCCCGTGGTCATTTAATTCTATTTTATTTTATTTTATTTCATTTCATTTCATTTTTATTTTTATTTTTATTTTAGTAAGCTCTGATGCCCAACGTGGGGCTTGAACTCACAACCCTGAGATCAAGAGTCACATGGTCTTCCAGCTGAGCCAGCCAGCACCTCTCCACTGCAGTTGTTTTCCCATATGAAATCAAACCTTCCCTGCCACACCTCCCCAGGGGCCTCTGAATCACGGCCAGTCCCTCTGACCCAAGTCCAGCCACTTCCTCCCTCATTGTCTACCACCCCCTTGCACTGAGCAACATGCAGCTAACTGGGTAGGCCAAGCCCGCCTTCCTCACAAGCCCCAACTGTATGTGCTCCTCCCTCTGCCCAGAAGAATCACCCTACTATCCCCTCCCAGAACTCCCCCTTGGTGTCACTTTCTCTGTGAATTCTCCCCCCAATGCCTCGTCCCGTGGGTCTGTTTAGAGCTGGCCAGCTCCCCAGCTGGACTGCGAGCTCCTTGAAGGGTACCTTGGAGTGCAAGGCCCAGAATGGGGTCTCCAAGGAATGACTGAACGAACAGGTGGATGGAGGATGGAAGGAATGCGGTGACATTGGCCTGAGTCTGGAGACAGAATGGAGGTGGAGATAGGCATCCAGCCTAGCTGAGGGAATCAGGCAGATGACAAAGGAACACAGAGAAGGAGGCAGAGGAGGCGCCCAGGAAACAGGGCAGTGTTGCTTGCTCCCACCTCTCAGCCTGCTCCCTACCCAGCCCGAAGCCTCTGGATCTGGGCCTGCAGCCAGCTACACCTGTCCTGGAGACGTCAGGTCCAGGTCTCTGAGCCAGGCCCAGAGTGGGGGGCCCCTCTGCCGCCACTGGTGGGGCCCTCCCCTTCTTTCTGTAACTATTTGCTCCTGCTCTGCCAAGCCCTGTGCCCCTCACTCTGGGCTGACTGGGAGGGTAATTAGGAGCAGCCACCACCACCCCCCTGAGCCATTAGCACTCAGTGCCGCTTAATTAAGGTAATTAATGTAAAATCATCACCTAATGAGAGGTGGCACCGGCTGTGGCTCACCGGGCGGAAGGCGCCAGCTGCAGGTGTGGGAAAGGGGATGGGAAAGGGCAGATGCCAGGCCGGGTGCCCTCCTGCGGGCCCGAGCTGTCCGTACCTACCCCCCAAGCCTACCATCCCCACTGAAGCCCACTGGGCCAGACCAGGCCCAGTCCTGGTACTCTCCACAAGGGAGCCAGATGCCCGCTTTGCCTGCCCCTGCCACGGCCTGGGCACGAGCCCCACCCTAGATGCCCCTCCCACCCCCCATATAAGCCCCATGTCTGTTGTCTGGTGCTGCCACATCTTTTTTTCCATCAGAATGTTAAAGCCGTTACCAGGCAACCTTGAGAGGAAGACCTGCCCTGGATTGCTTCTGGAAATGCGGCAGGCAGAGGTTGGCTGCCTCCCCACCATGGGGCACGGTCCTTGGGGACCCTGTTGGCCCTGATGGCCTGAATTAGAGTCTGAGGCCAAGGCAGGAAGGGCCAGGAAGGAAGGGACAGAATCAGCCGGGGCTGGAGCAACAGTTAAGCTTCAGCTCCTTCCAGGGCCAGTTCTGGCAAGCTCTGCGCCTATCTAGGCCTTCTTGCCATTGCCACATAGGTCGCTTTGGAACCGGAAGCATTACTGATACCGCAGACCAATGCCCATGGATAGTTGGAGAAACTGAGGCTAGCAAGGAAAGGGAATTGCCCAAGGTCACTCAATTAATCACTAACTAGTGGGTTTTGATGAATGACTTTGTTCTCCGAATATAAACTGAGCAATTATCATGTGTCAGACTCTGGGCTGGTGCTGGACACAGTTCCTGGGGGAGATGGAAGTCGTAAAACGGACCACAGAATGCTCAGAGCTGTTGGGATGGAGTGGGAAGCGCAGGGGACTGTGCGAATGCCAGGATGGGGCACACTCCGCCAGCCCGGATGGTCGGAGAAGGATTTCTGGAGGCAATGAGACCTGCTCTGAGGCCTGACAAATGAGAGGTCAGCAGACAAGCCTGGGCTGGGAAGCAGCGAGTATGTCAGACTGGCTGTTGAAGGTTTGCCAGGTGTTTTGGACAGGTGACTTTCTCACACGGGAGCAGAAGGTGAGCTTAGGGGCTTCTGGAGTGCGTTTCTGCCAGAGGCTAGGCCTGAAAGCAGGGCTTTTCTGCCCAGGGCAGTAGGGGATGAAATGAGTGAGGCGGCTGGAAGGACTAGAAGGTGCCTGT
Organism: Cryptoprocta ferox; assembly: GCA_028646485.1. NCBI lineage: Eukaryota > Metazoa > Chordata > Mammalia > Carnivora > Eupleridae > Cryptoprocta > Cryptoprocta ferox. Next base: position 16,262,080 of record CM053565.1, read on the forward strand.
GACTCCTTCAGACTGGGGAAAGGCTTGTGGCTTCTCTCCATTGTGGGTAAGCCTCCATTGTGCCTGCCCCTCCATGAATTCACAGGGATGGTTCAGGGTACAAAGAAGGGATGGAATCTAGGCAGGGAGGATGGGAGAAACCATGGGAGAGGAGCATGTTAAGGATCCATAAGTCACATCCCTGACAGCATGCTGAGTCCCTGACATGGGACCACAGCCCTGGCTAAAGTCCGGGGCCCCAGGCAAGACCCTTTGCATGAGGAGCAGCCTCACAGGTTCCAGAATCTCTATGTCCCCAGGCTTTCATGTCTTGGACCACAGCCCCTCATAACCTGCGTGACGCCTTGCCCCCCCCCCCAGGGTGCTGCAGCTCTTTGTGAGGCTGGGGTCTGAGTCGCCCACAGGAAGGAGGCAGGTCAGTCCCTCTATAATCAGAGGAGGTTTGCCTGTTTCAGCTGGGGTCAGGCACTGGGCAAGGCTCTTTCTTGAGAGATCCAGAGAAGCCCCTTCAAGATGGCCCATGTGGGTCTCATCCCCTCTCCAGGCAGCCGGTCTCCCCTGAGGGCTCCAGGCCTTTCTGGGCCTGGCATGGCTTCTCATTGCACTTGGCGTTCCAAGAGCCTTCCCACTGCCAGCCTCCATCTTGGCTTGGCTGTTCTCTGTACCATCTGGAGCCTGGGCACAGCTGCCCATAGTCCCTACCCTCGTGCCCGGGTGGCACATTGGAACACAGCTCTCTTGTGCCAGGTCAGCTGCCAGTTTAATAGCCGGGACACCGGGACCAGGCCTGATGTGGACACCAGTAGGGTGGCGGGTCAATGTGGTGAGATTTCTGGGCAACCTCTTTTCTGGCTCCTGGAAGGCTCATCTGAGAGGGGTTTCAGGGACACAGGCAGGTCTAGCCCCATGGATTTAGGCCCCGCTCCCCATCCCTAAAGCAGACTCGATCCCATAAGAGTTTGTGGACAGGCGTCTGTTCAGACAAGAGCACAGAGGCGGTCATATGGGACTGGGGCTCCAGTCCTACCTCTGCAGCCCATCTCTTGATGACTGGGCAGAGCCTCTGCCTTCACTGGACCGCTTTTCCTCTCTATAAAAGATGAACCAGATGATGCAGAAGGGCCCTCCCAGCCCATTCTTCTGAGCACGTCTCCTTTTCTGGGTTCAGGAGGCTCCCTCATAAGCCAGACTGGGCAGTGGCCCCTCAAACTCTTGACCCTGCTTCCTGCTTCCTAGCAGCTGTAGAACCTGGGCCAGAGAGAGGCTGGCTCCCAGGTACAGTGCCTCCTAGGCAGAGCCTGGCAGCCCTGAGGCTAAGGGTCTTTTGGTGACAGCTGTCACCACAGCAAGAGCCACGGTCTTACCAAGGTAGGGCCCAGATCTCCCCAGGAGAGGGGAAGAGAACTGCTAAGGTGTGCTTGGTCTGTGCTAAGCCCCTTACAGGTGGGATCTAACTTAATCCTTACAACCCTATCAGGTGGGTACAGCCATCCCATTTCACACACGAAACTGGGGTTCAAAAAGGTCCTCTGACTTGCCCAAGGCCCTTTCAAGTAGTCAGCGATCCAGCTGGGGTTTGATTCCAGGACTTAAGAGCCCCTGTTCTTCCCCCAGTCCAGGAGATTGGACCTGTGTGGCAAATCGAAAGAGGGAGTTCAGCTGGGGACTATTGGTGGGGAACTGTACCCCAATCCCTTTTCTCAACTCAGCCCTGCCTGCTCCTGTAAGACACCCACCTAGAATTCCTCCAGTTTGGGAGCAGGGTCTGGGGTGCTGTGCATGAAGACAAAGCACTGGACCAGGAATCGGGGGTCCTGCCCTGGAGTCCTGGCTCCGCTTTGGATTTACTGTGTGACCCAAAGAGGAATTCTCAACATCTCTGATTACAAGGTTCCCTTATCTATAGAATGGAGGTAAACACAATCTACTCTGCCTTCCTTATTGAAATTTTGTGAGATCTGAAAGGATAATGGATGTAAAAAGGCTTTGAAAACTATAAAGGGTCTCATGGGAAAAATTGTGATTATAATATTGTTTGGAGTGGAGAGGCACATGGATGGGGGAGCACGTGAGTGTGAGGGAACACGTGGGTATGGGGGAGCACGTGAATGTGGGGGAGAAGGTGGGTGTGAGGGCACACGTGTGCCATGCCAAGTGTTTGAGGAGGCTGTGTGCATCAACTATGTGCATCACTCATGGGTGTTGGTGGCCAGGAAGGTTTAGTGGAGCAGGGCCTCTGGCCATCTTTCCGGAGTTGGAGGCTCAGGTGCTGGGGGTGGGGCTCACACACCAGAGTCATCCTTGAGCTCGTCTGCCTGTGCAGGGTTTTATCGGGGGGGGGGGGCGGGTTGGCACCTTCCTATCTATGAGTCACACCATTAGGGCGTGTTCTGGAGACCCAACTGGCGGCTTCCATGGGGACAGACAGGCCAGTCAAGGCTGACGGTCTGGGGTTGGCAGAACACAGCCTAAATCCTCCCCACCTCCCATTCAGGAAGGAGTCAGCCCCCTCAAAGTGGCTATATTTCCTCCCTTGAACTGCCCCCATGGTCTGCTGGAAGCCAGACAGTGCTAGACAGGGTCGTGTGAGAACTCTCCTCACCTCGCTCTGCCCTATTTTCCCCCCTGCCCGGCCCCCAGCTCCCACTCTTGTTGCTGGCTAGGGGTGTGGGAACACAGCCCTTGTGAGCAGAGCTGACATTTCAATCTGTCTCCCAAGCTCTTCAGATGCCTGCAAATTGCATCAAGACTTCATCACCCTCCTTGTCCAACACTCAGCCCTGTCTGGCCCCTGTCAGGCCTGGCCTTCAAACAAGTGACAAATTACATTGCAGCCACTGCAGCAGGCCTGCAAGTGGGTGCTGGGAACCCAAGGGACCAGAGCCGCACAGACAGCCTCTAGTCGAGAACCGGGTGCCTTCTGGATGTGAGCCCTGGGCAACACAGGCCCACTCCCTTCCATGATCTCACAGCGACCCCTCACTTCCAGGATAGGCTGGAAGCCAGGCTGGCTTGAGGGGGCCATGCCTTCTCTTGATCACAAGGGGCCAGAGGCCTCAGCTCCTAGTTTTCCCAGTTTTACCCTGGGCTTCGGAAGGTGGGATCGAAGGATGGCTGTTGAGAACATAAATCTCAACATCTTGGAAAAAGCCAGATCTGCCCAAGACCCACCCCACTCTACACCCAGCTGGCCTGGGGTCTGGGAATAAAGATGTAGGGACATCTGGATGTCTGGATGGCTTTCTGCAGGTAACACCGCCATGAGGTTGGGAGGGAAGGAATTGCCTTTGTCTCCAACAAGGCAGGACTCTGCTACTTAACATCTTTGTGACCTTTTGCTGAGTTCCTTAGTCTCTCGGAGCCTCTGTTTACTTACGGGGATCTTACCACCTACCTTATGGAAGTGTGGTGAGAACGAAATAACATCTATAAACAGAACAAGGCTTGACCCGTTGTAGGTGCTTCGTGAATGTCATTGTTATTGCGGGGTCGCCTCCGCTGGTGGCAAAACAGCAGGGTCAGGAGCTGAAGCTGTAGGTCAAAGGATGTTCACGGGAAGTAGGAAAAATGCTAAGTTCATTTCCCTGCAGAGATGTCCTCCCTTCCTCCTCCTCCCCAGGACCTCTCAGATCCACCTGCTGCACGCTCTCCCTGAGCCCGCAACCCCTCCGTTCCCCCCTGGAGGATTCCTGCTGCATGCATTCAGTGCCACTTAAGTCAGAATTATATGCTGCCTGGCATCTCTCGATAATTACAGATTCCACGTGTGTGAGTCTTGTTTGCCCAACTCTAGAATCACAGATTCTCCAAGTTTGAAGGGACCTCATCCAGCCTCTGCCTGCGGCAGGAATTCCCTGAGGAATGTCCCCGGCAGATGGTCAGGCAGCCGCCACCCGAACATGCCCTGTAAGGGAGCTCCTCCCGGAGAGGCAACGCTGGGGCCCCGGAACCCTGCCTTGAGCCTTCTTGTTGGCCCCAAAGACCCACTAGGTCTTTTTTCCCAGACAGAAAAGTCCCCAGGGCACATCTTTCCTCAGCACCCACAGTGTGAGGGGCCCAGAGCATGGCTATCTCCTTGGACGTGGCTGGGTTCAGCATGCAGCCTCTGTGCTTCTCAGCTCACAGGACTCTGGCGAAGAATGCACCTCCACTGGTCCACCGATCCACTCTCTCCACACATCCACTCTCTCCACACATCTTTATTACGACTGGCCATTGAAGATGTATTGTGACCCCAAACGCCACCCTGGGCTCTAATGGAGAGGTACAGAGAGGACAGGTGGGGAGGGCCTGAGACAAAGGAACGGATTGGCCTGGCTTCGAGGCAGAGGGTGGTGGTCCTGAGATCTGAAAGAATGATCAGCTTCACCGGAAGGTCAAGAAGAGAGGGCACTCCCTGTGCAGGCTCCTGCAGATACAAATGCCCAGAGGTGCAGAGGGGAGGTGTAGCCTCTGATTGCAGTGCCAGCAAGGGAGGCTGGCAAAGTGTGAGCTGGGAAGTTTGGACCTTGTCCTCTGGGCAGTCTGAAGTTGAGAACAGCGTTTGGGTTGGAGAGAGATATAATCTGGCCTGAGCCAGCCAGGACCCAGCAATGAGCTGGGGATGGGAGAGGGGAAGGCCATTCTCCAGGTGAAAAAAAAAATGGCAGGGGGTGATCAGAGCCAAGGGATAGAGAGGAATAGCCAACTGGGATATATGGGAGGGAACAGATCTCTGGGATCCTTGTCCCAGGCCACACTGCCACTGCCCCTCTGGGCAGTCTATTGCTGTCTCATCCTTGTTTGACTGAATGAAGGCATGGAGCCCAGAAGGATGATTCAGGGATCGAGGGCCTGAGGATTGGGGTGGTGGGAGAGAGAACTCAGACAACCAGAGGGAGGACTGGAAAAAGAGGCCCAGAGGGGCACCTGGGTGGCTCAGTTGGTTGGGGGTTGGACTCTTGGTTTCCACTCAGGTCATGATCTCACAGTTCGTGAGTTCGAGTCCCGATCGGGCTCCACTGATAGGGCCGAGTCTGCTTGAGAGCCTTTCTCTCCTTCTCTTTCTGCCCCTCCCCACCAACAAAATAAATAAATAAACATTTTTAAGAAAGAAAAAAGAAAAAGAGGCCCAGAGAAGAGAGTAGAGACTGATGGCTGGCATGTGGAGGTGTGCAGATAGCAGGGGCCAGGTTGGGCAGGACCCTCAGGGCCACAGCAAGGCATCAGGACTAGATGGGGGGGGGGGTTGTGGGTTCCATGGAGTCCCCCAGAGGATTTCAGCAAGGAAGCGCTATGATGGGCCATAGGTTGGGGCTATTAGCTGGCTGCAGTTCACAAAGTATTGATGCAGAGGGAGGAGTGGGTGAAGCCCAGCAAGCAGGGAGGCTGGCCAAGAGGCTGCTGCAGTGATCCCAGTGAACAATACTTGTGAGGAGCTGGGAAGTGGCAGGGGGGATGAAGAGTAGTAAAAAGATTTGGGTCCAATAGACAGGATTGAATGACTGATTGGACGTGGAGTATAAGGGAGGAGGCCAAATGCCAGTTTCTAACTTGGGCATGCACATGGACAGGGAGGGAAGCTGCTGGCTGGGTGTGGGGTGGCTCATTGTGAGGCAGGCTGGGTGTGGGGTCCAGCAGGGGGCATCCAGGGGAAGCTGGGCACATGGGTCTGATGCTTAAGACCTCACATGGCTGGCCAGGCCCTTGGACACCATCCAGTTCAACATAACTACTCCATGCCCGCTTTACAGAAGAGAAAACTGAGCCCAGAGAAGTGAAGGGATAGGAAGCAGCTGGTGTCCTGGTGTCATTGAAAAGCTTTGGAGATGGGGCACCTGGGTGGATCAGCCTGTTAAGCTTCTGACTCTTGATTTCGGCTCAGGTCATGATCCCAAGGTGGTGGGATCAAGTCCTGCATCAGGCTCTGCACTGAGCATGGTGCCTGCTTGGGATTCATTCTCTCTCTCTCTCTCTCTCTCTCTCTCCCTCTGTTCCTCTCTCCCACTCACGCATGCTCTCTCAAATTAAAAAAAAGAAAAGAAAAAAGCTTTGGGGACAGAAAGACATGCTTACAAATTACAGTTCTTCTAATATCTATGTGACCTTGGATATGAACTTCAGATCCCATCTCACAGGGTTCTTGGAAAGGTGAAATGAGCTTCTCCTGCATTCAGGTGCCTCGCTCAGGGCCTGAGGGTTTAAGTAGCCAAGCAGCACTGAGGATTGGCCATGCCTGGGCCCCCCGGAGCCTGTGGGCAGCAGGGCTCAGTCAGCAGGAGGAAGCCTGACTGCCCTGCTTTGCTCTGTCTATCCCACGGCAGGTCCAGAACATCAGCCTCCGGGAGGGGGAGATGGTGACTGTGGAGGGCCTGGGCGGGCCTGACCCACTGCCTTTGGCCAACCAGTCTTTCTTGCTGAGGGGCCAAGTCATCCGTAGCCCCACCCACCAAGCAGCATTGAGGTTCCAAAGCCTCCCTCCACCTGCTGGACCTGGCACCTTCCATTTCCACTACCAAGGTAGGCCTGGGCAGCTGAGGGAAGAACGAGCCCAGACTGGGTGCCCTCCTTGGGATCTCTGGGGCTATGATAGGTGTGTATATCGGGTAGAGGGCAGACGGGGGACAGGCACAGGTGCCCGGTGAAGCTCTGTACAACTAAAGGTGATTGTGGCACATCAGACACCTCCAGAATCTTCCTTCCTCCACCCACTACCCTGTAGAGCACTGGTTATGAAGGGGGCCTGACACAGAACTACAGAATCAGGGGTGCCCATTGCCATTCATTCATTCATTCATTCAGTAAACTTTTCCTAGGCATCTGCTCTTTGTCAGGCCTGTGCTGGACACTGACAATATCAGGATGAAACCTCCAAGTCCTTGCCCTCAAGGAATTCAGCATCTCTAGGGGGAGACAGACACTTAAGCAATAACAATAAAAGGCATCTCCCCTGCTTCAAAGAGGTCAAGGTCAAAGGGGCTTGATAGTGACCATCGGGAAGTCCTTTGCTACCAACAACCTGGCCTTCCTGAACTGCCTTACTCACCCTAGACCGGGTTCATGCCCCACTCAGCTCAGAACACCTCTGGAAATAAGGGAATGGCAAGATATAATGGGAAAATCATAGGCTCAGGACATGGGCAGATCTGTGGCTAAATCTCCTCCCCATTGGTTGACCGTGGACAGGTCATTTGACCACTGTGATCTCCTTTTCCTCTGCTGTACGATGTGACCAATGTACCTACTCCATAAGTCATGATGAGAATTATACAAAAAGGTTCATGTGGAGTGCGTAGCACTTAGCATGTTCCATGAAGGAACCGGAACAAGTATTAAAGAGCTGGCAGGATGGGAAAGGGAGGAAAAGGGGCTTGCCTCTGCCCCTCTTCCATCAGCATCTCTCCTGGCCCCCTTTCCCCAGGCAAAGTCTTCTTGATCCCTTGTACTGCTGTAACAGGGTAACCGGTTCAGACTGGGGAGTGCTAATGGGGAAATAATTGGTGTGAACAATTATGGCATTGCCCTGCATTATCGGGGCCCACTTCTGCAGCCCTGCAGGGTCCACAGCCCAAGGAGGAGGACAGGCACTGGAGATGCAGATGCCTGGAACCTCCTAAGAAGCACTTGCCTCTCTCTAGCCTCTCCACCCAAAATGGGAGAGCAGTCTGGCACGGCAGCGGGGAGCCTGGCGGTGGGCATGGGCTGGCCAGTGGCTTGGCAGAGGCGAAGGGCCAGCTGAGGCAAGGGTGAGCATCTAGGCAGCCCGGCCAGCCTCCCTAATACCTCATCAATCCTCCCCAGCAGCGGGCATAATTTCACACCATGGTAACCTTCTCTCTTGCCGCAAATTCCTTTGCACGAAACCCTGGACCTTCTCTCTGTTGGGCCAGACAAAGGTGGCAGGAAGGCATAGAGCTGGAAGAGTGGCAAGGGGTGCAGAGACCCCAAGAGGGGGCTGGGAGAGCTGGCCCAGCCCTGCCTCCTGCTCGGCTCCCAGAAGCCCTCCCTCCTCGGCCCAGTTTTTGTCAATGATCAGCTCTTTCCTTAATGAGTGTAATTCCCCTAATTATAGGCTGTAATTAGCCCTGATCCCAGAGATGGGAACAGGAGGAGCATGTGCTCACACGCGTGTCTCCCTGGGCTGGAGAAAGAGGGTGCCAGAAGAGGGGGCGAGGGGACTAGTACCCACATCACTGCTGGAGCTGTCCAACATAATGCTGGAGATCACAAGCACAGGCCCCCACAAGGGCCTCATCTGCAGAACCAAGTTCCAGCTCCCCCCACCCCCCACAGCCTCAGGCAGGGTAAGGAAGCAGAGGGCCCTGCCAGGCATGCCCCTCCTCCCTCCTGAGCATTCCTGGCACTGGACTTGGCCCCAGAAACAGACGCCAGGGAGAAAATAGCTCAACAGATTGCAGTCATCCAGGCTCCCTGGGAACGGTAGTCATGGCAACAGGAGGAAGCTCCTCCTGGGAAGTGGCCACTGTGGAGCCTGGGGGCTACCTCATCTGCCCCCAGCCTCCTGCTCTCACCTCATCCCAGCCCAATGTCCTAATCCATGAAATGGGGGACCCCCCCTTCCCAGAGTTGTGATAAGAACTCCCAGGAAAGATTTAAGTACATCTGGCTCATGGCCTAGACCTCCCTGGGTGTTGCCCCTCTCTCTGCACTCTGGGTCAGGTGCCCCACCGTCTTTTCCCCATCCCTCCCTGGGTCTCTCCCCAGGTCATTGTGAGCAGCCACCGTAACCAACCACCCAGGGGCAGCCTTGTCTGTTACTCACAGGTTTCTCTGACTCCTGAGCCCAGGTTTCTACTTCACCTGGGGAAGCAGGTGAGAGAGGGGACATGGAAGGTGAGGGGCTCTAGAGGGAGGAGCCTCACATGCCCACTCACTGGGTGCATGATCAGGGCAAGTCCCTCAGTCTCTCTGAACCTTAGCTTTCCCTACCTAAAAATGAGTTAATAACCCATACCTTGCCTTCCTTCCTCCCAAACACGTTGCAGACATCAAGAGCAGAAAGGCATTCTAGAAGCTGGAAGGTGCCTGCAGATGTGAGGTGCTTGTATTAATTGAGACTATAAACAAAGCAGCAGGCTGGTACACTTGGTATTTGTTCTGTGTGCCAGGCATTGCACGTATGTCCTCTCCATTGACCTCTTGTGTTAACACTGGATGCAATACTCTAAATGGGTGGGTAAACAAGGGGACTGAGGCACAGAGACGTTAGGCAACTTGCTCAAGGTGGCACAGCAAGTAGGGGAGCCTGCATTCAAACCCAGGCAGTCTGACGCCAGGATCACCCCCTAAGTGCCGCCCTGTACTGCCTTGCCCATCACAAGTAACCACTCATTGGCCATGAGACATGAAAGAGTGAGAATCCTCCTCTCTCTTTTCATAAGCTCAGTAACTGCAACCAGGAGAGGTGAAAATCACAAAACTCATTTCTGGATCCTGTTCTCCCCAGAGGCAGCCCTCTTTTCCTATTCACACAAATCACACAGCGGCCGGCAGAGTTCCTACCCGGACCTCTCTTCCCATCCACCTAGTGCCACCAGTAAGGGTGGGCCTCTCCACCCAAGATCCTTAGTCTAGACAATCCCCATCCCTCTCACGACCCCCAAGAGTTTTCAGACTCTAGCCCAAGGCTTCACTCAGCCTGTCTCCTTGACCCCTCTGGCTTTCTTTCCCACCTCTCCCACCCAGGCACTGACCTCCATTTTTAGCTATCACCCCCGCTTGGCTCCAGGTTGGGACTTGCCAGGTTGTTTTATAGGATTTGCTGCCACCATTCGGTCACACTTGGTATGACGATTCCAAAAAGTTCCCAAGTTTCCAAAGGCAGCTTGTCCTTTCCCCAACTTCCAAGAAGGCGTGCCCTGCCTCCCCACCCTCGTCCCATCCTGTTTTTAAAAGAAGTCCACAGCCCTTGCCAGTGAATACTGGGAAACTTTTACTGTCTGACTTCAGTCATTCTAGCTGTAATTCCTATCAGTCCCCTACAGGAAAAATAGTATCAGTACTTTACATCAGGATAGACTTTTCATTATTTCAAGTGCTTTCATATCTATAAGTCATTCAATAAACATTTCTTTTTTAAATTTTTTTAATGTTTATTTTTAAGAGAAAGAGTGCTAGCAGGGGAGAGGCAGGAGAGAGACACAGAGAGAGGGAGAGAGAGAGAGAAGCAGGCTCCAAGTCAGTCAGCCCAGAACCTGACGCAGGGCTCAAACTCATGAACTGTGAGATCATGACCTGAGCTAAAGTCGGACACCCAACCGAGTTACCCAGGAGCCCCTTTCAATAAACATTTCGTAAAGATATGCTATCAGCTGGATTCTAGGGATACCAAACTGAATAAAATACTATCCCCTTTATTCTCTTAATAATCCTGTAGGTAGGCTGGCATTTTGAATCTCATTTAACAAATGAGGTGGGACACAAAAAGGCTAAATAATCTGCCAAAAGTGTCAGAAAGCTTGGACCAGAACCCAAGCCTTCTAACTTCCAGCTCTCTGCTTGTCCCACTAACCAGCCTAGGCTGCTGGACATATCACTAGCACTTCTGGGGAGGGAATCAGAGTCTTTTCTGGAATTTCTGATGCTTTCTCTGGCCCTGAGTGCCACCTCCAAGCAGGCTGCGGCAGGCCCCTTTTGCCCTGGCTATGACTCAGCCTGACACACACACACACACACACACACACACACACACACGTCACCCATTTTCTCTCTGCAGCCTATCTCCTGAACTGCCACTTTCCCCGGCGTCCTGCTTACGGAGCTGTAACTGTCACCAGCCTCCATCCAGGAGGCAGCGCCCGTTTCCGCTGTGCCACTGGCTACCAGCTGAAGGGTGCCAGGCTCCTTACTTGTCTCAATGCCACCCAGCCCTTCTGGGATGCCCAAGAGCCTGTCTGCATTGGTAAGTGTCTGGGGAACTCAGTGCTAAACAGAGAAGTAAGGTGTGGGGGGGGTTCATCCCTGCTCTCTGCTCCTGCCTGGAACTTCCATTTGCTCTCCATAAGGAAGCCAGAAAACGGTCACACACCTCAGTAGCATTTATTCAACCCCACTCCTTGAGCACCTCTGACAGAGGCACCACACGTACACAGAGCTGAATTCAACGGGGACTGTGCCCTGAAAGAGTCCACAATTCTAGGAAGTGGGAGAAGAAGGAAGCACATGGATCACCAATGTCTAGAGCAGGAAGTAAAAGGCACCAATGGAGAGCAGCAAACTGACCTGCGCAGGGAGGAAGCAATCATTCTTAGTTGGGTATTTAGGAGGCTTCCTGGGGCAAGTGACATTGAAGGTTTAACATTTCAATGGAGGGAACCGCCCAGGCACTGACAACAGAGGCAACGAGTTTATTTTTGAGAAAGAGAGAGACCAGCGAAGCGTGAGCAGGGGAGGGGCCGAAAGAGTGGGAGACACAGAATCCTAAGCAGGCTCCAGGCTCCGAGCTGTCAGCACAGAGCCCGATGCGGGGTTCGAACCCATGAACTGTGAGATCATGACCTGAGTCGAAGTCGGATACTCAACCGACTGAGCCACCCAGGCACCCTTTTTCTTTTCTTTTCTCTTGTCCTTCTTGTTCTTTTTTTAATAGCTTGGGCTCTTGAACCTTCTTTCATTTTACAAACTCTTCCTGGGTGCTAGGCACAAGCAGAGATGAACAAGCCAGATGTGGTCTCTACCCACAAGGAGCTCTCTGGCAAGTGGGAAAACTAGCACACAGCAAGTTCTGTGCAGACAGTGCTGTAACAGGGTGAATTCAGGGCATGGGAGGGATCCAAGGGAGGGAGAGCTGCTCCAAAATGAGGAAGGAGGCAAAGAAAGCTTCCCAGGGAGAGAGCATGGAGGGACTACAAGAATGTGAGTGCAGGGAAGTGGATTGGATTCTTGAGACAGCATATGCAAAGGTGTGGAGGTAGAAAGCCACATGCTAGAGTGAGGACGTGCTGAAGTGTGCCTAAAAAAGACGGTATATGGGATGGGGCTCAAGCCCAATCAAAACAGAGCTGGGTTCATAAAGGGTTTGAATGCCACCTTGAGCTTGCCTTACCTGGGTGTCACAGGGAGCTACAGACAAATTTAAGTGAAGGGTGGGGCATGATCAGATTTGCAGGGCAGTTCTGTTCTGAGACCAAACAGAAGGGTGGGTCTGCCCTCTCTGGAGAGAAGCAGAAACTCACCACAGCCCTCTCCCCAGCTTTTTTTTTTTTTTTTTTTTTTTAGATTGTATTCATTTATTTTGAGAGACAGCGGGCGAGCAGGGGAGGAGAAGAGAGAGAGGGGGGTGGGAGAGAATCCCAAGCAGGCTCCATGTGCCCGATGAGGGGCTTGAACCCATGAACTGGGAGATCATGACCTGAGCCAAAATCAAGAGCTGGTCATTTAACCAGCTGAGCCACCCAGATGCCGCACCCAGGAGCTTTATTAAAAAATATTCTGCTCTCTTGAACATCTGAAGACAAAGGCGCTGTGTCTCGGCCATGGCAGCCTGGTTTCTGAGAGCAGGCAGGGGCCAGAGCTGTGTGTCCAAGAGAGGAGAGTGCTGCCTGGAGCCAGCCTCACTCCTCTTGCCTTTGAACCCCTTCTCTGGCCCCACTCAACTGCCAGGAGCTCGTGGCCAAGTAACCCAGAAGTCCTCAGTGATGGGGCCGGGCGAGCTACGCAGCCTCCCCTTGGAAAGAGGACAGACCCAGGCCAGAGGAGTCAGCCCAGGAACAACGGTAGTAGTGAGGCTAAGGCTATTTCAGAAAGTACTCGAGGCCAGGTCCTGGCTAGCAATGTCTACTGAAGGCACAAGATTAGGAGGCAGATTGCATGTACACCAGATGTCTGTCAGCCCAGATTCTAGTCCTGCTCTCTTTTTGTATATTCATTCACTCATTGTATTCAAGAAATGCTGAATACTGTGCCTGGCTTGAAAAGACCTGGCCCTTGCCCCAGGGGGTCCTAGTTAAGGGGCATACCCAAACAATAACTGGTTTTAGACAAAGTGACATGAGGTAGAAGCAGCAGATACACCCAAGAAGGTTAGAGCCCTGGGTAAGGGGCTTTAATAAAGTCTGCCTGGGGGTAATTGGGGGAAGGCCTCCCAGAGGAGTCAGCAGAGGGGGAAAGTGACTTACCCAGGGCCCTTTGGCAGATCTACCACAGTCAGGGGGGTTGCACATGAATAGTCCCAGAGGTGTAGGGTCACAGGGGCCAAGGATTGACCTTCAGGACCATGAAAGTAAATACCCTTGCTGCCCTGTGCAGAGCACACAAGCGCTGGGATGGGCAGGCAGGCTTGGTAGGCTGTCCAGAATCTAGCGGGTCTAGGATCCGGGATCCAGCCCACAGCTCTGGCCCTGTCTCACAGCTGCCTGCGGTGGAGTGACCCGCAACGCCACCACTGGCCGCATCGTCTCCCCGGGCTTCCCAGGCAACTACAGCAACAATCTCACCTGCCACTGGCTGCTCGAGGCCCCAGAAGGCCAGAGGCTGCACTTACACTTTGAGAAGGTTTCCCTGGCGGAGGATGACGACAGGTGAGGGGAGGTCCTGGCCGGGTGTGGGACAGGAGTGCCCTGCCTGCTAATGCCGCGCTGGCGCTGGCCGGACAGGGACCCAAGCCTGGGCCACCCACCCCCACCGGGGACAATGGGACCAGCCATGCAGCCGCTCCTCTCCTGGCCCAGGCTCATCATCCGTAATGGGGACAACGTGGAAGCCCCTCCAGTGTATGATTCCTACGAGGTGGAGTACTTGCCCATTGAGGGCCTGCTCAGCTCCGGGAGACACTTCTTCGTGGAGCTCAGTACTGACAGCAGCGGGGCAGCTGCAGGCATGGCCCTGCGCTATGAGGGTGAGCCTGCTGGGGCCAAGCCGGGGGTGGGGGAGTGGGGGCTTGAGCCCAGGGCCTCTTCTCTCACACTCTCCCCCCACCCCCAACCCTCCCCTCCAGTTTGGGATTCCTACCCCATTTTTGCGGGAGACCCCTGCCTGGACCCAGGCCCTCCACAGTCCAAGAGAATGAATCCTCTTGAGTTTGAAGAGCCAAAAAGGCCCCAAGCCGTAGAGACGGAAAACTGCTGCAAGAGACAGTCTAGAACCACTCATGCATGCATGCCTTCATTAATTAATTCAAAAAAGAAACATTTATTGAGTGCCCTGCGTATATGAAGCACAAAACTAGGTGCTGGGAATACAATGGTGATCAAGACGCCCCCCCCCCCCGCCCCAAACATGATAGGGTAGGGTGTTCTGGGCATTCTACCTCTGCTGCAAGCATAGGACACGCATTTGTGGTCAGGAAGATAAAGGCCTTGGAGTGGGAGGCAGAAGGACATCTGCCCCACGTTTGCCCCGATTGCGACTGAGCTGGGCCGGGCCCTGTGGTTTGCAGCCTTCCAGCAAGGCCACTGCTATGAGCCCTTTGTCAAATACGGCAACTTCAGCAGCAGCGCCCCCTCCTACCCTGTGGGCACCACTGTGGAGTTCAGCTGTGACCCTGGTTACACCCTGGAGCAGGGCTCCATCATCATTGAGTGCATTGATCCCCACGACCCCCAGTGGAATGAGACAGAGCCAGCCTGCCGAGGTCAGTAGGTACCTGTGGATGGGCCTGCCAGGGACAGGGAGCAGGGCGGGGACTGGAGAGCCAGCTGGCGAACCTGGGGCCACAGGGGCCTGTGACATGTGTGATTCAAGCTCCCCCCCCTCCCAGGAGGAGGTGGGGGCTCCCAGCAATGGGCAGGCACTCGGTGGGCAGGTGACAGCCCCAGGACATAGCACTGAGGGTGGGGGTGGGGGCGGGACACCGAGGGGATGCACCTCCGGGGCCTCCCCTGCCTTCCAGCTGTGTGCAGTGGGGAGATCACAGACTCAGCTGGTGTGGTGCTCTCCCCCAACTGGCCGGAGCCTTACAGCCGTGGGCAGGACTGTATCTGGGGCGTGCACGTGGAAGAGGACAAGCGCATCATGCTGGATGTCCGAGTGTGAGTGCCCACTGGGCTAGCCCAAGCCAGCTCCTGAGCCCTGGGGCCATTTCTTGCCCAGCCCATCCCAGAGTCCCCAGGCCCGCCCTCCCTGACAGTCTTCCTCCACAGGCTGCGCATAGGCCCTGGTGACGTGCTTACCTTCTATGATGGGGACGACCTGACAGCCCGAGTCCTGGGCCAGTACTCAGGGCCCCGTGGCCACTTCAAGCTCTTTACCTCCATGGCCGACGTCACCATACAGTTCCAGTCAGACCCTGGGGCCTCGGTGCTGGGCTACCAGCAGGGCTTTGTCATCCACTTCTTTGGTGAGCTTGCCCCTGCCCTGCCCCGCTGCCCGGGGTAAGAGATGCAGGAATTGGGATCCCAAATCATGGCAAGTCAGAGAGGCCAAAGCAATGAGCCTGGGAGCTCTTATCTGACAAGAGAAAGCTGGAAAAGCTCCAGGTGTCACCTCAAGGAAGCTAGTCTTATTCTCCGTCCTCCCTGAGGGCCCAGGGAAAGGGGGCCTTCTGTTGAAGCAAGAGAGATTTGGGTAGGCAGCAGGAAGACCTTCATACCAAAAAAAAAAGGAAACTAAGGAAAGGTGTTTGTTTCTGCCTTTCTGACAATTCTTTAATAGACATGTGACAATTTCCCACCCTACCCGGCCCCTCTCTCACAACTGAGGAACTGGCCAATGTGCTTTAGAAAGTAGAGCCAAAGCCTACCTGATAGTCCGGGAATCGAAGAGATAGAATGATGTCAGGGACAGGCAAGGAGGGGCCCCTGAGTAGGAAGGAATGCATTGTTGAGGCTGCCCAGTCCAGGCTAGTCCCAGGACAAACTGGCAGGAGTTGGAGTGCCCGCACGGTGAGGAAGGCGGGCACAGACACTTTGGTGCCGCCTGAGGGCCTGCATCTTGCTGCCCCTGTGCCCCCAGAGGTGCCCCGCAATGACACCTGTCCAGAGCTGCCTGAGATCTCCAATGGCTGGAAGAGCCCGTCTCAGCCTGAACTGGTCCACGGCACGGTGGTCACTTACCAGTGCTACCCCGGCTACCAGGTGGTAGGATCCAGTGTCCTCATGTGCCAGTGGGACCTGACCTGGAGCGAGGACCTGCCCTCCTGCCAGAGAGGTGAGTGCCTCTGCTCCCCGTGTTCCCCTCCCTGACAGAAGATACAAACCTCTCTCCTCCATTCTGAACCAGACTTCGGCTGGTATCGGCTGGTATCTTTGAACTTCCTCCACCTCTCATAGCCTCAGTTTCCTCACCTGTGAAATGGGATAATACCTTTTCAAAGGGTTATCCACAAAGCACTTCATGTTTTCGTCCTGGTAGACAGCTAGCATCTGTTGACTGTAACGGATAGGAAGGGGACAAATGAGGGATTTGCCGGCGAAATGGTAGGGACAGATGAACAGGCAGCAGAGCCAGGTGTCAGGAAGATACTGGCTGGCCTGGGACAAAGCCAGGGTGGGCTGGCTTTTGTGGAGTTCTACCTGGGCTGCTTTCCCCCGCTACCCCCTACCCATAGTGACTTCCTGCCATGACCCCGGGGATGTGGAGCACAGCCGACGCCTCATATCTAGCCCCAAATTTCCCGTGGGGGCCACCGTGCAGTATATCTGCGACCAGGGTTTTGTGCTGACGGGTAGTGCCATCCTCACCTGCCATGACCGGCAAGCCAGCATCCCCAAGTGGAGCGACCGGGCCCCCAAATGTCTCCGTAAGTGTCAACTGGGTAGGAGGGGAGGCCTCTGGTAGGAGATAACAGAAGCCACCTCTGGAGGCCAGGGGCCTGGCATCCTCACTGGGCTCTGCCTGCTTTGCAGTTGAACAGCTCAAGCCATGCCATGGCCTTAGCGCCCCTGAGAATGGTGCCCACAGTCCTGAGAAGCGGCTACACCCAGCAGGGGCCACTGTCCACTTCTCATGTGCCCCCGGCTATGTGCTGAAGGGCCAGGCCAGCATCAAGTGTGTGCCCGGGCACCCTTCACATTGGAGTGACCCTCCACCCATCTGTAGGGCTGGTGAGTGCTCAGAACTCCTGCCTGTCCCACAGGGCTATCTGGCAAAGATGCCAACCGCTGAGAACCAGAACCCCCTGGCCCCACCCCCTTCATGTTACCCTTGGTCTCCCCAGTCTCTGCCAAATCCTTCCTACCTGGTGACACTAAGACAAATGCTGGGGTGGGCTCTCCTTGGACAAATCCTTCCCATGATCAGCCTCCTCCTTGCCTTAGTGGTTTGGCCCATTGGTCTCACCTCTGCCCTTGGCGCTCCCCTCTTGTTCCAGCCTCTCTGGATGGGTTCTACAGCGGCCGCAGCCTGGATGGTGAGCCCCCCTCTGAGGGCCAGGGAAATAGTCTCCCTGCCCCTGGCTCTCACAGCTCCCAGGCCACGGGTTGCCCAAGCAGGGAGGGCAGAGAAAGAGAGAGGTCTGGGACCAGCAGAGCAAAAGTTCTTTCCCTGCCCCCAGCTAGCTAAAGGGAGCTGGTGGCTGGATTCTCCTGGGCAGAGGTGAGGGCAGATATGGGCTCTGGGTGACAGGGACTTCTTCCCCAAGCCACCCTCTGTGTTTTCAGTTGCCAAGGCACCTGCTGCCTCCAGCACGCTGGATGCCGCCCACATTGCAGCCGCCATCTTCTTGCCATTGGTGGTGATGGCGCTCTTGGTGGGAGGTGTGTACCTCTACTTCTCTAGGTGAGTCCGGTTTCCCTTCCTGCCCTACAGCTCTGACTCACTCCTGCCCAGCACTTCTGACTCACAGGCTTTTCTGTTCCACAGGCTCCAGGGGAAAAGCCCCCTGTGGCTGGCCCGAACACGGCCCCGCCCCTATGACCGCATTACTGTGGAGTCAGCATTTGACAATCCAACTTACGAAACTGGAGTAAGTACCCATGCCATTCTTCCCACCCTATCCAGGACCTAATCTATGCTCCCTTGGACAGGTACCCCTGAGGGTCCCTCCAAACCGTCTCACTCTTTCCCTTTTCCTTGGGAAGGTGGCTTATGGGCTGGCAAATCTTATACAAGTTTCCAACTCCCAGCAGTCTCTTTACTTTGCAGGAGACGAAAGAATATGAAGTCTCCATCTAGGTGGGGGCAGCTTGGAGGAGGCGCTCAGCCCAACATCACAGCCCAGCAGCAGCGTTTCCAGCCTCCTGCTGCCCCTACACCTCCTGTACATACCATCTGGGAAGAGACGCCACCAATCCCTCAAGAAGCTGTGCCCTTCCCCACCTGCAATGCCCACCAGGGCCTATTTTCTTGGTACCACTGCCCACATAGGGCCCTTCCTTGGGTTCAAGTCAGGGGGCATCTGCCTCCGGGCAGAGCACAGCTGGAGCAGACGCATCAGGAACCAGCATTCTCCTGACACTCCTTCACGCCCTGGACCTCTAGCCTGGAATCCACAAGCCAAGGAAGAGCACCTCTCTCCAGGTGACCACCATCCAGCCGGCATGTGGCACCCTGCAGCGGGGTTAACTTGATGGTGGTGGAAACTGCACCAGGGTGCTTCTCACAGGGCCACTACTAGTGGCCAAAGCTGCTGTCAACAGTGACCTCTGGGTAGTCCTGGCATTCTGACATCAGCCCCTTGGGCGGGAGGTCTCCAGTCCTTCTCTAAGGCCCCAGGAATGGACAGTTCTGCTTCCTGGAGGCAATAATTCTAAGGGATCCTAAAGGGCTTAGGGACCCTACCCGAAGCTCAGGTTGGGCTCCCCTAGGCACTCATGCTCCACACCAAAGCAGGCCACCCCACTGCTGCCCTGGCAGCCCTACACCCTGAGGAGAGGGCGATCTTCCCCTGATGTTAGTCTGGCTTTACAAACATCTTCTTCCCCACTAGTCCCTCCTCCAACCCCAGCCACTTGCCAGCCTCCCCTCATGGCCACTGTGTTTTGGGATAAGGGGAGTGGGCAGGCATATTCTGGAGAGGAGCAGAGGTCCAAGGGCCCAGGAATTTGGCATGGAACATGGGGTCAGAGACCCAGGGCAAGACCCAGGAGTTGGCTACAGGCCACTTTGAACATGTAATGTATTATACGGGGTCTGGGCTCCAGAGAACAATCTTCTATTTCTGTTGTTTCCTTATTAAAATGGTGTTTTTTGGAAAAAAAAAAAAAGCAATGGCCAGGTAGATGGTGCTTTCTTGGAGGGAAGGGAGGTGGGATATAAATGGGATGTGGACATCAAGACCAGAAGGCATGCTGGACCCACCAATTGATCACTCCCAGATTTTATCAAAACAAGGTACATTCAGGTACTTCGGGGACTACTGCTCTGACAAGGTCAGTGCAACAGATGGAGGATGAAATAAGAGGCCCCAGTAGGTGGCCCACAGGGGTGTGGAAGCCCAGGAATCCAACAGCTCATCTACCCCAATGCTTCCTTTCTTCCTCTTTGCTAGGTCCAGAACTTCAGGCTGGCATATTCCCAGGCTGCTCCTCGATGCCACTGTATTTTTTTTTAAGTTTATTTATTTTTGAGACACAGAGAGACAGAGCACGAGTGGCAGAGGGGCAGAGAGAGAGAGGGAGACACAGAATCTGAAACAGGCTCCAGGCTCTGAGCTGTCAGCATAGAACCCAACTCGGGGCTCGAACCCACAAACTGCGAGATCATGACCTGAGCCAAAGTCGGATGTTTAACCAAGTGAGTCACCCAGGCGCCCCGATGCCACTGTATTGTTGACAAGGCCCAGGAAGCCTGATGCCTCTCTCCTTCCCCTTCTTTCCCAGCTAGCAATGTTTAGGAAATTGGAATAGGAATCAGAGACTGAACCCCTAAACAGGAGGCCCTAGTCTGTCCTGGCCTCAGGGAACATCCAAACTGTCAGGAGAAGGGGCAACTCGGCTTAAGATAGGGACTTGGCTCCTACTTTAGCAAAAGCCCTATCCATGGGCTCCGGAAAGAAGTTGGCTGGAGAGAATCTGCTTAAGTTTGCCATGTTTGGTCACTTGCAGCACCAATGCCCCTTACCTATGGCTCCCAGCACCTCCTGAGATAAAGTGTTAGTGCCACCCTGGCTCCCAGCATGTATATCCATGCTTAGAGGTACGCTCCGCATGGCTGCTCCCCAGAGTAAGAGCAAGAGGCAGGCAACAGAGTTACGGACACTCAGAAGCCAGAAGACAAAATCCATGAAGGAAATAATGGCAGCAACCAGCACCTTCTACTTCCACAGTCTTCCAACAGAGAGGTCTTGACCACTTATAGCTGCCTCGCTCTACCACAGGCCTCCTTGAAGGCTGGAGAAACTCCAGCCAGTGTAGAGTGCAGTGCCTATATTAGCCACAAGAGGTCACTTGGGAAGACATCTGTATCCCACCTGCTTGCTAGCTCTCCTCAATTCCCCTTGAATAGCCAGGGCTGGAGCTCTCCAAGGTGGCACCAAATTCCAACCTCTGGGCTGACTTCACTCTCCAAGTTCTAAGAGTAAGGTGTATAGAATTATTAGTTCCCCTGGCACTTGTCAACAGAGCCAAGTACTATTTCCCGCTTTAGCCCACCATCTGTTCCTGTTCTCCACTGCAAATGATGATGTTGATCAAACCAAAGCCTTACTCATTTGACATATGCCAAAGGACTACTTCTCTGCCCCATAATGCCTTCAGGCTGACACAGCAGCACAGCTGGGTCCTGAGCAGTAAGAAGTAATCAGTGACAGAGGGCACATGTGGTTCCAACTTCTGAGGGCCTGTGACATGAAACAAAGCCCCAGCAGAGATGAGGTCTGGCCATTTTCATATATCTAGCTCAGCCCTACTCTCTCTGAAGTCCACCTCTCTGGGCCATAGCCACTAAGATTTCTTGTTTGCTGAGGCTGGGAGAGGGCAGAGAGCGGCCAATCTACATGACATCTTCACACACACACATAAGATAAGGTCTACGACCTTATCATTCTTCCCAGGCACCAAGAGGATCATCAGAAAAGTCAGAAAAACAGAAACCTAAGACCACACACAAACATCCGCATCCTATCTAACTCATCCTCCTTACTATCCCAAAAGAAGCAGCAGCAAGAACTCTGTACAGACAGTTAGCATGGTGTAGCAGAGAGTGTCCTGGCCTGAGAATCAAATCTGTTTCATTCATACATAGGTCTGCCATAAATTCACTGTGTGAACTAGGCAAATCACTGCTCCTCTCTATGCATCTGGAAATGAGATTAACACAGATGGTCTTTAATCCCTTTCTAGTTTTATCCTTCTGCAAACGCTAAGTACCCCTTAATATCACAGGTGAGCTGGACACAATTACCTGGCAACAATGCCAACTAAACGCCTAGTGGTAGGCACAGTGATGCCATTCCCTTCTCCACCTCTTCCCCTAGTCAGGCAAGAGATGCCATCCCTGAAGAGGATACTAAAGGGAGGGGCAGGTGCCGTGCGGGGGGGGGGGGGGAGGAAAGCCCAGAATTTGAGGTGAGGCCTTCAAACTACAAATCCCAACATACAACACTGCAGCTCTCAAAAGCTTCCCTTCCCGGCAGGCAAATCACCCTTCCCCGAGTCCATCCCACCATACAGTGCGCAGCATGCACACAGAACTACGGCTCCCACAATCCACCAAAGCCATCGCGATTCTTGCTCCCAGGGTGCAATGTGCTCACGTTCGCCCTTTGGCCTTCTTGCGCATTGCAAACTGGGAGTTGAAGTCCTCTATAGGCAGGTAGCTGGGCGTTGTCAGCATTACTAACTCTTCGCTGTTGCCTTCCTCTGGAGTAGTTCTCAGGGACAGGGATCAAGAGAAGATAGTAACGGGCAGGCGGAACTCTCCATGGTGTCATCACTACGCAAGGCAGGGATGCCCTGGTTAAAACTTAGTGTCGGGAGCGTGAGCGAAGTGTGAACAGCCATCCAACCCCACACCAAAAGAACAGTTTTTCGTCGCGATGGCTTTTCTTTTCTCTTTACCAACATGGCGCCTAGCTCAGCCACACCTGACGCTGGGAACCAAACGATCCAGTACAGTAACCCTAGCAGTACAGCTGTCACCGACAGCCTACCAGCTCCATCTAACACCACACCTTGCTCCTTCCTGTTCATGCCACAGGACTCCAAGGACATGGTAGCCTATATCCCATTACCAAAATGGCGAAAGTAGAAGCATTCTTGTTAGGGCCTGCAGGTGATAATACGCTTGCGCGGAAGGCGGCTGTGTTGTCGGGCGGGAGGGGAGCATTCTCAACACGCCTGCGCAGGAACAGAGTATTCTTGGTCTATACACAAACACCAATGGATGAAGGGCCCCCATGGTCCTGCGGCTGCGCTGTGACCCTTACAAGCTCTCCCGGGCGCCTGCGCGAGACCTCAGGTCCCGCCCCCTTATCTCAGTACGCTGGCGCAAGGCAGAAAGGCGGGGCTTCGGAGCTCCAGACGAATGCCAGCGCGGCTGCGCGCTGGGGGGTACCCCCTCACTGCGGCTGCGCGGGAGCCCGGCCGCCGGCTGTCACTGCGGTTGCGCGCGGCGAGCGGCGATCCCGGGGCGCCTGCGCGGGTGGCTTTGCGGGCGCTCGCGGTAAGTTTGCGCCAAGTGCGCGGCAGCCGGGACGCAGACGGCGGCGGCGGCGAGAGGCGGAGCCCGGGGACCACCCCCCATCACCCTCCCCGCAGTCACCTCACGTACCACAACCTCACCTAACCTCTCACCCCCCCTCCGATCCCCCCAACCCCGGGATGGCAGCGCCCGCCAGCCTTCCCGGCCGGACCAGCGGTCGCCAGCGCCGGCTTTAGCCTGTGGGACTAGGCCCCGCCGAGGCCTGACCCCCGAAGCCGGGACCCACCGTGCAGCCAGCCGCCGGGCCGGGGTTGAGGGGCCGCTCCCCCCTCACGGCCCGTGGGGAGGACGCTGCCGTCCCGGGGACTGGGGGCCGGGGGGTGGGGGGGAGCCAGGGCGAGGAAGTCGGGACCCGTGTTGGGAAAAAAGAAGGGGGACCGGGGTCAGGAGCGCCCCCTCCCCCCGCTTCCCCCCTCCCCCCGGGGTTGGGGGGGCCGGAGCAGAGAGCGCCCAGCCCGGGAGGTGGATGAATGTGGGAGAAAATGGAGACCAAGACGATCGTGTACGACTTGGACACGTCGGGGGGGCTGATGGAGGTAAGAGTGGCCCTCCTCATCCCCTTCCCCCAGCGTCGGGAGGGAACCTCCGCCCTCCGCCCCACAAAGCCGGTCCTGAGCTCACAGCGCAAAAGGGCCGGGGGAGGGGGATTCTTCCTCACCCAGACTCTCCCTCCCTTCTTTGCAATTCGAGGGGCTGAGCTCAGCCTCCGAGGACGTTTGCAGCAGTTTCACCTACCCGCCGCCCTGGATTCGCTCTCCCGAGGCACCAACCCACTCCATGTCGTTGCACCGGCGGGCCTCCCCACCCCCTTCTTGTCGGCCCCTTTGTGCTTCCCCCAGCACGTCCGGGTACCGGGTTTCAGGCCTCTCCAGAGCCTGGCTTTGGAGTCCCCCACTGTCCATACAAGGAAGTGGCGAGAAGGGAACCGCACGCCCTCTCCCCATCCCCCCTACCCTGATCCTCCCCATTTGGAAGAAGCTGTTCTCCGTTGTTGTGCTGCAGGAACGCTGTTAGGGTGGGCTCCCCCCGGTTCCGGGGGCTGAGAGGTTCTGGGAGCAGCTTGGATGGGAGGAAGAAGGACAAAAGGGGGGAGAGGGGTGGGTGACGGAGAAGCCCTGCCGGGGGGGCGACGGACCGCCCGGGAGCTCCGAGTGTGCACACACGCCGTTTATGTGTGTGTGCAGCAAATCCAAGCTCTGCTGGCTCCCCCCAAGACGGACGAGGCGGAAAAGCGGAGTCGGAAGCCTGAAAAAGAGCCCCGGAGGAGCGGCAGGGCCACCAACCACGACAGCTGCGATAGCTGCAAAGAAGGTGGGGATCTCCTGTGCTGTGACCACTGCCCGGCCGCCTTCCACCTCCAGTGCTGGTAAGGTCTGGGGACCCCTTTGGAGCTCCTTCGCGGACCCTTCTCGGCACATTCCTTCACCCGGCCTACCCCTGGCTGCCGAAATAACGGGCGCTTGCAGCCGCTAGCTGACTTTCTGCAGCCGCTGGGGCGAGCGCCTCCCCGCCCCCAGCTGTCTGCCGGGAGCTAGCCGTTTGGGGGGGGGGGGGAGGAGCAGCAGTGTGTCCGGACCCCGAGGTGGGGGGTTGGGACGAGCGAGGAGAGCCCCATCTGGGATTGGAAGTCTCCGGGTAGCCGGGACAGAGCCGGCAGGGCACGGCCGGCTGCGGCGGGGGAGGAAGGGGAGGAGCTCCGGGCCCAGCGCCGCTCGCCTGCCCGCGCGCCCGCCGCCCGCCGCCCTCGGGATCCTGCCGGGCTGGGCTCTCCTGCGGGCGGGTGCGCGGGGCCCTCGGCCGCCCTAGCTGGCCTGGGTCGGACCCGGGGGGCCAGACCCCCGGGCGCTTGCGGCTGTGGAAGAAATCATGGAGGGTGTCTCTCGAGTCCGCCTCTTCTCTGCTTCTCTGTTTACAATATGGCGACCTGCCTTTAAATTATATTTTTATTCTCAGCGCCATTTTGGCTGCATATATGATTTGCAAACGTCTCCCGGGGAACGGTGGGGGTAGAGGCTCGGAGTCCTTTCTGCAGACGCTCCTCGGGGGCCAGGGCTAGGATCTCGCCGCTTTGGTCCCCTTTCTCTGGCTCCGCTTGCCCCCTGTTGCCTCTCGGAGCTGCCTCCCTCTTTCCCTCCCCGCGCTGCCGCCTCTTAGGAAATCGGGCCGGGTTAGACAATTAAAATTGCCCTTGGGCGCCGATTTCACTTCGCTCTGGATCGGCGAGCCCTTCGCGGCAAAATCCTTTGCTGCCGGGGCAGGATTGTGTGCGGTTGGCTCAGCGAGGGCATTTTTAAGGAGCAGAGAGCTGGAAAGCTGAGCGCTTCCCCCCACCCCCACCCCCCCGTTACTGAACGCGAGAGGAGGGGAGAGACCGGAGAGAGAGAGGGAGGGACCTGGGTTGATCGCCCGCTGCGTGATCCTCCTCAGCAGCTCAGCCCAGAACAATCCGGCCAGGAAGAGTTTAAACTCCAGTTTCTGCCTGGAGAAACCATCTATGCCCTCCACAAAAATCCCGCATCTGCGCAGGGAACCCAGATTGCGTCGTGTTCTGATGGGTTCTTGTTCTGTTGTTCAGCAACAGTTAAGTGAAGCAGGCGTTTGTGAGAGAGCGGGAAAGGGGGGGGCTTCTGTTTGTTCCCACCCGTTTTCGATGTTGCCTTTTTTTAGTCCTCTGTTTAAAAAAAAAAAAAAAAAAAAGTTTTCCTTCGGCTCTCCACAGTGTTCCATTCACATTCTGTGTCTCGGTTTGTGAAGTAGTGCCTACTGTATATTTGTACTAATTGCAGGTTTTGGAACACTTATTAGATGACTGATACCGGGCAAATTAAGTTGTGTGGTCAGAAGTTCTGTAGGAAGCTGCCATTACCATTCCCAAGATGCTTTTGCCCAGGAGGGCACCTCATCTTGGCTTGTAATGTTGCAGGGACAAAAATGGTTATCCTGGAGGAAGCTCTTTTGCTGGCTTTAAATTTTTTATTATGAAGTGACTAATACCAGCAGGAAGGGTCTGTGGTTTTTAAGACTTTGCTTCCTGTAAGATGTGATCTACCTGGAGAAAATCTCTCTGGTCAAGTTTCCTGTGCTGGTCTTGAGCAAGGAAGAGATTTGTACCTGGATATGTTATGTTATTTATCAGTTTTTTCCTGTTGCTTACGTTTTTTATTGTGCTTGTTTGTTACATATAGTCACACCAAATTGTAGGCCTCTTGATTTAAAATGTTGGGTTAATGTTTTACCTCTAGGAAGAAGCTAATGTTAACCAGGAATGATGACCCCTGTATTGAGTGAGAATTTTGTAAGCTCATTATCTCTTTTTTAAGGTTTATTTATTTTTGAGAGAGAGAAAAAACACATGAGTGGGGGAGAGGCAGAGAGAGGGAGGGAAACGCAGAATCCCAAGCAGGCTCCGGGCTGTCAGCACTGAGGGATGCAGGGCTCGAACTCAGGAACCACGAGATCATGACCTGAGCCAAAATCCAACACTTAACCAATTGAGCCAGCCAAGTGCCCCTATAAACTCATTATCTTTAGTCCCATTTGTTTAGTAAGCTGAGATTGTTTATTAGAAACTTCAGGTATGGAAAAAGTTGTGATGTTTTGCCTGACTTCCGGCTTTTAAACTCTAAAACCTAACCTGGATCTTCTAATTAGAGGAGTGCAAATCTTGTCAAGTTGTAACAATTAACAGTTTCTACTTCAGCTAGGAGAGGAGGAGGTACTTTTAGCTGTTGGTGATACTCAGGTTTGCCCAGACTGTGTATTTCATTGAATACTTTATCTTTTTTTCTTTTCCTTTTTTTTTTTTTAAGGACCATGAATGGGAACTGGTAATCAGAGATTCGAAAATCCTAGTAAATGAGGCAGGATTTGTTTCACATCTCCAGTTCTCTCTTTGAAGATGCCAGTACTGAATGTACCATTGACTTATCTGAGTTATTATATAAACTACAGAATGTTCTAGATACTGCTACAAAGGCAGGAAGCCTTTCGAGTGAGGCTTAGCCCACATTCTTGCCTTCTATTCCACACTCTTCCCAGCACAAGTGAAGTACTTCGTTAACCATCTCCACCAAAGTAGTTAGGTCAAGCAGTTGACAGTCTCAGAAAATTTTGATTTCTGAGTGTGCTGGCTTTAATTCATGCCATTACTACTTACTTGTGCCATGTGGGAGTGCAGTTAGGTATGGCTATATTTTCTCTTGCTTCTCTTTTTAATTGGCTAAGACTGGATTACAGTTGACCCTTGAACAATGCTGGGATGTTAAGGGCACTGACTTCCAAGATTTTTCTAAGCATTCAAAAATCTGCATAACTGTGATTCCTCAAAAATTTAACTACTAAGAGCCTACTATTGACCAGAAGCCTCACCAGTAACATAGTCAATTAACACCTATTTTGCATGTTATATGTATTGTACACTGTATCCTTATGATAGGGTAAACTAGAGAAAAAATGCTATTAAAATCATAAACGAGAAGATACACTTACAGTAACTGTACTATAAAAAATCCACATGGGGCGCCTGGGTGGCTCAATTGGTAAGCATCTGAACTTCAGCACAGGTAGTGATCTTGTGGTTCACGAGTTAAAGACCCGCATTGCTCTCTGCACTGACTTTCCCGCGTTGCTGTCTGCACTGACTTTGTGGAACCAGCCTGGGATTCTCTCTGGTCCTGTCCCACTCTCTCGGTCTCTCCAAAAAAAAAAAAAAAAAATCCGCATATAAGTGGACCTGCAGTTCAAACCCCTGTTTTCCAAGGGTCAGCTCTATTTCGATAAGCATTGTAATGTTAGTTTTCTCTGTGTTCAGAATGTTCAAGAGTGAAGGTGGAGGTTTTGCAAACCCTATAGATCCCAGTCACGGTGCTGCTGTGGGTCTTCATTCAGAGCTGCCCGAGACAAGCCCTTTTTCAATCTAGTCTGCCTTGCCAGCTTGCCTCACAGTGAGTGAGATCTAGTAAAACGTTCCAGAAGTGATTCTAGACAAACTTTACCTCCTGGGCTTAGTGACATAGCCATAACCACAGGGGATTTTTCTAAGATAAACTGCTGGAGGAAATGACTGGTCAGATAAACTGTTTTAATTGTCTTGTCTTTTCTCAGGGGCCAGTGCTCTGTATGAGGAAAAGTTCTCTCTTCCCAATTAGACTGGGAGCCCTATATCTGGGTTTTCTGTAATGATCCTCTGGGCTGGAGAACAAATTGCCTTGTGCTCAGTACCATGACCTCACTGAAGAATTAAACTTCAGGAGGTGATTTTTTGTTGTTTTTGGTTAAGTGACAGTGTAATCATTTTATGTAAGTTTAACTGGTTTACCAGTTATTCAGAGTGGCAGTAGGGGTTACTAAACCTGCCCCGGGAGAACTGGAAAGAGATATGGGGTTTTTTTGTAAGTGTTTTCTGGTGAACCTGACCTCTATCATAATTGTCACGCCATTCGTTGGACTTTCGGAAAATACTGGTCTCCATGGTTTGGTCCCTAAAAATTGGTTTACAGAAATTACGGTAACTTGTGGGGCTCGGGTTGCCACTGACCCATCTTTCCGTTTGAAATGGATTGGATTGTTCTCACTGATAAAGTGAATACCATAGGCCCTCGGTAATGAGGCTGTCTGGAAACTGGATGTCTTCCTCTGATTGCTTTCTCATGGCATTTTGCTCCAAACGGACCAAGGGACCAAAACGGTCTGATTGAGAAGTGCATCTACCTCAGCAGACCTCAGCATGGTTGCTTCCCGTCAGACAGATTTCTGTAGCATTTGCCTCCGCATGTTATATTTGGAATTGTTGGCCGGCTTTCCTCTCTTTGGTGTTGGCAGCGAGATCCAAAATGAGGTTTTCGAAGAATGAGAGTAAAAAGGTCTCTGTGCACAGGCAAAACTAAGCTCAGCTTGGAGTTTTGCATATTTAATTTTCAGTGAGTCATAACAAGAAAGGTTTCACACATAGAGTAGAAAATTGCCTTGCAGAAAATCTTTGCCGTTTGAGCTTTTAAGAAGGTGATTTTTCTGATTTGTTGTGTTTAGCTCCTCGCGAGAATAGTATCAGGCTACTGATGAATTAAAATACATTTATTTTAACATTATCGTATGAATCTGTTGTTTCTGACATTTTAAGTGCTTGGAAGCTTAGCACTGAAGAACTGGAGGTGATAGCATCTGGCCTTTCTTCCCATCACCCTGCCCCCTCAGTAGTAAAATGATTCAACAATAAACAAACCTAATTTGGTTTTATGTGTATTTTATTCATTTTTGCATGTGCTGCATTGCATTGGGATCTGGGTGTGTAGTATTGTTTTTAAATGTTCCTCTCAAACAGGGAGGGTCCGATAACATTCAATTTTAGCTCAATTTCACATGCATGCTTTTTGTAAACTTAATGTAGGGCTCAGGGACTAATTCTTGTGATAGGAGTGCTTTGGTTCATAGAAAAGAGAATAATCACTGTTTAAACAAATAATAATATTTAGTATGAATTGTTTACTCGCAAAATGTAATGTAGGTGGCTGCAGTTAAGAAAGGAGGCATCAGAGGGGTGTCTGAGTGGCTCATTCAGTTGAGGGTCTTGGTTTCAGCTCAGGTCATGATCTCACACAGTTTGCAGGTTTGAGCCCCACATTGGCTCTGGGCTGTCAGTGAAGAGCCTACTTGGGATTTTCTCTCTCTGCCCCTCCCCTACTTGTGCAGCCTCTCTCTCTCTCTCTCTCAAAATAAGTAAACTTAAAAAAAGCATCAGAATTTTTTTTTTAATGTTTTATGTATTTTTGAGAGAGAGACAGCGGGAGCAGGGGAGGGTCAGAGAGAGAGGGAGACACAGAATCCGAAGACAGGCTCCAGGCTCTGAGCTAGCTGTCAGCACAGAGCCTGATGTGGGGCTCGAACCCATGAACCGCGAGATCGTGACCTGAGCCGAAGCCGGACGCTCAACTGACTGAGCCACCCAGGTGCCCCAAAAGCATCAGAAATTTTTAAAAGTTAAGGAGGAGGTAATGCTCTTCAAAGGTAATAGCGTTTGTGTAACCTAAGGCAAGTAGTTAGTGGTCCTACTGTGGGAAATTTTTCATTTTGGGCCTATCCCCAAATTGATCACCGTACTCAACGAAAGGTAGGTTGCAGTTGTAATGTCATCAGTTTCCTGCTGCTCCGTAAGGCTCTCAAAGTACTTTACAGATGGGCTCCACTAACTAAACTTTGTAAATGACTAGTGTATTTTTTACGTGTGTAAGTATATAAAAGACATATTTAGGTACTGTCTTGATTTATATCTGGAGATGGGATTCATGTTGGTCTGTCTTAATTTCTTAAGTGTGTCTCCAAGGTAATTTTTTAAAGCCAGATCATAACATAAGACAAATAAATTATCTAATTTTGAACTGAAAAGGGATCCAAATAGCCACGACTGTGTGTTGAATGAAACACTGGTTATTACTGAGCTCTGAGTGAAAGGACCAGTGATAACTCAAAGGGGCTCAGTGAGATTTCAAGGATCACCCTTGTAGGATTTATCAGTACTTCATCCCTTTGCATGGCTGAATACTAGTCTGTTAATGGATATACCACATTTTTGTTGATTTGATTATCAGTTAATGGACATTTGGATTTTTTCTCCTTTTGGGTATTGTGAATAATGATGCTGTAAACATCTGTGTGCACGTTTTGTGTGGACATCTGTTTTCATTTCTCTTGGTCGTGTACACAGGAGTGGAATTGCTGGGTCATAGGTACCTCATGTTTAACCTTTGAAGAACTACTAGACGAAGAACTACTAGACTGGTTTCCAAAGTGGCTGCACCATTTTGCATTCTCACCAGTATAGGAGGGTTCCAGTTTCTTCCAACACTTGTTATTATCTTTTTGATAAAGGCTGTCCTGTGAGCAGGAGTGCTGTGGTTTTGATTTGCATTTCCCTGATGGCCAGTGCTATCAAACATCTTTTCATGTGCTTATTATCCATTTGTATATTTTCTTGGAGAAATGTCCATTTTGATCCTTTGTCCAATTTTAATTGGGTTATGGGGGGTTTGTTTTTTTACTATTATTATTACTAGGTTGTAAGAGTTCTTTACATAGTCTAGATACCAAATCCTTTGTCAGATATATGATTTACAAGCATTGTTTCCCATTCTGTGGGTTGTCTTTTCACGCCTCCATTTTATTTTCTAATTTTTGAGTCTTATGTAGAATAAAGGTAGTTGATTTAAGCACACTTTAATGTTTGTGCCTTTGTTATCAATGTAATGACAGTGAGTAAAAGGTTTTTTCTGTGAACTCCAGCCAGGATGGTGCATCTCAGTGGAGGGAACCTTATCTGCCACCTGCCTTAAGGCAGGATGCCCACTAGGCACCCACCAGCCACAAGAGAAAATTTCTGTGTAAGAAACCTCTCATATTCAGAGGCTCCTAGTTTAAGGAGGACGATTTTAATTTTCTCACTTTGATTGGTGACACCTTGGGGTGCCAGTAACTCCAGATCAATTAGACCTATCTTTTGAACTCAGCAAGAAAAAAATTGTTTGTGCACTGTGGTGAACTCATCTGTTTATATGTGTCTTTATGTAGGCCCAGGTAGCAATAAATAGGGAGACATAGTGAAGAGAATATTTGCCTTTTGTTTTATATAGCAAATAAAAAGAAACAGTCTGTTTTGATGCCCCCAAGAGGATTTTTGCTACCTAGGAATGCAGATGTCCTGCTTCTTAACAGAAATAGGTACACCTTTTCTCCTACAAGTGCTAAGGCAAAAGAAAATAGATGAAGCTGAATGTTGTTTGCGTTTGGTTATACCTAAGAGTGTTGAAATCCATCTCTGAACCTTCTTGTCCCACCCCCAGCACATACACAGTTCCTTGGGTGTGTAGTTAAGCAGGCCACCCTAGTCAAAGATTCTGGTTGGGGTTTTGATGGCGCTGTCGGGATTATGATGGTTATATTATGATCATGCAGAACAGGCTCCTGGAAATGCATTCTTATTTTAAGGTGCCAGAGTTTTAAGCCACCAGAGCAGGGGGAGGGGGGCAGTTTGTTTTCCCACCGCGACGGTGCTCTTCCTTTAACTTAAGAGTCCCCAAGGAGTACAAACGTGGCCAGCTGCATTGCCATTCAATGAGTGACACTTATAAGAGCACCTCCGCATAATGCTAGCCTCCCAAGAGACCGGACAGGAGTACAGCTGGCCCCCTGCCAGCTTCCTGAAAGAGGAGGACATTGTATTCAGTGCAAGTCCTAGACCAAATTTCAGAAAGGCACTTTGGTATTGCGGATTTGTCACCATGCCCAGGACGCATGCACAGGTCACTAGCTGACTGTTTTTCCCATGACTTGAGAGCAGTTAAGAAGAATAAGAAGGTGACTCCTTTTTCTGCCTGCCATTTACAGAGAGCCTAATACTATTTCTGAATCTAGGTCTCAGCAAATAAGAAAAAAAGATGAAGTTTTAGCACATTTGCATGGGAGGCAGAAGACACTGAGGGGTACAATAGACACTGATAAAAGGAGAAATCATTGCTTTGACCCATCAGCAGAAAAGAATTTGTCTACTGTGTAGAGCTGTTGTTGAAATCACGGTAAGCAGATTCCAAGTACACCTTACAGATTGATGAAATTTCAAGAAATGTAAAACTTGAGTCACTCATTCAAAAAGCTACTTTCCCTTTTGCAACCATGTACTAAATACTCACTAAACTATTTGAGAGCCAGAGGCTGACCCATTTCCTCTGCTCACTGCTGTGCAATACCTAGTGGTGTTACAAACGAGAGACATGCAAAGATAAGCACTGGTTGGGGAACAGAAATGATGTCTAGTTCTACCAAGTGGGTGGTACCTTTGTTAACACAAACACGTGGTGACCATTCCTTTCCCCCTAATTACATTTGCTTTCCCGTATGTTAATAGCGTTTGGTTTTTAAGTCTTTGCCCTTCCCCTGTTTTCTGATAAACTGTACAAGATAGATCTCTCAGGAAATGTTTCCCAATCTTGAAAGGACAAAAGACAGAGAATGTAACAGCAGGGCGGGGACTCCCTGCCTGAACCTACCATCAGTCTTTCCCACTGATTTGGGCTCTGCGTGAGGCTCTTTTGAAATAAGCTTGAGTGAGCAAGAGAGGACTCTCCGCAGCGCTTGAATTTAACCGTAGCCCAAAGACATCCCTTTACCACCTGGCCACGCAGACCTGAGGGAACCTCTCAGAATTACTAGCAAGCTTGAGTTCCAGGGTGGAACCCTGTTTGTAGCAGCATAAACACATTTACAGACTTTCTGTCCCGCTGTGATCCTCAGAGGGATGTTGAATATTATTTTTCTTTTCTCTGCATTTGTGCGGAGAACAGAGCAGAGAAGCTAATGAAATGTCTAGAACTTTAAGTGACTGTAGATACGTTACAAAATTGGGCGATGAGGAGCTACTCTTGTTCTTTCCACCAGCGCTGGGGTCCTATCATGGGCTGGGAGCTTTTTAATTCCCACATTCACTGAACCATCAGAGAGAGTTTACCGATTCTTGGTTTTAACGAAGCTTTGGAAACATTAGAGGGAAGCTCTACAGTGAACTTTTTCAGTTGACAATCCTCAATTATTGGTCAAAATGCATTATGAAAATTATACTTCATTAATCTTATTAAATGTGTCTAAACCTATGACTTTTCCTAGTTCTTTCTTTAAAATTTTTTTAAGATTTTTTTTTTTTTTAAGTAATCTCTGCACCCAACATGGGGCTTGAATTCATGACCCCAAGATCAAGAGTTGTGTGCTCTTCTGACTGACTGAGCCAGCTGGGTGCCCCTCATAGTTCTTTCTATATATTTTTTTTAATTTACTTTAATGTTTATTTTTGAGAGAGGGAGAGAACAGGGGAGGGGCAGAGAGAGAGGGAGACCCAGAATCTGAAGCAGGCTCCAGGCTCCAAGCTGTCAGCACAGAGCCCAATGTGGGGCTCCCAACTCACGGACTGTAAGATTGTGACCTGAGCCGAAGTCGGACGCTTAACCGACTGGGCCACCCAGGCACCCCCTCATAGTTCTTTCATGCATAGATTGGCTATATTCAACTTTCCTTGATCTTGCTTGCGATTTTTTGTTTTGTTTTTGTTTTTTAAAGTTTATTTATTTTAAGAGAGAGCACTCAAGCTCGGGCAGGGCCTCGAGAGGGAGGGAGGGAGGGAGGGAGAGAGAGAGACAGAGTGTCAGTGGGGGAGGGGCAGAGAGAGAGGGAGACACAATCTGAAGCAGTCTCCAGGCTCTGAGCTGTCAGCACAGAGCCCGACATAGGGCTCATACCCATGAACTGTGAGGTCATGATCTGAGCTGAAGTCGGACGCTTAACCGACTGAGCCACCCAGGTGCCCCTCTTTTTTGTTTTCTTTATCCTTCCTTTATAGTCCTCATGGTTTTTGCCTGACTTAGACGACACTTAGCCATTCTAGCTTAACTTAATTCTTTTAACACCTAATTGTATGATCTCAGACATCTTTGACTGCAGGGTTCAGTTTGTTGGTGTTGAAGTAAGCTGTATGGTAAGAAAAGTAGCTGCAGTTTATTTAAATTAGGGGAAAGAGCTATGTCCAAGACTTGTATGCTTGCTGCGTAAGAGCTTTCCTCAGATCTTATCATTTGTATGCACACAATCAGGCCTTTAGGGGTGATCGTTCTTTGGTTAGGGATCATCTGAAAGAAAAGTGGGCCAAAGGGAAAAAATAGTGGTGCTCCATCTCTGAGAAGTATGTTCACCTCCTAAATAGGTCACTGGGGGTATAACTGGAAGGCTTCAGAAGCTCAAGTCAGCACTTAACGGTGGCATCAAACCACGACAGCATAGTTTGACAGTATGCCCAGGAGATTACCTCAATCATGTAGGGTGGGGAGCTTTGAGGTTTATGAATAAAATTGGGGGGGGGCAGGGGTAAAAGAGGGAAGGGATAGACCCTATGCTGTTTTGGTGTAAATCATTGTTCTCTATTTTTCTTTCTTTCTTTTTTTTTTTTTTTTTTTTTTTTTTTTTGAGGTGACCCTGTCAGAGGAGGGTAAATGAAGCAGAAATCCTCCTTAGGGAAAAGCCAGCTGGGTCTTAAGTTAGAAACCTGCTCCCTGTATTTAGTTGGATTTCAAATAAAGACCCTGCTAGTGTTTTTAGTGTTCCCAGCCTTTCTAGAATTTGAGGTCCAGTATCTATAAGATGTAAACTGATCCAGATTTCCTGAGCTATATGTGCAAAAAGAGTATGGCCTCATCATTTCCTTGTTCTTGATAGTCCAGTAAATTTGGCCACGGAACAGTACCCAGTTTTTCATACCTCTGAGACTCCTGGAATACACAGTTAGAGTTGTTGATTCTTCTTTCCAATGGAACATTCCTAGGAACATCAGAAAGTGTTGAGGCCAGAATGTTGACTTCCAAAACAGGTGGGGGCCCCAGCATCTATCGTGAGGTGAAGGAGTGAAGCCCATTCCTAAAATGTCTGCGGCCAGCTCATTTGCCACTGTGGAGAAGCCAGGATTGCAGGAATAGGCACACTAACGATAGATCGGGCCCTGTGGCACCCGGTCTCAGCTTGCAGAGAAGTTAGCAGAGGGGAACACCTGGTACAACTGTTGGTGCTCTACCCTTCCACCCTCCCTTTGCTGCACTGACTTTATAACCCTGTTCCCCAGGTGTCCTTCACTGGGAGGTTGCCACAAGCCAGCTCTGCATAGAAGGCAGTGAAATTGGGGGGCACTAGTTTGAAAGGATCGTGTGCCTGTGGAAGTGACGCAACTAGCTGA
Source organism: Cryptoprocta ferox (assembly GCA_028646485.1). NCBI lineage: Eukaryota > Metazoa > Chordata > Mammalia > Carnivora > Eupleridae > Cryptoprocta > Cryptoprocta ferox. Next base: position 16,297,349 of record CM053565.1, read on the forward strand.
GTTTCTCAATGGGGCATTTGTAATGGCCTGGCAGTTCATCGGTTTCCTTGTTAACACTGCTACTGAGGCTTTGCATGAAAAAGCCAGCGGCCCTTGTACTTTCTATGTACTTAGTGGCATTAGCTGTACTTGAGTCAGTAGCTAGGATGAAGGAGGAGGGTAAGGACCCCCTGAACTTTGTGTTTATCTCCAGTGCCATTCAGTATGGCCATCTTCCCTGCCTTTGAAAGGTGGGCTGTATTTGAAGATAAAAACTGATGCCCATACAAATGTCCATAGGAAACGTACTGTTTATACTGACATTTAAATTTCATTAGATTTTGTTTCTTCAAAACATAGACCATTAAATTTGGATATATTAATACAGCTTTTAAGTTTTTTAAAAGATGTTTTTGAATTACATTTTACCTTAAATCGTCCCTCGTAGCTTTTCTAGAACAGAGGCTGGTTTCAGTGTACAGAAGACTTGTTCTGTGCTCATAGGTTCCTTTGTACATCAAGATGGCTGCCAAGAGGCTGAGACGTGATGGTGGTCCTGTCGGTGATCACCTTCACCCCCATGGTGGCTAATACCAGCATATTTCCTGAGCTGGCCAAGGGCAGCAGGGCTGGTCTGAGGGAGAGGAGGCCTGTTCTGAGCATGTATTGTCTTTTGCAGTCACTCTTACACAATGCCGTTAAATATAATTGCAGGATTTTTATCTGGTAGTGGACCTCGGATGGATGAGACCCATGAACTGTGAAATTAAAAATCAAAACTGCTCAATGCTATTGTGTGCTGGTTGAACACCCCACCACCGCCCAAAAAGGGGAGGGGACATATAGATGGGGGGCGGCAGTGAAATCTTCCTTAGTCTGATATTTTAACTGAAACTGCCACACATGGCTCGAGAGCTTCTGATTCTTGGTGAATGATAGGTTCTGACAGGAAAGACCCTCGCAGTTCATGCGACTGACCTCTTTCAGAAGAGAACCCGAGTGGAAGGCTGTTGGGGCATTGTGTACAGATATGCTGTCTGCATAGTGTTCCTGTTCGGTCTTTGTATTAGATAGAATATTTTGTCAGTCTGGGAAGGAAAAATGAAATGTCTTCTTTCTTAAATATTGTTCATCCATCTTGCTTCCTTTTGTCCTAAGACACATACCAAAGCTTTTAATTTGGTTAAATGATATTTCCATGTCTCCCCAGCTGCCTTTGGCTCAAGTTTTAAGATGTCACTGTCACTTAGCTGGATGGACAGTTGCAAGCCATAGATTGGTAACCTAACGTATTTTTAAAAACCAGTCCAGAGCCCAGCACCATTTTTATCTGCATGTTTTGATGCAAAAAAAAATAGGTCTCTGAAATGAAAGGCAGTCTTTCTGCTTCCCTGTCTCCCTCTCTCTCTCCACCTCTCCCCTCCTCCCTTTGTTCTCTTGTTCCCCTCCCCCTTCCAGTTCCATATTGAAAAACTGCTTGCGCTGGATGGATAATTAACGCAGAGCTGTGGAGCAACAGGTCCCACTGGTGGCGACTAAATCTGAAGTAAATGTTAATGTCGTGCAGGTTCATGCGTATTAATAGGTGGGGGAGATGAGCGAGGTTAGTCTCAGATCAGCCACGCTGGTATATGACTTGAAATAGATCCTCTTAATTAGAGAGCCAAGAACCATGACAACTAGCATCTTCCACCTGCAGTGGTGGGCTGCAGCCTCATTAGTGAATGAAAGAGCCATTCTAAATTAAAACTGGACTTCATCCTTTGGCTGTGAGTTGGGATCATCTGGCTCTGGGCTTTGAATCTTTGACATGGAGAGGTCCCTCGATGCAGGCATTACAGTTAGCTGAAGGGTGCAAGTTTGTAGTTTTCTTGTCGATGCCTCCAGAAATAGACCAATCTAGACTACCCTCATCAGCAATAGAGCCAAGTCATTTAGATTTGTTTATGGGAGTCTAGATGCTGCAGAGGTTGGCATTTGGAGTTTTAGTTTTGAAAAATTAATGCGTTTGACCAGCTTTCCTAAGTGGTTTGTGTACAGGTGTTACTGTTAACAGTTTATAGGCCCTGTCAGGCCTCACAGCCACACCAAACTGAGACGCATGTCCTTCAGTTTATACAATCCCTGAGGATTTAGAGCTTTATTCTTAGGAACTATTTTATAACTAACCGAATGTCTTTAAGATCAAGTAGTAGCTAGAAGAAATAGTGAGTTAGAAAGCAGTGAACAGTCGCCTTTTGGCCAGGAAATGCAGGCCGGGGCTTTTTTTTTTTTTTTTTTTTTTAAGTTTATTTATTTTTTGAGGTGTGCCTGGGATTCTCTCTCTCTTCTCTGCCCCCCCCACTTACTCTCTCTTGCTCGCTCTCTCTCTCTCAAAAATAAATAACTTTTTTAAAAAGCTTATTTATTTTTGAAAGAGAGATTGAGCCTGACACAGGGCTCAGTCTCACAAAGCATGAGGTCATGACCTGAGCTGAAATCAGAGTCAGTCGCTTAACGGACTGAGCCATCCAGGTGCCCCAGGGCCAGGGCTTTTTTTTTTTTTTTTTTAATTTATTATTTACTTTTTGAGAAAGCAAGTGGGGGAAGGGCAGAGAGAGAAAGGAGAGAGAATCCCACCCAGACCCACACTGTCGGCGCAGAGCAACGCGGGGCTCAAATTCCCCAACTATGAGATCGTGACCTGAACTGAAGTTGGACGCTTAACCAACTAAGCCACCCAGGCGCCCCTGGGTCAGGGCTTTTTAACAAATGATCCAGAAGGAAACATCCAATGCAGTGAAGATAGATATTCTGCAAAAGCTCTGTCCTCACAGGGCATTCTCTAAAGAGCTACCAGTTTTCCAAGACAAGCCAGCTCATGTACATACATTCCAGGGCTCACCTTCCTTTCTATGACTTGGACAGTTCTCAGAAGGAATCTAAAGGTTCATATGCTGCTGGGTTCTAGATAGACGTGAAACAATCATTCCCAGGAAAATGTCCTCCCTTCCGGAACTTTTCTTGTATCAGGGAGTTTTTCAAAATACAGAAATACACCTTCCAAAACTATATTTTCCTCCTGAACCCCTCAAGATCCTTAACTTCGCTGTCTTTAAAGGATCACTAACTGAATTACCATTTGCTGAATAGTTCTGAATTATGGAAAAAGAGTAGGGAGAAAAGGTCACTGCCACCTTCAGGTACCAAGTAACCAAATTTCTGGGGCTCTTCTCTGAGCCTGGCATCCGTGCACTGTTGAGTCATACATCTCTCTGTGTGGCAAGGATCAGAGTGTATTCGATTGTGTGTGGTCTCATTGTCAACTCTTCTTTTCATGATGTTCTAGCCTGTGATCCCTGAGAGCGGGGACGATGTCTGAAATCTCACCACTTAGCACATTGCCTAGCGTAAAATAATTGTCCGGTAAATGCTTGAGTGGAAAAATGACCTTGGTCCTCTCTCCCCAAAGGAGAGTAGTTTGTTTCTTGGTGGGGTAGATGGTAACTAGCTGTTCCTTCTCCAGTGTGGTACCTTGGTTAGTAAGCAGTGGGAACTCAATAAATATTGACTGATGTAGAAGGAAATGCTTGACCTTGAGGCTGAGGAAGATACTTCCGTTAACATTCCACTATGTCCCCCAAAAATAAGAGAACTACCAAAGGTTTTTTACAAACAGCTTGGGCTCAAGATTTGAAAGAACCAGGAAACCTATTTGAGTTCTAACTCTGCAACTTACTGGCTCCATGGCTTTAAATGTTTGGGTTTTTTTTTTTAATCATTATTTATTTTTGAGAAACAGAGAATGTGAGCAGGGGAGGGACAGAGAGAGAGGGAGACACAGAATCCGAAGCAGCCTCCAGGCTCTTGGCTGTCAGCACAGAGCCCAACGCAGGGCTCAAACTCATAAAACGCGAGTTCATGACCTGAGCAGAAGGTGGACGCTTAACTGAGCCACCCAGATGTCCCAATCATGGGTTTAGATAAGTCCGTTTCCTCACCTGTATGTTGGGAATAAGAATTGTCACAGTGTGCTGGTGAAGATCAAATAAGAGCATCTGTGAAAACACTGGAGAACGGCTCTCAGCACCTTGTCTTCATTGATATGTAGGGATAAGAGGGAGCTGAGATAAAGCCTTGTTTTTCATGACAGACATCCTGATTTAAAGACTCTGGCACGCACATAATGGTTTCAGAGTTGCACCCTAAACTTAGGGGAACACCATTCTTATGGAAGAAAGAGCTTTAAGATGGGCAGCTGAGATGGGAAAGTCTTCAGGATGCGTTACGTACATGAGTGTCCTGAAGCTGCAGAATCTCCTTTCTCCCTGGAATCCTTTCCCTGTTGGCAGTATTTCTGGTGTCGACTAAAACCAGTCTGTTGGCACAACAGCCTCTTTCGGAACTAGTTCTTGAGCTTATTACTCCAATGACAGTCTGTCTTTCCTGGATCCATTTCATGAATCCCTTGCTCTAGATATTCGAGTTGAAAAACTGCCTTCTAAATAGCTTGAAAGGAATTGCTAGGGGCAAAGAGAAAACATCATCAATGAGAAAAGATTTACCGTGGAGAATTTCTATATTCTGGGTGTACCTGTGATGATCATCTTCTAGAAACATAGACTTTCCTTCCCTATCCATCCTATCATATATATTACTGCCTCTTCTTAAGATAGCACATTTTCAGGGCACCTGGATAGCTCAGTCAGTTAAGCAGCCGACTCTTGATTTTGGCTCAGGCTCAGGTCATGATCTCGCAGTTTGTGGGATCGAGCCCTGAGTCCAACCCTGCACTGACAGCATGGAACCTGCTTAGTATTCCCTCTCTACCCCTCCCCCACTCGTGCACTCTCTCCCCCTCTCTTGCTTTCAAAATAAATTAATAAACATTTTTTTAAAATGCCAAATTTTCAAGTTTATTTCAAGATGCACATTCTGTCTCTGAGAAAGCAGCAAAATTTCAACAAGGCCTCACTGTTTTGAAATGTTCTATGCTCATCCTGGAGATAACATTCTGACTTCCCTGTACTATTCCTTAAACTCACATCCCTTTTCACACACTTCAGGTCAGACAAAAGGAGCCTGTGGCCATAATCTAGAATTCTGAGAAACAAGTGGTCTTAAAGTTGGTATCTCTAAAAGCAATTCTTTAAAAACCAACCAGGAGCTACTTTTAAGAGCCTCTTAATAGAAATGTTAAGCATTTTACTCCTGGGTTAAGAAAAAGAAGCAAGAAATCAAATTGTTACAGAAGATTTAAATGAGTCGGGTGGGTTGGCAAGTGTCGTCTTTGACTTTGGTGTCTTACTGTTTTGCGACTTAGAAAACATAAATTATTTTGTGTGATTTAACCACCAAAACAAGTGCCTGTCTAACTGCATTGCTTTGCCTCATTTTCTTCCTAGAAGCCTATTTTAGTGTTCCCCAGTTTTTGGGTTTTTTAATGTGTATTTACTTGAGAGAGAGCATGAGTAGGGGAGAGGCAGAGGGAGAGAGAATCCCAAGCAGGCTCCACACTGTCCACGCAGAGCTCGATGTGGGGCTCAAACTCATGAACTGTGAGATCATGACCTGAGCTGAAATCAAGAGTCGGATGTGCAGCCAACTGAGCCACCCAGATGCCCCAGTGTTCCCGTTTTTTAAAGCTTTATTGAATACTTAGTGTGTGCCAGGCATCTTGCAGAGTGTGGAGGTAAAAGGTAAATAAAGCAGAGAAGGGGATTCTGGTGCGTAATAGTTTCAGTACAGTGTGGCACAGAAGTGCTATAGGGAATCGCGGGCTGCCAGAGAAGGCTTCCTGGAGGTGTAATATCTGACTTGAACCCCAGAAGATAAAGAATCCACTGGGTGAAGGAATGAGGGAAAGCCCAGCTTTTGTGGTTGTCGGTAGCGTCTCCAAAATGAATGGACACACAGAGTGGAGAAAGGGTGTGTGGACTGTGTGGGGAGCCACCAGGTTAATGAAGCTGGAGAAGGAGGCAGGATTCTGGCCACAGGGGTCTTAACCTACAATACTGAAGAGTTTGAACTTTATCTTATAATGGATAGGATGAGGATGATACTGAAGGGCTTTGTAATTAGGAGGGTGATATGATCAGAACTGTGTTTTAAATAATTCATTCTGCCATTAGGGATTGGGGCTAGATTGAGGGAATCATGAAGGGTAGACCAGGAGGCCATTTACATCTTGGTAAAAGATCTAAGTTCAAACCACCTTGCCTTGCCCTTCTCTGCTTTACATGTTTGGTGAAGAGTATCTTGGTACAAAGCCAAATGGGCAGATGAAAAGAAATGATGAAAAACAGAATTAGAAGTGACAGCCTTTTCAGGGTTAATTTTAATATGACAGTTGCTGAAGCATGGCAGAGTCTGTAGCCTTTGCAAATTACATGCATACATTTCATTAGTTTGGATGTGGCCTATGCAGAAATCCATTGGTAAGAACGAGGGAAGACTTTACAGGTGACATTCACCTTTAGTCCTCTAGGGCTTGAAGACCTGTCACAACAGGCCAGTATGCCTCCAGTATTCTGCTTCCTAGTAAGGCTCTCCTCTGAGATTCCAAGGAAACAGGGAGGAAAGGAAGGAAGGAGCTCTGCGGACTTAGTGGACATCCTGACATGTATACTCCGGTCTCCAGGGAAGTGTGACAAAACAGGAGCTAGGAAAATTTGCCATGCCAAGTGCTCTTGTAGATAGAAACAGTAGAGCAGCGTAACATTAAGCCTTGGGACTTCAAGAAGAATACTTACGTATTCAACCCTCAATTATTTTTTTAGTATTTCTCATCTTTTTTTGATGAAAAACTCCCTTCTGACCACTAGGAACCAAATATAAGAATTTCTTTAGCATACATATATCCTCATTCTGTATAACAGAATTTCTGATTCTGTAGGCCTGAAGTGAGGTCTCAGAATTTGTATTTCTTTGCTAATAAGTTCCCAGATGATACTGATGTTTGCTTCTGATCTGGGGACCACACTTTGAGAACTTCTACTGTATAGACATTAGAAACATGACTCTCTCAAGGATTTAATAAAGTCTCATATATATGGTTCTTGGTGTAACCTTAGTAGAAATCAGTGATCTGGAGGTTCAATAAGGCCAACCCTATACAGCTCAGTATTGACTGAGTGACTACTGTATGTACAACCTCTATATTATAAAGCTACAGGGAGGGAAGAGATCCTATAATGGACCCTTGTCTTGGTCCCTCTAATGAAAAAAATAAGAGGAGCACATGGCTTGCTCAGTCACTAGAGCATGTGACTCTTGATCTCAGGGATGTAAGTTCAAGTCCCACATTGGGCATAGAGCTTACTTTTAAAAAATTGGATGGGGGCGCCTGGGTGGCACAGTTGGTTAAGCATCTGACTTCAGCTCAGGTTGTGATCTCATGGTCTGTGAGTTTGAGCCCTCCATCAGGCTCCATGCTGACACCTTGGAGCCTGAAACCTGCTTCAGATTCTGTGTCTTCCTCTCTGTCTGCCCCTTTCCCACTCACACTTTGTCTGTCTGTCTCTCTCAAAAATAAACATTAGAGAAAAAAATGGAACATATAGATGGATAGATAAATAGATAGAGAAAGAAAAGGAAAAGAGAAAAAGAACTGGGGCACCTGGCTGGGTCAGAAGAGTGTGCGACTCTTGATCTTGGGGTTGTAAGTTCAAGTTCCACCGCTTTGGGTATAGAGATACTTAAATAAAACTTTAAAAAGGGGCGCCTGGGTGGCTCAGTTGGTTGGGCATCTGACTTCGGCTCAGGTTATGATCTCACTGTTTGGGTTCAAGCCCCATGTTGGGCTCTGTGCTGGCAGCTCAGGGCCTGGAGCCTGCTTCAGATCCTGTGTCTCCCTCTCTCTCTGCCCCTCCCCTGCTCTCTCGCTCGCTCTCTCTCTCTCTCTCTCTCTCTCTCTCTCTCTCTCTCTCTGTCTCTCTTTCTCAAAAATAAATAAACGTTAAAAAAATTTTAATAAAATAAAACTTAAAAAAGGGGAGGGTCGCCTGGGTGGCTCAGAGGGTTAAGCATCTAACTTCGGCTCAGGTATGATCTCACGGTTCATGGGTTTGAGCCCCATGTCAGGTTCTGTGCTGACAGCTCAGAGCCCGGAGCCTGCTTTAGATTCTCTCTCTCTCTCTCTCTTTCTCTCTCTCTCTCTCTCTCTCTGTTCTCCTCCCCCACTCATGCTCTGTCTCTGTCTCTGTCAAAAATAAATATTAAAAAAAGAGAACTGTCACATAAGGGAAAACATGAGAAGTGCCAAAAGGGAACTAAACCGTACAGCCCAGATGTCCAGGAGGTTCAAGTAATCCAGGAAGAGCACATGGAGGAGCTGTACTCAGTTATCTGTTGCTGTGTAACAAACTACCCAAAACTCAGTGGCTTAAACCAGACACTGGTTATTCTCTCTCACAACTCTGTGGGTGACTGAGCTCAGCTGGATGGTTTTTCTGCTCAGCATCGTGTTGTCTGGGGCCACAGTCCTTTGGAGGCTCGACTAAGCTGGCATGACCTAAGATAGCTTGGTCACATAGCAGTAATTCATGCCGGCTTTTGGCGTGGAATTCAGAGGAAGCTATTAATTGGAGCGTCTTAACTCTCCTGAGTGTGGCCTCTTAGCATGACAGCAGGGCTCTGAGATGAAACATTCCAAACGTGTAAAAATGGAATCTGCAGGTCTCTTAAGACCCACCCTCGGAAGGTACAACATAGTCACCTCTGCTGTGTTCTACTAGTCAAAACGAGCCACAATGCAAGCCTAATTCAAGAGGAAGGAAGTGGCCTACCTTTGGATGGTAGGAATAGCAAAGAATTTGCAGCCATCTCTAACCTATCTTTAATTAAGCTTTACGGGATTAATACGGTTTCACAGGCATAGCGTTCTAGGGGGAAAGGGCTCTAGAGAAAGAAATAGCATGTCTTTGATTTGACTTGGCGAAAGAAAGCGTACACGAAAGGGTCCTGGGAAGGTACAGTGGGACGGTGCTACGCAGGGCCTGAATAGCAGATGGAAGAGCTTACTTAGACTTATCGTGACAAACTTTGAAGACTAGAGGACCTGTCAGTGATTTTTTTAGCATGATATAGTTTGAGGATGGTTCTCAGTGCTCCAAACTACTTCTATCTTTCTCTGTAAAGCCCAATGTTAGGAGCTCTGGATTTGGTTTCTCTTTCTAAGATGTGGGAGTGGGTCCTCGCTCTTGAGGTTATGGTAAATGAGGCCAGGTTACCACCTTGAAAGATGAAAGAAAGAACCCCCAGCAGTGTTTGTAGCTGCAGGACCAGCCAGTCCGGGGACAGGCAGCGCTGTGCCAGACCTACCTAGGCTTTTTCCTGCTGCATCCAAGGTTAGTACTTAGTCTTGCCCTTGTCTTTTCCCCACAGTAATCCTCCACTGAGTGAAGAGATGTTGCCTCCTGGGGAGTGGATGTGTCACCGGTGCACTGTTCGCCGAAAGGTAATAATGCCACTTTCTGAAGGCTTTGCTCAGAATGCCAGATCTAGAGCACTGATATTCTAGAGCTAAGACGGCCTGGCCCTGAAGGCATTTTCGTCCCTTCTTCTTGTCTTTTCCAGCCCTGGAATCACCCTCACTCTCCCCATGGTGACTGTTTGGAATCCAGTAGGGCCTAAAATCCAAACATGGGCTGCTGAAATGGGCAGAAGAGGTGTGTTAATTTACTGAGCCGTGTTCATTCACTAGTGACAGGAGTAGACTGAGGAGTTGTAGACCTCCTGAAAAGTGGCCTGAATGTAGCAGTTCTATCCATGACTGAAAGTAGCTGAAGAAAAGCAAGGCTGCTTCTCCAGCTTGATGGGAAAAGGATTCCCCTCACCCCAAGGCAAATAAGTTATTGGTATCCAGAGGCTTGGCTGGGTGTGTGGGAGAGTACTCTGAAGCCTCTTGTACCCCAGGGTGCCTACTCTCTCTTTAGCTCCCCTTTCCTTGGCTTTAATAGTTCAGTAGTGGCTTTGAGAATATGATTTTCTACTTTGAGAACTTTTGTGGGGTGCGAAAAAGCTAAATTCCTCTTTATCAAAAAAGGAAGTCGGTGTTTTTCCATTCAGATTATGAGAGACCCAATCCTCAAATTATAGGCTGTGAATTAGAATCTGTCTATGAACTAACTGTAAACCATCCCCTTCCCTCCCCCCACACTAATTACACACCAAGCAATTTGCCTTTGTTGTGACATCACTTCTGCTTTCCTGGCCCCTGAACATGATGTCACAATGAATGATGATTTCCTTGGTTGCAGAAACAGGATGAGATGATTCAGAGATTGTGGTTTATGTGTGTAACAGTTTTCAGCCTTTAAGAAGGTAAACAGTTAGTTAGACTTTTATTTTTCAACATTTGCACAAGGGTTCTTAGTAAAAGGCAAGGCAAGGCCAAGTCAGCCACTTAGCCCCAACTATGGTTTGATGTCTCCTCAAGTCCACAAATCAGGCTGTCCTCCATTCTGACCACCTCTCAAGATCTCTTTCTCTGCAGCCCCAGTTAGGTTAGAGCAGGGCCAGCCAGAAGCACCTGCCAGCCAGGAGGCCTTTCAGAAACCTGCCACTCAAGAAACTGGACGTGAAAGGTTCAGGAACAGCTGAAGGAGAAGTAAAGCCAGGAAAAGAGGGTGGAGAAGAGGAACTAACATTATTTTAGTGTCCATCATATGCTGGGTATTTTACATGTTATTTCATTTAATCCGTACAGCCGTCTATGGGTGCTGGTGATAGTACCTCCATTTTAGAAAGGAAGAAACTGAGGCTTACAGATGTAGAATGAGGACTCAAAAGAATTGACGGAGCCAAGATTTGAGCCAGATTGCCTTACTCCAAAGCTCTAATACTTCATCAGTTTTTTAGAAACAAAGCTGCTTGGTGAGGATTATAGTAGCCTTTTTCTAACATAGCGTGCTTTCCCCGAAATGCCACTGTGACATACTCTCAGATGGACCTTTTTGTCTGCCAGTGCCAAGACTGCCTTTTCCACCACCACTACCTCTATCCCCCTTTGGCCTCCTGTAGTTATACTGAAGTGGACTGAAATGATACATCCTTTGGGCCTATGCATCAACCTTTGATGCTCAGGTCCTGTTCCTAGTGGAGGCTAGATCTGCCCCCAACTCAGAACCGTCCCTTTCATATATATCACCCTCTATCTCCACCATGTCTTTGAAAGGAGGAGAAGAAAGGTTTTACTAGTCTTACTTTACAGACAGAGAAATTCCTGCCCACCAACCTGAGTCATCCAGGGTCATAAGGAATCAGCGGCAGAACTAGGACAGATCCCGGGTCTCCTGATTAGAGACTAGTGTTAAACCTTTATTTGACCGCTCTTTGGAGTCCTAGAGGAAAATGTAACACCAGTCCTACTGAATAACCAGTCTTTTTCCATGTCCCCACATTCCCATTTGAAGAAGTGTGCTTTTCAGAGTTCTAGTTAAACTTGAAACATCGAAAGGCACCATTCTCGGACACTGATTGTTGGGTGGCTATCTTCCACACACCACCCCACCGCCTTGCGGTGTAGTTACTTTCCATGTCAGCACCCATCCTCCCTGGACAGGGACCTCTGCTTGCCTCTCTTTGCTTTTGCAGACTTTATTTTGAGCACAATTCTTAAACCCATTCAGGAGGTCAGGATGTTCCATGGCAAACTACAGTGCTGTTGAGTCCTGCTGTATTTTTCCCAGCGGTCTCACGTAGCCTCACTAAATTTATTCTCGCTGTGGTAACATTTAATCCCTTTACCCCTGTACTTTATATAGAGATGGCGCATGTCAAATGATGACTTCAAGTAAATGATGTGCAATAAATGTGTATAATCATTTCTCACTTGCCCTGCTGTTTGGTGATTCCCTGCTGCACAGTTTTGCCAGCTTTAGTTTAGTTCAGTTGTAGTTTTGTCACCTTGAACACACCAGTGTTCCAAGTGCCCCGGTGGATGAGTCTGTAACATGTTGGAGAATTTCATAATTTTGGCTAGTGGTCTTTGTAGTATCCATCTTATTCTGTGTTGTGGTACTTTATGTGATGGGCCTACCTGTCCGTTTGCACAGAAACGAGAGCAAAAAAAGGAGCTGGGCCACGTCAATGGACTGGTGGACAAATCTGGCAAACGGACTACATCCCCCAGCAGTGATACTGACTTGTTGGACAGATCAGCCAGCAAAACTGAACTCAAGGCCATTGCCCACGCCCGGATCCTGGAGAGGAGAGCCAGCCGGCCTGGCACACCCACATCCAACGCCAGCACAGAGACCCCCACCTCTGAGCAGAATGACGTCGACGAGGACATCATTGATGTGGACGAGGAGCCAGTGGCAGCAGAGCCGGACTATGTGCAGCCCCAGCTAAGGCGGCCCTTTGAGCTGCTGATTGCTGCCGCCATGGAGCGGAACCCCACCCAATTTCAGTTGCCCAATGAACTGACTTGTACCACTGCACTACCAGGTTAGCCAAAGTGTCATGTTCCCTCCCCCCACCCCAGCTGCCCCAAAGGACTACTGTCCAGCCAGAGGGCAGTGCTGCCTCTGGGATCACCGGGCGGGTAGCCACTCTCATGTTCCTGTTCTTTGTTCTTCCTGGACATCTTTGAAGGTGTTAGCCTTGACTGTGCTTATTCAATTTTCTATTTTCTGCCCTTCAAGGTATCACCTTTTTAAAAATATAGGTAATATATTCACATGGTTCAAAAGTCGAAAAATATAAAAAGGCTTAAAATGAAAGATTTCCCTTCCACCCTGTCTGCCATTTGCCTGATCTCTACCTTCCTGTCCTCAGATAACCACTATTTGGTTCTTGTGTATCTCCTAGAATTTCTCTGTGCATATATAAGCAAATATAATATGCTCAGTATTTTCCCTTTAAATAGCTTACTTGGTATACTGCTCTACATCTTTTTTTTTTCACTTCACAATATGCTCTAGAGATCTTTCCATATGAATGTAGATCCATATGAATGTAGACAGTCCTTAAGTTTTTCTTAACGGTTGCATAATAGTCTACCTATGGATGTGCCGTAATTTATTTAATTGATTTCCTATTAATGGACATTCAGGTTGTTCCTAATCGTTTGTTATTATAGATGGTTCTTCAAATAATTTTGTAAATATATTATTGTGTACATGTGAGTGTATCTGTAAGGTAAATTCCTACTGTGAGAATTGCTGGGTTACAGCTATGCATTTATAGTTTGACAAGATGTTACCAAATTGTCCCTTTTTTTTTTTTTTTTGCCTTTAATCATGTCTTCTACTTGATACCACGAAGCTTCTAGATGTTATTTTCTTTTTCCCAGAGAAAGTGAAATTGGCAGGCTTAAGAATCCTGTTCAGTCAGCAGGATGTATATGGAATCAAAACTTTTCTGATTTCTGTAAAAATGCAGTAAAATTCTAGTCTTTTCTTGAGCCACCTCCACAGAACAGTCTTTGTTGACCGTTTGACTCAGGCATGTGTATTTCTTAGGTTGCAGTATCTAACAACCTAAGCTTCTGACCACTTCATGTTTGCAAAACATAGATGTGTTTCTGCCTCAGAACAGGTGACTTCAGACCATAGTTCTGATTGTTCTCAGTGTTCCTTTTCCTCCCTTCCTAGTCTTTTTCTCATTTGAAACCAGCCCAGGGGGTCTCAGAGAGAGACCCATGTCTAGGCCGTGGCACATGCTTTTACTGAGATCTGTTCCTTTCACTTACTGTTGTTTCCATATCCCAGACTAGGAACTCTGCATCCAGGAAAGTTCAGCACCATCAATTTCTCTTCTAGGTTCTAGCAAGAGGAGAAGAAAGGAGGAAACCACGGGGAAAAACGTTAAGAAGACACAGCACGAGTTAGATCACAATGGTCTTGTCCCCTTACCAGTCAAAGTATGCTTCACATGTAACAGGTATTTTTCTTCCATACTAAGGACTCTCCCCATATTCAGCAAATGATGTTTTTTCTCTCTTCCATTGCTTCTCCCAAACCCTGTCTGTTAAATGTGGATAACCCATATTCTGATGGTACAAGTACAGAGTCTGAGTGACCAGTTGACCAGAGCCTTGACTGTCTTCACAGCAAATTCCCTAAAGTACTGTAGACTGTGTTTATAGAGGCTCGAATAGGAGGGGTTGGACTTAAACAGAAGCGTGAGATATTTGGACTGGCTAGCAAGAGGAACCCTGGCCAGCAGAGACCCAGGTCCCTGGAAAGGGCAAATAACTTTTTAAATCACCAAAGATGAGTTTAAAAGCAGCACAAATATCCATGGTAGCTAACATGCATCAGACTGGATGACTTCCAAAAGCCTCCAGGCCGCCCCAGTTGTAGCTTCCCTGAGACACTGGTTTCCTTCAAATAGGATCTCCTCAGTGATGGGAACCAGCTGCTTCAATTACTGAAGCTGGACTTACCAGCCTGGGTGTCTTAGAAGGGCAGGATAGCAGGAGAAAATAGCCATCAAAAAGAAATGTTCCCAAAAAAAGAAGAAAGAAAGAAAGAGATGTTCCACAACAAAAGCTATAGGGAACCAGATAGTAGGGCAGAAAGAACTCTGAGCCAGGCCCAGACTGAGGCTCCAGTGCCTCTCAGGGACCCAAGGAATATTGTAGTTATTTGCCAAAGCCCCTCCCTTGAACTGTGTATACATGAATACATTACAGAATCCTTTCCCAGCACAACTCTCCCTGTGTCATTTTTGCTGGGTGCCTCATGCAGAAGAGAAGTCTTTTTTTGCTGTAATGTAAGACTCTAGAAACATGGCTAGAGTTTTGTTTGTTTTTTTTCTTTTCTTTTTTTAATGAGGTAGTTACTTACTTTTAAGGAGTAGAAAGATCAGAGCGGAGTTGGCTGTCTTCCCCCTGTGGGCACTGAGCATTGATCATTCCTGCTCTGACAGCCACTTTAGCTATACTCCAAATAAACATTCACTTCCCCACAAGACACATTCCTCTTAGAAGAGAGAATAATGGAGAGCCTGGTGGTAGCCCCCCACTTCATCCATCTTCCTAATCGTGAGTGTAACTGATAACTAGGGGAGGAGGCCCTGGGAGAACGTTACGAGGATTAAGCAGAGCCTATAGCACAGTGCAGAGTTGGTTTGAATTCTCTCCCGTCTTGCCACAGAAATGGCCTAAATCTCTTTTTTCCAGGAGCTGCCGTGTGGCCCCTCTCATCCAGTGTGACTATTGCCCCCTCTTGTTCCACATGGACTGCCTCGAGCCACCGCTCACTGCCATGCCCCTGGGCAGATGGATGTGTCCGAATCACATCGAACATGTGGTGGTAAGCCCAACATTGTCCCTTCTGTTCTCTCTGGGCACCTGGGGCGTGGCCTGATTCAGTAGAAAGCATAGTAAGGTCAGCTTTGTACCAGAGTTCACTGTATAATCTCTCAGCTACAGATTTCTGCAGACCATCCTACTCAGTTCCAGTCATTTTGACATGCCTCAGCTGTGTGTTTGCATTTTCCCACAATGCCTTGTTTTAGCTGTACAGGCAGACTTGGTTGTTTATAATAAATTTCTTCCACAGTGAATTGAGCAAGTTGATGTTATAGCCATGAAGGGGGAGTATATTGGATCCACCTCATGGGAAGAAATGCTCTCATAGTATTTTACTTTGTATTTTCCTGCCTCTTATTTTTAGAGGGAGCAAACTAAGAAATTCTAAAACATTTAGTCTCATATCTCAGGAATGACAGGCAGTCAACTCCCAATAACTTGGGAGAATTGAAGGGTTGACATGGATAACAGGGTTCCAAACAGCCAGCCACCACACGAGGATCTTCCCTGTCTCTTTAGTGTTTGACCCCCACCTTATCATGGTACATAATAGGTATTCAGTAAGTAAGTTGTTGAACGAATGAATGGTGTGAGGATCCTTTTATCTTATCTCCCGGGAGTCTTGGGTACATTTTCCAGACACTTCCTGGGGCTAAAACAGAACCATAGTTTGCTATCTCCAAAAGAGGCTTAGGCTTAGGCCCTTTCCTGCTGGGCACTAAGATCAGTCATTTACAAGGTTGAACGGGTGAGGGCTTCAGAAGAGCAGCTCCCTTCTAAGAGCAGCCTTTCCAGATTAAAAAGATTATTGCTTAAGATGTCGTCTATGAGATGGTAATGACCACGGAATGTCTCTTGGCCCTCAGCGTGACAGCGTGTTCCTCACGTTGCCCTGAGGAACCGCAGTTACAGACTGGCACACATGGGGCAAAAGCGTTTGCTTTGGCCTCTTCATTCGGCTAACACTGCTCGGAATGGGTTATGTAGGGGGAAGCTTCTCTCCAAGCTCAGTTATGAGGGTTTCATTTTGCCTCCTGCTAAACGAGAAAAGAACTACTATCAGCGATATGCCCAAATATGAACCTTAAAAGAGCAGCTTTCCAACAGATGAAAAATTACTAATTAGATAATTTTTTTTATTTAGCCACTTAGGGATTTTCCTACTTTACTAATCATCAAGCTTCCGAGTGGATCTTTTCTCTTGAATTAAAGTGTAGAGAACCAGACATAGAAAAGGATAAGTGACATTGTTTTTATATGCCTTCTGTATGCTGCTGCGCAAAATTCTTTCTTCTCTCCGTTTGGCCTCTTAGAGCAGCCCCAGTTTTCCTCCTCCTCTAGAGCAGGACTGTGATATCCAGAAGGGCTCACTAATGTCCCCTGGCATGTTGGAAGAGGAATAGAGCAGGGCACTCAGGATTCTGGTGCTAATCCCTGCTGTTAGCCAAGCTCCTATATAGGAAACCGTCCTGCTTCCTGTGGGAACGAATGCCTTGCTAGAAAAGGAGTCTGGGTCTCAAGGGCCAAGGCCTGCCCATCCTCTGAAACCTGTGCTCTGTTAGAGTACCCTGGCAAAAGGTGGTCTGAGCTGTCAGGCTGGATTTGAAGGGCACTTCTTGGCTAATTTCCTATTTCCTGTCCCCCTCAAGCCTCTCTAGAGAATAGGAACATACCAGTTTTCCCTTGCTAGACCAGGCAGGGCTGATGGAGAAAGTCTTATCCGTGTCCCCTGGCCCTCTGACAGGGGTGTTGACGCACCAGCCCCTGACAGAAAGAAGCTATTTGGCCAAGGGCTTCTATTTTTCAGACCTAGAGAATAGGTAATTGGGAGGGGATGCCTTTGGAGGGTCAGTGTAAGAGTGTGTCTGCTTTGTCCCTAGCTGAACCAGAAGAATATGACGCTGAGCAATCGGTGCCAGGTGTTTGACCGTTTCCAGGACACCATTTCGCAGCATGTGGTCAAAGTGGACTTCCTGAACCGAATCCACAAGAAGCACCCTCCTAACCGCCGAGTGCTCCAGTCAGTCAAAAGAAGAAGCTTGAAGGTGAGTCCCAACCTGGAGCAGGCAGGAGAGTTGGGCTGTGATTGCTTTCATGGGATAGACAGAGGATCATGGTCCCAAATTTACAGATAGGGAGACTGAAGCCCTGAGATTTGTCTGTGGTGTCTCAACAGCAGTGAATGTGACCATACATTTTTAGAGGATGGTGACAGGATTATGAAGGCCAAACCCCAAACTCTGCAAATCTCCAGTTCTTCTGATAACGTGTTCATTAGCATCTTCTGCCAAACGGATGTGCTCTGCTATTGCCATCCCTCGCCTAATACTCATGCTATCTGTTCCTGGGAGAGGGCCCCTTGCCAAGAGCTGTCTGGTGGGGTGAAGGTGGTGGTGACGAAGCAGAGGACCATGTGGAAAGGGAGGAGCTATCCCAGCTGAGAAACTTAAGAGGAAAATGCCTAAAGGAGAGTTAAGTCTGTTTTTCCAAGCTGCTGCTACTATATAATGAATATTCCAAATTGTGGCCTTGCTGTAATAATACCTAACATTCTTGTACGCACTTGACAGTTGCTAAAGTGTGTCTTCTGCGATCAACAGAAAAAATTGCTTTATTGAAAAGCATTTGGTGGTGTTGAGCCTGTTTCTCAAAAGCTATTCAGTTCCCTCATTCATTTAACCTAGAAAGCCCAACACTGTGTACCTGTGTACTCACATAGAAGCTTGATTTCTCTCTTTTTGAAATAATCCCACACATGGGCAGTGCTGTTTGCCAGTGAGACCAGCAATTCTCAAATATGGCCACTTGGTGGCAGCCACACTTTAAATCACTCACCCCACTCCCATCACTTCCAGTGGATGTCAGCGCTAGCAAACTAGCAAGATGTTAACTGTTGGAAATTGTATAACAGTTTCTTAACTGTGTAAATATTGATACTTCAATGTAAACACTGGTTTCTAAAATTAAGGTGTTTTCAGTTGGGGGTATTCTAGAGGTGGCATGCCTCATACCTTAGTAATACAGATCTGGAAGTAACCTAAACTGTGTAATTCACCATATAGATTTGGAAGAGAGCCTGGCGGCTGAAGTGAACAGTCCCAGGAGGCCTTGAGAAAATTCTGTCGTTTCACAATGCCCCCTCCCCCTTCAAAGTTTTCTCTATTTTTTTCCCCATGTTTGTTTATTTATTTTGAGAGAGAAAAAACAGAGCACAAGCAGGGGAAGGCCAGAGACAGGTGAGGGGGTGAAGAGAGCATGCCAAGCAGGCTCTGCATTGTCCGTGCAGAACCCAATGTGGGTTCATCTCGCGAACCATAAGATCATGACCCAAGATTGCAAACCATAAGATCATGGCTGAAATCAAGAGCCAGACACTCAACTGGCTGAGCTGCCCAGGTGCCCCAAGGTTTCCCTATTCTTTTTTTTTTCTTTTTTAATTATTTTTAATGTTTTTATTTTATTTTTGAGAGAGAGACAGAGAGTGTGAACGGGGGAGGGGCAGAGAGAGAGGAGACACAGAATCTGAAGCAGGCTCCAGGCTC
The DNA here is from genome assembly GCA_028646485.1 of Cryptoprocta ferox. NCBI lineage: Eukaryota > Metazoa > Chordata > Mammalia > Carnivora > Eupleridae > Cryptoprocta > Cryptoprocta ferox. The sequence continues at coordinate 16,316,111 of CM053565.1, forward strand.
TGAGCTGTCAACGCAGAGCCTGATGTGGGGCTCGAACTCACAGACTGTGACCTGAGCTGAAGTCGGACACTTCAACCGACTGAGCCACTCATTTGCCCCGAGGTTTCCCTATTCTTGAGGAAAATCCAAGGGCACGAGTTGCCTGAAAAGTATTTTTTTTCTTCCAGTGCAGACAGGTGTTTTTGTTATAGCACGGGGACAGAACCTGTGGGCAGAGTGAGCTGCCTGACGAGCATTCCGTCCTGGACAATTTGAGAGTGAAGTGAGGTCTGTAACAGCACAGGGCAGTGGTGGACAGTGCCCCAGCTCTGCTCTGAACCATCCTCACCGTTGGCATAGTGCAGTGCAGCAAAATTGGCTAAGAACTTTGTATTTGTGTCAGGGATTCCTCTTCCTGCTACCCCTTCACTCTTCGCCAAGGGGGGCAACCTTAGACTTGCCTACCACTCCATTCCTCCCCCTCCCATTCCTGGCTGACTTGGGACAAGCCATGGCACCAGCCACCACTGTTAATAGTGCTGGCTCTCAATTCCATATCTCTTGCCTTTCTCCTCATGTCTAGATTCATATCTGCCTGCCCATCCCACAGACACCTCAGTCTCAACTTGCCTAAGACCAAAAGTCTTCTGACTCCAAATCTGCTCTTCCTCTTGTATTTCCTGTTTCAGTGAATGACCGCAATCTCCATCCAGTCCCTCAAGCCAAAATTCTGGGAACCATTTTCAGTTCTTCTTCTGTTATCCTCCATAAGGACTCAGTCACCAAATCTGTTCTCCAGATGTTTTCCAAATCCATCAAGTGTTTCCACATCTCTAATGCCTTATATGCTGCTCCCCTACCCTTATTTCCCCTTTGTCTGCCTGAAAGTTCTCAACTTCCAAGTCTCAAATATTGCCTTCCTATAAAATCTTCCCTAATCCTGAGTTCGTGTCCCCCAGACAGAAATGAGCAAGCACTCTCCTCCACGTTTTTAGTAGCTCCTTAACCATGTCTCTATTCTAGGACCCCTTACACTGTATTGTAATATTTATCTCCTCAACTAGACTGTGAGCTCCTTGAGGGCAGAGCTTAAGTTTTATTCATCTTTGGATCTCTAGGACATGGTACAGTGTCCAGACTGAGGAGGTACTCAATAAATGTTGGCTGAATGTATGAATGACTCTTGGCTTGTTGTGTGGCTCTTTCACCCTTTCATGGCGTGATTCAGAATGTGTCTTCTGTCCTTGTACAACAAAGAGGTCTTCAGTTGTCTCGTGAGTCATGAATGAATGGACGAAGGAAACGGACATTGACTGAGTGCTTATCACAGGCCAGACTTCATGCTGAGCATTTCCACTGTGAATGTGACCTCCTTTGACTTTTTACCTCTCAGATACGGCTTACTCACCTCCCACACTTGATGCTGAGCAGTAAGAGGCTGGAGAGCGCCACTCTGAAGCTGTGTCCAGTGTCAGCCTTACACTTTTTTAGGCCAGAGCAATGGTTTCTGGCTTCTGCGGGCCGTAGACCTTAATGAAGAAGGTTGGGGGCAGGGGCGCATGCCTGCCGTTTCCAGCTCTGTGCCTTCTCAAGCTAATGCGTGCGTGTCTGAGGCACAGAGCCCTTGTAGCCCGCTGAGCCTCCTTGTCTTAGTGGGCCCCGGAGTGCACGATGGTCCCGAGGGCATCAGCACCACAGACAGAAGAGGCAGAATCAACTGGACATGTTGGCACTATCTCCCTCTCCTTCCTCCTTCTGTCCCGAACAGGTTCCCGATGCTATAAAATCTCAGTACCAGTTTCCACCCCCTCTCATTGCACCCGCGGCCATTCGGGACGGGGAGCTGATCTGCAATGGGATCCCCGAGGAATCACAGACGCACCTTTTGAACTCTGAGCACTTAGCCACCCAGGCAGAGCAGCAAGAGGTGAGTGAAGGCAGGGCTGGGATTCCAAAGCCAATCTTCCTTCCTTCTCACCACAGCTGTTATTGGAAGCAGCCTCAGTGCCATTCCCACCCCCATCTTCTCCAACCCCACCACCCCCTACCCTCACCCTTGGGGCAAGGGTTGCATATTCCAGAGAGAACCTCTGGCTGATATTCTGAGGCAAGTAGAAGAAGTACAGAGTCAACAGAGTCTGCTGCTCTCCATCCGTCCCCCTGTGTGCTGTGAGATGAGCGGATCTGTCTTGTAGAAAGAGGCCAGTAGACCCGTAGAGAGGTTAGGTGATAGTGCCGGACACACAGCAGTTGCCTAGGGTACCTGCTGGATATCGGTTCACAAGGTGAGCTCTGCCGACCAGGGTGTCGCCTGCTGAGTGTATCAACAGGTCTTGCTTGGGATTGGAAATGGAATCCTATCAGAAGTCAAGCACACCTTTTCTGGGCGTTTGCAATGGGACCTTGGAAACAGTGTGTATCTGCTCTGCTGTAGCCCTGGCCGCTGGGGCAGGAAGGACCAGCGCCTCCCAGGCCTCTCACCCTCCTCTCCTCTCCTCTCCTTCCGTTGCAGTGGCTCTGTAGTGTTGTTGCGCTCCAGTGCAGCATATTGAAACATTTATCTGCTAAGCAGATGCCTTCGCATTGGGACTCTGAACAGACAGAGAAGGCTGATATTAAGCCTGTTATTGTGACTGACAGCTCAATCACCACCTCCCTGCAAACAGCTGACAAGGCACCTACACCTTCCCACTGCCCCTTGTCCTGCCCCTCAGGGATTAGCACCCAGAACTCCCTGAGCTGTTCTCCACCCCACCAGCCCCCAGCCCTAGAGGACATCAGCTGCAGTTCCTGTGCGGAAAAATCCAAGAAAGCCCCCTGCGGGACTGCCAACGGGCCAGTGAGCGCAGAGGTGAAAGCCAATGGCCCACACCTCTACAGCAGCCCCACCGATTCCACGGACCCCCGGCGACTTCCAGGCGCCAACACCCCCTTACCAGGCCTCTCCCACCGGCAAGGCTGGCCCCGGCCCCTCACGCCACCAGCGGCTGGGGGGCTTCAGAATCACACCGTCGGCATCATTGTGAAGACAGAGAATGCCACTGGCCCCAGCTCTTGCCCCCAGAGGAGTTTGGTTCCTGTCCCAAGCCTGCCCCCTTCCATTCCCAGCTCTTGTGCCAGCATCGAGAACACCAGCACTTTGCAAAGAAAGACTGTCCAATCACAGATAGGACCTCCGTTGACAGATTCAAGGCCACTGGGCTCACCCCCAAATGCCACCCGGGTGCTCACTCCCCCCCAAGCAGCAGGAGATGGTATCTTGGCCACAGGAGCCAACCAACGATTCTGCTCACCAGCGCCATCATCAGGTGAGTGCTGCTCAGTCTGGGGGTGATTTGGAGTAATTTCATGCTCTGCCTGGCAGTTAAACTTCAACAAACATTTATATTCCTGTGCTTATTTCAGAGGACTTTGATCTCGGTATTATTCGTCCTCCCCCCATTTATGTGATAGAAGAGAAAGCATGTATTAACTTGTCCCCCGTTTTACTGGCGGGATTGCCTAGCCTCTGAAAGTTTAAGCGATTTCCTCTAGGTCACCTACCGAGTCATTGGCAGGATCGGAACCACGGCTGGGTCTCCTGACTCCACTTTCCCATACCCTTCAGGCCTAGTCTTCTGCTTGTTTTGTTCCATCACCTTAGAGGAAGGCAGCATGCTCTCTGGAGCCCCTGTGCCCAGCCTGAGGTTCTAGATAATGGCCTCCGTGTTTCACAACCCACACCAGTGAGCAGGTCACACCTGATCCAGATTCTCAGAGCCTGCTCGTTCGAAGTAGCCCCCATCCCAGGGAAGGCAGGATTAGAAAGCAACACTGCTTTTCAGGATAGCTGCAGAGTGGCATGCCCACAGAGGGTCGTCCGGCCCAGAAGCTCGCCCTTGGGCCACATGTGGAAAGGTGGTCCCCTACACCCATACGTGGCTTAGTGTGGACCTGCTCTCTCAGCTGTCCCCAGTCAGCACTCCGGACCTCGAGATTGCTGACCCCAGCATCTGAACCAGGTTTCAGATGCTGCTGGAACCCCCTGTGGTCTCTCCCGTCTGAACTGAAGCTGGCCTCCTAGTCAGCTGGGAGTCTCGGTAACCAGGTGACTGTGACTTCTCTGCATGGGGGCCCCTGGTCCCAGGATGGCCCCTATCCTCAGGCTCTTTTCCTGTCTCTGTTTACCTCTTAATACCAGCCTGGATAGATCGTGCACCCTGTGAGTCAGATTTCAGGAGGCAGGAAACCCAGGGCCAGGCACCACTTAGTTGAATGACTGGAGACAGCAGGGAGGTAGTCCTGGCCCAGAGAACAAAGCCACCCTGCCACATTTCCCAGGGCAGTAGGTTTCACTGGTGCTCCGTGCTCTGGAGACTCCTGCGTGCCCGGGTGCGTTGTCGTTCCATCCGCCCTTCCTCACCACACATTTTTAGCTCTAGGAGTTCCAGAGCCTATGGGGTGAGAATCGAGAAGGGAACATCACCTTGGGTCCGAAATCCAGACCTGTCTCGGCAGTGGGGGATTGGACCGGTGGGTTTCCCTCAGGCGACGTAAGTAACAGTCTTCCTGCTCCGTCCCCAGATGGCAAGGTCAGCCCCGGCACGTTATCCATAGGAAGCGCTTTAACCGTACCCTCTTTCCCAGCCAACTCTACTGCCATGGTGGACCTCACCAACTCACTGCGAGCATTTATGGATGTCAATGGAGGTGAGTGAGTGAGCTGCTGCTCTACCACCAGCTGCTGCGTGAAGGCGCTGTCCCTGCGTGGCATTCGAGCTCATTTCAGAAAGGAACAGAAGGGATGCCTTGACCTCCAAGGGCTGGGGAGGCGGGTTAGGAAAGAAAGCTCCCTCCCACCTCTGCCTTCTACACATGCTTGTACACAGAATCAAAGGTGAAGGGAGGGCAGGGCCAAGTTGAACCGGTGAGAAGAGAATTCCTTGAGGCAGAATAAAACCAGGAGGGCCTTGTTCCCAAAGTCTAAAGAGAATGGAGGCAGAGCTTGACCTCTGAAGAGAGGGTGGCTAGAATATCTAAGCCTCCGTGTCCGACACCCCCACAGGCAGGCAGGTGGTTTATCGTGTTCTACCTTTCCAGGACCACTTACCCTAAAATCAAGCTGCAAGAGGCATCCGCACAGGCCCCGCTGGGGCCCGTCTCACTGCAGATGGCCAGTGAGATGCCGAGCTCTGGATCCTTAGACCGCTTTGTACCCTCTCCTGTTCGAGAAAAATCACTTGGCTAGATTTTAGAAATGCTTAACTGTTTGCTCTGTGACCCTCACCTACGTCCATGTTCCATTTCCTCCTCAGCTGCTTTTTAATCTTTCTCTTTGATTAATAGAAATCGAGATAAATATGCTGGACGAGAAGCTGATCAAGTTTCTGGCCTTGCAGAGAATACATCAGCTTTTCCCCTCCCGGGTCCAAGCTTCACCGGGCAGTGTCGGGGCACATCCGCTGGCTTCTGGAGGGCACCACACAGAAGGTGCGCACGCACACACCTGCTGCCCCAGTGCACCATCAGATCCCCCTGTGTGTGAGCGGCCGTCTCCCTCCTGAGGAGTCTCGGCTTCGAATATCTCAGTGTTCCGTGTGGGCCTTTAATGGGCCTAATAAAGCACCATGGTTTCTTTTCCCAGAAAGCTGCAATAAAATGGCAACCACAGCTTTCACGTCAGACTCGGGGAAGTCTGTTGTAACTTTCGTGCTCATCCACTTTGAGACACACAAAGCAGCTACGAATGCCTTTGGGTGTATGTGGTGTACTTTCTGGTGAACTCCTTCCAAATATCTGGGTTACAAAGGTTTCCCAGAAGGGAATTTTTCAAGTTTGAGGTGAGAAGCAAAATAACAGTTGGTCTAGGGGCACCTGGGTGGCTCAGTCAGAGCCTACGACTCTTGATCTCAGGTCATGAGTTCGAGCCCCATGTTGGGTGTGGAGCCAACATTAAAAAAATAATAATAGTAATAATAATAAATAAATAAAGTAACATTTGGTCTAGTCTCCTGAAAATTTTTCCCAAGACGTTAACCGCTTTGGATATTGTTGAGCATTAACCCTCATTGAGCCTTACTGGTTGAAATTGTGTGGTCCGCAGACCAGCAGCCTCAGCGTCACCTGAGAGCTTGTTGGAACTGCAGAGCTCAGGCCCTACTTCTGACCCACAGAATCAGAATTTGCGTTTTAACAGGATCTCTAGTTGATTCATATGGACATTAAAGTTCGAGAAACACTGGTCTGTGCCTACTGTTGTTTTGCTTGGCCTCCCTATGGTACCATCTGGTATATCCCTGATAAGCCAGTCAGCAGCCCAGGAACTTAAAGTACTTTCATCCTTGAATTCTGTGACCACTTTCAAAGATGGTCCCTCTTACCCATGTTGGAAATGTTGGGGGGGGGGGAGTGTCACCCTGAAGCAGCTCAGTGTCCAAGGTGAGTTTTGAAAGATGACTCATCTAGTGGGATTATTTCCTCTAGGCTGTGAGCCAAAGGTCCAGGTTCTGTTGCTTACGTTTGGGTCCCAGGTTCTGAGTTTCTGAATGAGCCTATCCCTGTGTTTGTCTTGTAGTGCAAAGAAAGGAGGTACAGGCCCGAGCTGTGTTCTACCCTCTCTTGGGGTTGGGAGGAGCTGTGAACATGTGCTATCGAACCCTCTACATCGGGACAGGTGAGCCAGCTGTGGGGGAAGGGCACCGGATCTGTTCCGCCCTAGCTACTAAACACCCCTTCCCACAGAGGCCAGGGAGGGTGAGGGAAACCCTGCCTCGGGCTGACTGGCTTCACCCAGCAGCTATCTAGGCCGGAGGGACTAAGAAAGGAGACTATCAGCTGCTTGTCTTCCCTGGCTTGAGCCCTTTTGCTTTGGGCCCAGCATGATGTCAGGAGAGAGGAGAGCCAGCCATGACGGCTGCTCAGTGAGGCATTTGAAACAACCAGATAAAGCCGGAGGAGAGGGCATGTGCTTTGTCCCCAGAGGTCTTTGCAAAAGTGATGGGGCTCACATGCCGTAACCTTTAGTTATTCCCATATCTTGTGCAGAGAGACAGTCAAATTAGCACTTGGCCTGGAAATCTCTTTTCTTTCCAACAATTGGATTCATAAGCTCTGTACCCCGTGTTGTGCCCTCCTGGAAATAAGCCACCCTCCTCAGGAGCTCAGTGGTCCCTTCTGGGCAGCAGCCACATGTTCGGAAGGAGGTCAGCTGGCAGGCACAGCTGTCCTTCACAAGGGAAGTAGAAAAGACCTCGGTTTTTGTTCAAAAATGCAAAGAAGGGGCCTCGAGCTAGCCTCCCTCGAAGTGCCCGCCCGGAAGCTAGCGCCCTGCCCTCCATCTTCCCCATGCATGCACCTTACAGTCTGTTCTCTGCCTGCCTTTGCCTCTACTCCTGCCACCTTGCAGGAGCTGACATGGACGTGTGCCTTACAAACTATGGTCACTGTAACTACGTGTCTGGGAAACACGCCTGCATATTCTATGATGAGGTGAGGGGCGGGGAAGGGGTGGGAGAGCTCTCCCAGCCTGAGGCCTCTCCCAGCCACCAGGGTTTTGTTCAGTGCCCTGGGCGAGGGGAAGGGAGGTGGGAGGTCTTCTTTTCTTCACTCCCTATGGTTCCTGGAGTAGAAGGGTCTTGGTGTGAAAGGGCATCCTGCCGTGGCTACCGCTCCCGAGGAGCGGTGCTGCCATTTCTCCTGAAGTTGGTCACAGGCGCAGCAGGGGGAGCCCACCTGGAAGGAGGGGAGGGGACTAGCATAGAAGGAAGCCAGGCCCTCTGTGCCAGTGAATGGCGTTTCTACAGGAGCCAGGACCCAGGAGGCATTTCTAAAGGAGTGGTGGGAGGGCAGGGGGTGCGGAAGGCTTCCCTGAGGAGGTGACTCTTGAGCCCCATTCTAAAGAGACAAGGAAGTATGGGGGGCTTGACTGGGGAACAGAGAGAGCTCCCCAGGTAGAGCAGCACAGCCTTCTCCATATGTCCTCTCTCCCCTTAGCCCCAGGCCCCACGCAGCAGACCACACATCTTATCTTCCCTCCTCCTCCTCAGAATACCAAACATTATGAGCTGTTAAACTACAGTGAGCACGGGACAACGGTGGACAATGTGCTGTATTCATGTGACTTCTCTGAGAAGACCCCGCCAACCCCCCCAAGCAGTATTGTTGCCAAAGTGCAGAGTGTCATCAGTAAGTTGGAGCCTGTGGCCACGAAGCTGGCCATTTTTGGACATGTTCTCTTAAGGCCCCCGTCAGGGTGGCTCTGGCTTTCTGCCGATGACCCGCCCTCTTGCCTTCCGGGTCCCGTTGGCCAGGCCCTCCTTGCTCGTGGGACCAGGGAAATCACAGAGAAGCGAGCCCTCTGCGCACACCTGCTTGGGGACTTCAGACTCCCCTGGTCCTTTCCAGGTGTCCCTCAGCCCTAGTCACATGGCAGTTAGAATGAGGAGATGCAGGGGCCCAGCCCTTGCAAACAGTCTTGGGTGGGTTGGCTGCTCACTGTTCCTCTCCCCATGACCCATCCCCTCTTGTTCCCAGGGCGCCACCGGCACCAGAAACAGGATGAAGAGCCAAGTGAGGAGGCAGCCATGATGAGCTCCCAGGCCCAGGGGCCACAGCGGAGACCCTGCAACTGCAAAGCCAGCAGCTCGAGCTTGATTGGGGGCAGTGGGGCCGGCTGGGAGGGCACGGCCTTGCTGCACCACGGCAGCTACATCAAGCTGGGGTGCCTGCAGTTTGTCTTCAGCATCACTGAGTTTGCGACCAAACAGCCCAAAGGCGATGCTGGCCTGCTGCAGGATGGGGTCTTGGCCGAGAAGCTGTCTCTCAAGCCCCACCAGGGCCCTGTGCTGCGTTCCAACTCCGTTCCCTAGGACTGGCGGCTACCCCGCCGCCCGCCCGTCCGCGACCCAAGACTCCTGCAATGCAAAAATGTACACAAACCAAGCCCGGGTTTTTTCTATACTCCACCAGAAACCCTTCAACTACAATCTTTGCATGAAATGAAGAAAACCTTTTGACTGTTTTTTAAAAATCCTTTTTCTTTTCTCAAGTTCTAGGGGGCATTTGCACATATATTTGTACTCAACATTTCATGGGAAAGCGGCAGACCCGAGCTGAGGAAGAGCGCGGGCAGGGAGGGGAAGGCCGATGGTCTGGACACTTCCTCCAACACCAAACCGTTCCCCACCCGCCTCCTGCTCCCTCCCCCTCGCCCGCCGTTGTAAAATAATCAGAAACTTGTTCTATTTTGTGGCAGTGACAATAGTTTTATATTAAAAGAAAAAATACAGTTTTCATACAGCAAAATCTATACAATATCATTGTTTTATTTAATATAAAGATCGCTACCCACCCCACTTCCGTGGTTCCCACCCTCCAAGTTATTTTCCCTTTCTGCAGCGGTTGCACTACAGGTAGCTACTGTGTATTATGGACAAATGAGAAATGAATTCTTTTTCTGGCTGTCCATCTATTTTATTTCAAATAAGGAAAAGTGTATTTGGATTTTGTGTAAATACATCTAGTGATGACATTTTTTCAATGTTTTTAAAAACTGTACAGTACTACATGTGGTAGAGCGTTTTCTTCAAATTGTCTATTGTAGCAAAAACGTTTTTGTCGTAAACCTGTTTCGTCTCCTTTTTTTGTTCTCTTGCCACTTCTCTCCTGTTCCTCCCACCCCTGCCTCCCTCCTCTCCCCTCCCCCACCCCCACCCCAAGTAGTACCAATGTACATAGTAATTGTAATGTTTTAGACTTTACAGAAACTTTCCTGTATTCTGTATATAAAAAAACAAAAATACTTAAAATTATGTTTTCTGCCTGTCTGTCCTACCTGTCATCACCCTTAGAGGGGACCCTCCCCAGGATCCTGTTCCCAGTCTCATTGAACTAGTCTCATTCCCAGACACTCAGGCCCCAAAGGAAGTCAGGAGAGCAGAGGTCTTGGAGAAAAGTGAGCCTGAGATGGATGTGGGAAGATGGAGAGGTAGGGGTGCATCTGGCGGGGCAGGGCAGGCTGGGGCTGTTGTCTGGCTTTATGGAGAACTCTAGAGAATCCTTTGACGTGACCACATATTGCAAGAATCCAAGTGTGTGCGGGTCCCTGCTCCGCCTGATGACTCCAAAACCAAGATACTAAAACAGGAGCTGTCAGGAGACCTCTGCATTCTGGTCTAGAAGCTTTAACCTTGGGAGCTCGGGCTGCCTCTGCTTGCAGTTGTTTGCTATCATATTGATTCATCTCTTCTGGGGGAAGTCCACACCTGGTTTTTCTCCCTTCCCTGTCAGCCTTAGCTGGGCACACAGCAGTTCATTCGAGTATCACTGAAGTTCCCTCCTCTGTGCATGGCCTTCACTAGGACGTGGAGGTTGGGCTAGGGAACTCGATGTGAGCAATCAACAGGACAGATACGGCCCTGGCCTCTTGGAGCGTAGAATCAAGTGTGGAGCCGTGTGTCAATTCAGATGCCTCTGGGGAGCATCATGAAGCAAAAGAAGAGATCCAGTCCCTAGACCCAGTTGAGCCACAACTTATTAGCAATCATAACTTCCCTACGATTGCAGCTTCTCCTCAGAAGATGAATCTGCTGCATTGCCTAAACTCTAAGGTGCTGGGAACCCTCTCATCGAAACTAGCTCCCATCCTTTTCCTCCTCTCAGGCTTTACGTGAGAAACTTTATTCAGAATGTTTTTCCTGAAGACCGTCTTCAACTCCTTAGATATAGATCACCTGTGTGTCTGTCCCACCAACGTTCAAGGAATTGGTACCTGTTAGCATGTCAGGATTTTGCCTTGAGGATGGAGTATGGATCCATTTGTTCCATTAATACTCCATTCCCAGCCACCTCCCACAGCATCTACAACTGAACCCCGAATCCCTAGTGCAGCCAAGTAGAAAACTTCCCCCTGGAATCCGAGGTCTGTCCCTGGCTTCCTGCCTTGCCTGTCTCCAGCACTCTGCTCCCCCTGCCCTGATGGGCCTCTTGAACTCTCCAAGGGCAGAAACGTATTGTTCGCTCAGTATTTCCAAGGCTAACCACACTGTGGGGCACACCACACGTGCGAAACAGTGGGTGATAAGTTGTAATGGTTTTCTCAGGCAAGTCCTGGCAAGTCACCTGGCCAGGAATACCCTCACCTGTGCCTCCCTAGCTGTCACCATCCACCTTGCCATCAGAGTCACTTCCTCCGTTGAGTCATGGAGCTTCTTTACCTATTTCTTTCACCTGTGAGGACCGTCCCAGAGGTCCTCCATCTGTTCCTGGAGGTCAGGGAACAGATTTTACATTTTAGTCTCTTCCGTGATCCCTTCAGAAATGGAGGGGATGGGCAGCAGAGGCAGGGAGATATCGACAGCTAATTAATGAGTGAATCCTAAGAGCCCTGAAAGGTGGTGCCATCCTGACCACCGTGTCATCTCTCTGGCCTCTATGGGAAGAACACGGGAGCATTCTAGAAGCTCTGGAAGTGAGGAAAAGGAATTGCAGGACTTGTTTATAGAGGGCAAGCCATCCAGGCCTGGACTCTCTCGCTCAGACAGAACAGCATTCATGTACACACACCTCTCCGTAAGGGAAGGACTCTGCTTTGCACAGATGACACTCAGAGGGCTCACACACCGCACCTTGTGAGCCCCTCCCGAAAGTCCTCAGCTAAGGGGCATGCGCACAAAGGACAGGTACACAGATGTTCATTCAAGTACACACATTGGCAGAGACTACAGAGGTGCTCACACACCTGGAGGGGCTCTTGGCCCGCGTGGGCACAAACATGTAAAAGGTGCTTACACAGGCACACACCTACAGGATACTTCCTGGGCCTGCAAGTACACACACACACACACACACACACACACAAGGAGATCACACACCGAGGATCCGGAGGCGCACAAACAACCTGAAGAGCAAACCCAGGGCCCGTGGGCACATGACACACAGTCATTCACACACTCGGAGTATGTTGATGCACACACATAGCCAGGCTGCCCCCGCACACAATCACACATCTGGAAGGAGTTCGCGCAGGCACACACCTAGAGGGCGCTGCCAGGGCCCAAAAGCACACGCGCACCTAGGTGTTCCAGCAGCACACACCCAGAGGACGTAGACGCATGCCTAGGGGGCGCTCGCACGGCCCACGCTCCCACGCACGCACACACACCCCTGCCCTGCCTCCCGCCCGCCTCTGCTTCTGCCTCCGCCTCTGGGAGGCTCGAGACGGTGCGGGGCGGTTCGGCACCCACCCGGCGGGAGGCGATCCAGGGAGGTGCGGGGCCTGTGCGGGAGCCGGGAGGCGCGGCCGGCATGGAGGCGCTGCTGCTGGGCGCGGGGCTGCTGCTGGGCGCCTACGTGCTGGTCTATTACAACCTCGTGAAGGCCCCGCCCTGCGGTGGCATAGCCAGCCTGCGCGGCCGCACGGCCGTGGTCACGGGTGAGTGCCGGGGGCCGGGCGCGCGGGTGGCGGGGAGGCCGGGCGGCGGGGTCGGCGGCCCTCGGCTCAGCTACCGCCCGACCACCGCAGGCGCCAACAGCGGCATCGGGAAGATGACGGCGCTGGAGCTGGCTCGCCGGGGCGCGCGCGTGGTGCTGGCCTGCCGGAGCCGGGAGCGTGGTGAGGCGGCGGCCTTCGACCTCCGCCAGGTGAGGGTGAGAGCGTGAACGACCGACAGACACACCCAGACACGGAGGGGTGAACAAAAGGGCTTCCTCTACTCTGGCCGTTAAGTGCAGAAGAAAGGGTCCGCCTGGGGCTCTGGCCACACAGGGAAGGGACACCAGACGAAAGCTACGAAGTGGGCTTTTTGAAAGAAGTAATTGCTGTTCTAAGACGTTTAAGGATCCGTGAAAGTTACACTGATGAAAGACGGTAGGGAAGGGAACAGCAGCGGGAACAGCATATGCAAAGGCCCTGAGGCAAGAGAGCTGATTTGATTTAAAAAAACAAAACAAAACAAATCCTGAAAGAAAAGATTTATTGAGTCTGGATGGAGCACGAAATATGGAAGAAAGAGGCAAAATGAAGAGGCTGGAGCCCCTGCGCCAGGGCTAGGTTCTGGTGGCCCTTTTAGATCCTATTGAGGAACTCAGATTTTATAGGATGAGCAGTGGAGATACAATGAAGTGTTGGATCTGTCAGAATAGCAGGGTGTGGAGTCAGTAGGGTATGGACTGTCAGAATAGAATTTTGGAAGGAACCCCTCAGTAGCTATATGTGCCTGGACTGGAGAGGACAGGAGTGGGTGAGGGGAGACCAATGAGAAGGCTGTTGTAAATTTTAGGATAAGCAATAATGGGAAGAGGGAATGATAATAATAACAGGAAGTACTACCTACACAGTGCTGACTGGGTGCCAGGCACTGTTCTAAGTGTTTTACACATATTACCTCATTGAATCCTCACAACAACTCCATGAACTGGGTGCTACATTATTCTCATTATAAGGCGAGAACACTGAGCCCCAGAGGGGTTAATGTCACACTCTGTCTAGTAAAAGGTAAAGTCAAGATTTGCATCCGGAGCCCACATACTGGTCCACTACATTCTAATGCACAGGGGCAGATCTTAGTAAAAGTAGGGGGTGGATTCTCACGATTTGGTACCGGGGAGAGGGAAGAGGAGAGAGGTGCCTGGTGACAAGCCCAGCCCTTGCTGCCCCACAGGAGAGTGGGAACAATGAGGTCATCTTCATGGCCTTGGACTTGGCCAGCCTGGCCTCCGTGCGGGCCTTTGCTACTGCCTTCCTGAGCTCTGAGCCACGGCTGGACATCCTCATCCACAATGCCGGTGAGGGGCAGCAGGTCCTGCAGGGGGGCAGCGGGTGGGCAACCGACCCCTCCAGCCAGGCCTTACCAAAGGGCAGTGGATGTCTGGAAAGGGCGCCCCCTATCTCTGTCTCACAAATGGGAACACTGAGGCCTTTGGGGATTCCTCTGGAGCAGCTGCTCATATCTAGCCCCTGCCCCAGGGATCAGTTCCTGCGGTCGGACCCACGAGCCATTTAACCTGCTGCTGCGAGTGAATCACATTGGCCCCTTCTTGCTGACACATCTGCTGCTGCCGCGGCTGAAGACATGCGCCCCTAGCCGCGTGGTGGTGGTATCCTCAGCCGCCCACCGGCGGGGGCACCTCGACTTCACCCGCCTGGACCGCCCAGTGGTGGGCTGGCGGCAGGAGCTGCGGGCATATGCCGACAGTAAGCTGGCCAACGTATTATTTGCCAGGGAGCTCGCCACTCAGCTTGAGGGCACTGGTGTCACCAGCTATGCGGCCCATCCAGGTAAGGCCTGGCTTTCTGACTGCTCTGCTTTGTTCTGATTCCCCCTCTCCCATCCTCGACCCATCTTGTGCTCCCCCAGCCTCTCACTGAGCCACAGAATCTCAGAACAGGAAGGAAGCACAGTACAAGGAGAGACCTGTTCCTTGCTGATCTTGGAGGGAGGCTCGCCTTGTCTGGGTTCTTCCTCTCACACCACTAACTTGGATGCTGACTCCTGGGTAGGGTATGGCAATGACTCAAGCCCAGGTTCTCACCCCAAGAAGCCGTCCATATGACTGAACTCAGTATAATATGGTGATAATGATGATGATGGCTAATAATGATTCATTTGCTCAAAAAGCATTTACCGAGTACCTATTATGTACCAGGCATTAATCTTCATGCTGGGAATACAGCGGTGAACAAAACAAAGACCCTTTCCTTGTAGAATTTACATTCTAGTTTAGGGGAGGGGGAGATTGCCGATAAATAAATGTTTACAATGACAGGTGATGATGATAAGGTGCCACGGGAAAGATAAAGCAGAGTGGGGAGGGATATGAAATGACAGGAGGTGCTGCGTTTTCTGCGGCAGGCAAGGAAAAAATATCAAAAGGTGACATTTGAGTAGAGGCCTGAAGGAGATGAATCATGCGGCTTTCTGGGGAGAAGAGTGTAAAGAACAGACTAGATAGCAAGTGCAAAGGCCCTGAGGCAGAAGTGCCTGGTATGCTTGAGAAAGAACAAGAAGCCCCGTGTGGCTGGAACAAAGTGAGAGGAGGAGAGTGGCAAGAGACGAGGTACAGAGACGGGCTGGGTCACCCAGGGTCTAGAAGTCCACTGTAAGCATTTCAGCTTTTAGTCGGAGTGACTTAACTGATGAATAAACTGCCTTAGGGAACAGATCACAGGAAAACAAGATCTGCCCTACCCATATTACCATACTGCATCTTATTTCATTTCATTTCATTTCAGAGAGGGAGAATGTGAGCAGGGGAGAGGGGCAAAGGGAGAAAGAGAGAGAATCTTAAGCAGGCTCCGTGCTCAGTGCAGAGCCTGATGCAGGGCTTGATGCCACGACCCTGGGAGCATGACCTGAGCCGAAATCAAGAGTTGGACGCTCAAAAAAAAAATGAGTCAGACACTCAACCAACTAAGCCACCCAGGAGCCCCTCCCATACTGCATTTTAGATGGTCATTGCCTAAGGCTCACTAGTAATTATAGTAGCGACAGTAATAATCACAACTAACATTTATCAAGCCTTTATTACACTCCACATCTCTAATGTCCAAAACAGTGGTTGGTCTACCATAGGTGTTAATACACGTTTGCTAGTTAAACAAAGGAACGGGACTTGAGCTAGAAGAAGAGATGTCCCCTCAGGCAGGGGACACAGCATGAAGACAATCCGGGGCATGAGGAGGTACAGGAGTTTAGATGGAGAGGAGGAGGCTTGCGGTTGAAATGACGGAGGTCACCTTGTAGGGGCCCTGAATGCCCACCAAATACTATCCTGGTTTCCCTGGAACTGGACACGGTTCCCCGCTCCCTTCTAGCCTCATTCTTATTGCTCTGCCCCTGGGTCCTCACCCACTCCTTCCTTTCTTCCTGTCCACAGGGCCTGTGAACTCAGAGCTATTCCTGCGCCACGTTCCTGGATGGCTGAGCCCACTTCTGCGCCCACTAGCTTGGCTGGTGCTCCGGACACCAAGAGGGGGCGCCCAGACACCCCTGTACTGCGCTCTGCAGGAGGGCATTGAACCCCTCAGTGGGAGATATTTTGCCAATTGCCACGTGGAGGAGGTGCCCCCAGCCGCCAGGGATGACCAAGCAGCTCACCGGCTGTGGGAGGCCAGCAAAAGGCTGGCCGGGCTTGGACCTGGCCAGGTTGCCCAACCTGATGAAGACCCCCAGCCTGAGGACCCAGGGCCCCCATCTTCCCGGAGCAGCCCCCTCCCTGAGGAGCCCGCAGTTTCTGAACCCCACCCCAGCCCTCAGAATTACTTGTCTAAGGTCACACACCGAATTCAGGTTAAAACTGAACCTGAGCCCTAAATCTAATCCCCAGGCTGGAGTGCTTTCCAGTGGCACTTGGTGGCCCTTGAAAACCCGAACTGCATGCCAGGCCGTGCCTTGGGCACTGAGGGGTTTGCAGTTTTTACCTCCATGGTTCCCTTCTGGAGCTTCAAGTTGTGTTCTTCTGAGCAGCTCTTTTCCTGGTGGAAGTAAATCGTGGGCAATGATTTCTTCCTGAGAATAACCGTAATCCCAGATCAAGAGGTGGAGTGGGGGGGCGGGGTGAGTTAATGTGCCAGACGTTGCTTCTCAAGAATTTGAATTCCATATTTCTGCTCCCCACGCTGGGTGATGCTGATCGGCTCTGGATGAGGACCTGGGGGGGTTGTAATTTGACGCACTGGCAACACGGAGATTGACTGAATTTGGGCCCTTTGCAACCACGTAGCCGGGGAGTTACGTGACCCCCATTTGCAGGGGCGGGATTAGGCTGCGGAGGTAAGGGACTCGCCCAAGGTCTCGCCGCGGGTAAGAGCAGGAGCGGCGTGACTCCAGGCCCACGGCGGTTAAGATGGGTGGCGGGGTGGTGAGGCAGGGTCGGGCGGTCGTGATGCGGGCGGCCCGGGGAGGGGGGTTAGGGAAGCGGGGGGTGGGGCGCCCTCCCGGGGCGCCGTGGGGATGGGCCCCGGGGAAACGAAGCGTGTTGACGGCCGCTCTCGCCCGCCTGCCCCGCCCTCCGCCGCTACACTTCCGGCGGGGCTGCGACCGCGGAGGGGCGCGGGCGGGCGCGCGGGCGGCCGCTGGGGGTGGCGGGATAGGCTGGGCGCGGCCGGCGGTGCGGGCCGTGCTGTCCAGGTCTCTGCGTCCCCCCCCAACCCCCCGGGGCCCTCCGTCCCGCCGGCGCCATGGGCAATTGCCACACGGTGGGGCCCAACGAGGCGCTGGTGGTTTCAGGTGAGAGGGCGGCCAGGGAGGCGGGTCTGAGGCGCCGGAGCGGGGAGGGTGTTGGGGCGCGAGCTGTGACAGCGAAGGGGGGCGAGGAGGGGGCGCGGGGTGGGTGCGGGGCTGGGGAGCTAGCGGGGACGGGCGAGGCCGGGGAAAGGCTCCGAGGGCGGAGGGCAGTGCGGAGGGTGGGGGCGCGGGTGTTGGGCCCGAGAACCTTCCAGGAGGGGACCCCCTTTCTCACACTTGGCAGTGTTCCGAGGCTCCCCCTCCCACTGCGTGTTTGCCCGTGTTTATTCGCTCCTTTCTCCGCCTCTTCTCTGGGCACGGTCTCCTCCCTTCTACTCCACCGTGGCCTAGGGGGTCCCGAACTGAGGCCGTGGGAAGGGAACCCGTGATTCCCCGAACATAGCTGTTTGGCTGGATTCCGGGGCCCGGCCGTTGGGGTGGGTCTCGAAGCTTTGGAGGGCAGGTGCCTCCCTGGGGAGGGGCCCTGGGACGGGGATCCTTGTGCTCCCGGTAATTCTGAGCGGGTTAGGGCTGGCTGGGGTTTACTGGCATTGCCCGCCCCCGGAGATGCGGGTGCGGCCTCTACAGGTTGAGAAACCGGGTTCTGGGCTGTGTCGCCGCGGTTGCAAAACGCTACAGACTCCAGAATTTCTGGGAGCTTGGGCGGGGCTTGGGGACTGCTGTACTGGGGAGGAGAGAGGTATCTTCGCCTTAAGGCTGCTTTTTAAACTGTAGATTTGGGTATCTTGAGAGGTGGCTGAAGCCCTTCAAGGCAACCAGTTTGTGCAGCCCCTGACTGGCTCACAGCTGCTGGGGAGGGTGGTTTCCTGACAGCTTGGAGGCCCGTAGAGGCAGGAATCCTTCGGGTCTTACTTCCCACTATCAATGCCAATTTCCAGTCTGTGTGCAGAGTTGTTAGGGCTGGCTACAGAAGTGGGTGAAAGAGGGTGAGCTAGACCAGGGTTTGTCGCTGCCCCTTGGGGAGGTGTAATGCATCCATTGGGAACTTTTACCCTGGAACATGGCCTCTGGCTCAGTTTGGATTTCAAAATCAGTCTCTCTCTCTCTCCGCTGAGACAGGAAATCCCCGCTCTCCCTGATCAGGACCCTCCTACTCTTGTGGGGAAATGCAGACAAGACCAGAGGTGGCCTTGGGATTTAGGAGGGAGACCCCCAGAGAGCACTGAGGCCAGACTTGGCACCTGTCTCCCGGACCCCAGTCCTTAAAAAGACTTTTAGAACCCAAAAACCTGCACGGCTTTCTCTTGTGGAATTTTTTTCTGGAAGCCCGGACCCTGCTGAGGAGACAAAAGCTCCAGTCCTGTCCCTGTTGGAGAGACTAAGGGGTGAGAGGAGCACCTGAGTTGGGCTGCACTATACCTTCCACTTGCCCGGAATCTGGTCCTCTGGCCAGAGGCCAGCGCAGTGGCCTCCCTACTGTTTTAGCGGGGAGCGGGGGCCGTGCTGAGAATCGAGGTAGGAGAGAAGAGGGAGGGATGAAGCTCAGTATAACAGAACTAGGGATTTGAAAGAATCCAGCAGAGACAGAGATGCAGCTCTCTCCCTCACCGAACTCTCAGCAGAGCGGAGCGGAGCGAGCAACCGCTCCCAGCCTTGCTCCCTGCCTGGTTACTTAAGCCTGGATCGAGGCCTGGAGGCATCACATTCCGCCCACTTGGAGAAAGATGCAGGTGCATGTCCTGCACCTGAAAAGACTGGAGGGTTTTCCTGGTTTTCTAACCTCCCTCCTTCATTCTGTAATATAAAACCTCTCTCTCTCTCTCTCTCTCTCTCTCTCTCTCTCTATTTTTAGTAATTTAAAAGGGGAAATCCGAACACCATACATCTTTCTCTCATCCCTATGATAGGTCAGAGGTTCTTAACCTGGGGGTTGTGGGTAGAATTTAGAGGTTTGTGCATTCAGATGGAGGAAAGACCTGCCCCTAACCTTGTCACTAACCTGAATGGAAATGTAGCATTTCTTCAGATTATAAATGTCGGCCACCATCCGTGATAGCATTAGCAGGTATTTTCCAACCACACTGCCACTGTAGCAGGTACCTTCAAAATCATTTACGCTCTCATTGAATTCCGCTCCTGAAACCATCACTACACTGTATGTTAACTAACTTGGATTTAAATAAAATTTCTTTAAAAAGCAAGTAGTTTTAGCATCACTAAATCCTACTCCTAAAACCATTACTACACTATATGTTAATTAACCTGGATTTTTAAAAAAATTATTTATACTCATCACTACTTTGAAATTAAGCTAGTTATTAAATCTACCACTAGATTTTATTATGTAATGTATTCCTATATCATCACATCTGTAGGAATTACGTGTCACACATTTGGTGATTTTAATATTTTGATAACTTTTCTTTTTAATTCTTTTTAACATTTATTTATTTTTGAGAGACAGACACAGATCATGAACGGGGGAGGGGCAGAGAGAGAGGGACACACAGAATTGGAAGCAGGCTCCAGGCTCTGAGCTGCCAGCACAGAGCCCGGCACGGGGCTCGAACCCACAAACTGTGAGATCATGACCTGAGCTGAAGTCAGCCGCTCAACCGACTGAGCCACCCAGGCGCCCCAATATTTTGATAACTTTCAATATAATTTGTTTCTTACGTATTTTATGCATTTATGAACATTCCCGCCTTGCTGAACTACTAATGAGGGTTGTGGCTCAAAAGAGGCTAAATCCCCCTTGTAGAGTATGGTCTTCTGGAGTAGTGGGAAGAAGGTAGAAGAGGGGCAGGAAGGGAGCAGAATATTCCTGAGAGGGCAGAGGGATGGCCTGGGTGTGGAGGGACTAAGAGTGGGGCAGAGGTTGGCGTGGGATGTTTTGTGATTTCTTCAGCTCCAATGAGGACAGGGCAAAGGCAAGTAAGTTGAGTTAGAAAAAAAGTGTGATAAAATTAGGAGAAACTTACAGGTCTGAAGAGAGTGAGAGCTAGGGAGATCAAGGAAGCGGTACCTAAGTGTTCTCTTTTGGGAGCCCTGCTCAGGCTCAGCATGATCAGGAATCTGGGAGGGAGATGCCTTTCAGGGCAGGAGGCTGGTGGGGGTGGGGCAGGCTGGCAGTATGAGCTTCCTGTTGTTGCTACCCCTGGGAACCTGGCCATGTTGCCCTTGGCCAAGGCCCAGCTTACGCTGTGGCAGCCTGCTCCCAAGGTCACAGAATAAGTTAAAGGTAAAGGGTGGACACCTCCTTCCCCCCACCCGATCCCACCGTGCCACTGCCACCTCCACCTCCAGCACCGTGAGAAGTATCCTGGAGCTCGCTGGAGGCGCCAGCCCTCACCAGGCCCCAAGTGAAGCAAGCTGTGATTTTTGACCCTTTCAGTTTCTCCAGATCCCGAGATGGCTTAGGTTTCAAATTGACTACTTGTCCTTAGAGGCCTCCCTTACCCCGTACTCCCCAGGGCAGAGAGGCCTGCAATAGCTTCCCTTGAGCAACAGCCCTGTGGACGGTTATTTCCACCCCGGAGAAACAGGCAGACCGCCTCTTCCCACCCTTACCCACACTGCTCCTTACTCCCCGGACTTCTGGCTCGGCTCACACCGTGCACAGTGCAGGCCCAAGAAACCGGGTTGGCCGCCCGGTGAGCAGTTTCAGACACCAGTTCTCTAAGGTGACAGGCCCTCTGCACTAGTGAGGCCTCCGTCCTTCGCCTCCCCCCGTCCAAACCTTGTCTCCAGTTCTCTGTTCTCTCTGTTGTCTCTGGTGCAGTTGTTGACATCACCACCTGCTCAAACCTGAACTCTGGAGGCCCACCGAAGGTAGCCGGTAGCCACTTAAAGTGAAATTAACTGAATCAGAGGAGCGCCAAGACGCCCGACTCTTGATTTCAGCTTGGGGCTTGATCTCGCGGTTCGTGAGCTCAAGCCCTGAGTCCGGCTCTGTGCTGACAGAGCAGAGCCTGCTTGGGATTCTCTCTCCCCCTCTTCCCCTCCCCACTGTGCGCACGCATTCTCTCTCCCAAAATAAATAAACCCCCTCAAAAATTTTTTTGATTAATTATTGTACCAGCCACATTTCCAGTGCTCGGTAAGCACGTGTGGCTAGTGGTCGCCGTATTGCGGCTATAGGACATTTCCACCCTCACGGTTCTTTTGGACAAGACTGCTCTAGAAGTTATCCCCTGACATCAGCCACATGTCTTGTCTAGGTCACTGCAAGAGGCTTCTACCCAGCCTCCTTGACCACCCCACCCCCATCTTCCTCCTTTGCAAAGTGGTGTTTCTAAAATACAAATGTAATTTTGTTGCTCCTCACCTTAAATCCTTGTGTGACCACCTCCCATCCCCCCCCACACACACACAGTTGTTTGTCCCAATACCTGAGACACTCTGATCTGCCTTCTGCCCCTCTACCCTGCCTTGTCCCCCACTGTGGGTCCTCAGAGACACTGTAACCCAGCTACATGAAACGACCCCTGACCCTTGACCTTTGGAGGCACACACCCTAAGGCTTTCCTGAAACTGATGTTTGTGAATACAGAAGTGACAACACCCCCTGGCTTTTTCCCAAATCACATTTCCTTTGAATCATCTGTTTCCTGCACATTTTTGTGCACTGCAAGGAAACTGCCTCTCTAGCTTTTTACCAAAGCTGTCTTGAACTCAGTGAATAATTTTGGTACTATCAGGAGAGTTCACAACAAGAATTTCAGGAATTGGTTTTTCTCACTTCTGCATAGACCACATGCCAGCATGCTGGACATGTCTACAGCCGGATCCGAGCTGGGGCTGGATTCAACATCCTGTTTCGTTGATAACAGTTTTGGGGAGCCACTTCCTTTTTAGACCTTTTCCCTTTCTCTTCATTTCTCGCATTGGTACCACAGGTTGCCCTTTGTTTTGAATATTTGCCTTCCCCATTCACTCCCACAAGAGGTACACAGTCACTCTAAAGCCCTGGGAATAGAGAACCAGCCTTACTGAGATGTGTCTGCCGGACATGAGCAAGGATCCCATCTTGGCTCCGAGACACCTCCCTCCCTTCAGCCTCCCAGTGCCCCCCACCCCACAAGCCCTGCATTCCTTCTTGGTCTGCACACGCCCTGATAACAGGTGAATCACAGGGTATTACAATTTTCTCAGGAAAAGTTCCCACCTCCTTCAAGATGGGAATTGTAGGGGTGCCTGGGGGCCTCAGTCGGTTAAGCGTCTGACTGCGGCTCAGGTCATGATCTCACTGTTCCCGAGTTCAAGCCCCACGTTGGGCTCTGTGCTGACAGCCTAGAGCCTGGAGCTTGCCTCAGATACTGTGTCTCCCTCTCTGTCTGCCCCTCCCCCACTTGCGCTCTGTCTCTCTCTCAAAAATAAATTAACGTTAAAAAAAGATAGGAATTATATCTTCATCTCTTTATCCCTAGCACAGAAACATTCTACTTGTTTGTTGAATGAATGGTTAAGTGAAAGATGGAAGCCTTTTCCTGCTCATGCCTGCCCACTGACTTCTGTTCTCTGAAAGCACTTACATTCGGAACTACTCATTGGTGTCCTGCTTTTCATGCAACTCGTCTCTCTACCAAATTGTGTCTCCCATTTCTTTTTTATTTAAAAATTTTTAATCTTTATTTATTTTTGAGAGAGACAGAGCGCAAGTGGGGGAGGGGTAGAGAGAGAGGGAGACACAGAATCCGAAGCAGGCTTCAGGCTCTGAGCTGTCAGCACAGAGCCCGACGCGGGGCTGGAACTCATGAACTGCAAGATCATGACCTGAGCTGAAATCGGACGCTTAACCGACTGAGCCACCCAAGCGCCCCTGTCTGCCTCCCATTTCCGTGTAAGCTCAGCACCCAGCAGTGAGGGTTGTCAACTGTGAGAGCAAGTAAAGGCCCAAAGTTGCTGTTGGAGGGCTGGGGGGTAGACAAACCCAAGAACTGACTGACCAGCAGTGGTTTGCTTTGCTCTCCAGGGGGCTGTTGTGGCTCTGACTATAAACAGTACGTGTTTGGCGGCTGGGCCTGGGCCTGGTGGTGTATCTCCGACACTCAGAGGTAAGGGCCCGGGGGCTGGGGAACCTGGGATCCTGGTGGGCAAGGGAGAAAAGGGTCTCCAGCCTTCCCCCTTCACCCCCCGGTCAGCTAGAGTGCCCACCCTTGCCACATTCCCATCCTGGGGGCCTCCTAAGAAGCAGGTGAGATGGGTGGCACAGGGACACAGGGGGTCTGTCTGTGGGCACTTTCTCCTTAGTGGGTGTGCTGTTTCCCCTGGAGACGTGGCTTCTGTCCCAGAGAATTCAGGGCCATGCCCAAGCAGAATCCTAGTTCCCTGAGTCTAACTCAGTCATTCTTGTAGCCCTACTCCCCGTGGAGAGGAAGGGCTGAGGAGACCCACACACGCCCTCACCCGTGCAGGCCCGGACGGTGTAGGCAGGGCTAAAGGGCAGAGAATAACGGAGGCACAGTCTGAAGTGGCTCTGTGACAGCAGCAGCTTACGGACAAGGGGTGGGGTCTAAGGACCTGGTGCTGGGCCAGGCAAAACACGTCTGGACCTCGTCAGCAGTCTGGAAAGACTCACCAGAGGAAGGGAGATTTCAGCCCCCCAGAGGGCCCACCATCCAGCTCTCCCTGGGGCGCCCCCAGAACCCTCTGCTTGACCAGCCTTGGCCTGGGCCTCCCCTGGCGCCCTCACTGCCTACCCACAAGGAAAGGAGGCACGCCAGCCACCTTTCCGCCACCCCCCCCCCGACTGTGCCCGCATCCTTCCAGGCCAGGACCCAGGCAACAGAGAGGGGAAGCGGTGGGCACCCCAGAGGGGGAGCGACAGCGATTCCCCTGGAAATCCCCCTCTGGCTGAGCCCCCTAGTCAGCAGACAGAGACCCCTGTGGCTGTGCTGAGCTGCTGTGCTTGGGACCCCAGGGAGACAGGGTGTTGTCTAGGGTCGGGGCCAGGGGAAAGCAACTTTGTAACTTCACGGATTGCCCGTGACCCCGTCTGCTCTCCCCTCACGTTGTTCTGCCTGGGTTGAGGAATCCTGGGGGACTCTGCTGGCGCAAGGCCAAAAGTGCCTGAGAGTAACAATACCGGTCACAGCTTCTTCTCAGGAGGATGCTAGGCCCTCCTGAATGGGCCAGTGGCCTGTTGGAAGCCATGGGGTCCCCTCTCCAGAGGCACTGTCACCCCACCCCACATGCCTTGCAGTCCTGGGATGACAGCGTATCTTGTCCAAACACTTTGAGGGACAGCCAGGCCTGGAGAGTTTGCACCTTACCCAGAGACCTTTCCTGCGCAGGGATCCACTGCTAGGGTGACACGCCTGCAGCCCTTTCTCTACGTTCTTGGCACCCCCTCCTGCTTCTTGCTCCAGGGAACAGAGCCCCAAGACAGGAAAGCCAAGCTTCTCTGATAGTAGGTTTGGAAGTAAGGAGTGGAGGGCCTCGTACGCCATCCTGGGAAACTGACTTCACACACCCAGGCTTAGCATTCTCCCTCTGGTCCCCCTTGCTGGGTGATCTAAGCCTGCAGCCCTCCCCTTCCGGGGCTCTGTTTCCAAGGGCAGCCCCTTCCCCAACCCCTAGCCTACTTGAAAGACGTCTCTACAAGCTGGGGCCTCTATGTCCCTAGGCCAGCAGGAGGAGCCTCTCAGGTCAGAGTAGAGGTTTCTAACCCAGCCTGGATTCTAGCCTCCCTCACAAAATGCTTTCCACACACCACCCTACGTGTCCCCCACCTCCGTTGTCAGCCATTCTTCACCAGGCTCAGTGAAGTCCCTCCTGCTGCACTTTGCCTCCACATCCTGTCCTGTCCTGAGGCCCTGATGTGGCAGCTCTCTCTCCCTTACCTGAGTGGGTCCTCCACCTCTGGCATCTGAGCTGCAGCCTCCTGTCTTCCCCCCCTTCCTTCCCTCCTTCCCTCCCTCTCTCCTATTTCCCTCTCTCCTCCCTCCCCAGAAGAGAACCTTGGTGGTTCCTGTCTGAGTCCTCTCAGGCCCAGGAATGCTAGGATTAGGGGCTCAAATGAAGGCCCCTTCCCACATCTGCACGGCCAGAGCCCCCAGGGCTGCCACTGCCAGGTGAAGGCCTGCCACTCCCATCCCCCACCCCCCGTCCCCCAGTCGGCCTGCTTCTGCTCCTTCAGCTTCCGCCGCTCTCCTCCTTTCCTCTGGTTGAAGAAAACCGTCCACACGGTCCACGGCCCTGCTTCTGCCTGGCCTGCCACCCTGCACCCACTCGCACACACGTGCCGCACTAGGGAGCCCAGCTAGGGAGGCCCAGACAGCTTCCAGGCACTTCGTTTTCTTTGCCATGACTCTCTTTGCCTGGGCCCAGCTTTGGAAATCCCAAAGTGAATTACCCCGTCACCTCCCAGTTGTCCCTGTGAATATTCTGGGAGGGACACACTTTCTCCTCCAGCCTTCCTTGACACCTAGACCCCCCAAATCAGAAAATCCAAGGTTTTCTTTGGGCTTTCCTGGCTCTAAATTGCCTTCTTAGTGACATATAGCACAAACCCAAGCAGGATTCAGTGTTGGCTGTGGCTCATTAATCCCCAGAGTGGCCTCTCCTGTCCAATTTCTGGAAACACAGGTTTGCCTGTGTTTGGAGGGTAAAGCTGAGGCTAAGTGTCCCGGACCCTCCTGCCAGGAGTCTGCCAGGACTCTCCTGGGAAAATGAGGTGGTGGGCCACCCAGGTGCCCTGTGCACAGGCCTCCTGACCTCAGGTTGTCAGCTTTTCCCGCAGCCCAGCCGCTCCTCCTTAGAGGGGTGTGGGGGCTAGAGAAGAGACCCAGAGGCCTCAGGCCAGCAAGGGGCCTTCCTCTGTTCCCCTAAGGACTCTAGGACGAGCTGACAGTAGAGGGCTGAAGTACTAAGAGCAACCCCGCCCTGCCCCAGGCATCCGGCATCGTTGCTTGTCTGGTAACCACTGTGTGTGTTTGCTGTGTCCCCTCCTACCCCTTCCTGCCCCTACCTCTCCCTCCCCCTGGCTGCTCCTCAGACTGTCTCTGGAGGTTATGACCATCCTGTGTCGCTGTGAGAATATTGAGACGTCGGAGGGGGTCCCGCTATTCGTAACAGGGGTTGCACAGGTAATAACCCACCTGCTTCCTCCTCTGTGTCTAACCTTCTCTCTTCCTGCCCTGTGGGGCCTGGCAGGCAGGAGCCGGATGGACTCCCCTCCGAGAGTGTGCCTCCCTCCCCTCCACTCCCACCTGTGCTGCTGTGGGTGCCAGGATGGACCCCTAGAGCCCCCCAGCTCCCTTGCCCTCACCAACTTGGGCTGCTAGTGGGGAAAGAGCAAGGGATTCTGGAAGCTTTGCCCAAGTCTGCTAGTGGATGTCCTTGGATGCCAAGGGGTAAGTTGAGGCAGGAGACACAGGCCCCTGTGTGCCAGAGCTTGGCTGTTTGGACAGGAAGGGTTCAGTCCCAACCACTCCAGACTCTACGGAGCCCTTTGCTAGCCCCCCATCCATGCTGACACCCCAGTGTCAAGCCCTAGCCCTCTTTCTCGCAGGTCCCATGAGAAGTTCTGTTCATCAAGCTCCTTGGCCTCCTCCAACCTCCTTGACAGGCCTTAGCAAAACGAGCCTTGGCCATTCCCTGCTCCTAATTTTTGTTGAGAAGCCTTTGAGCAAATCTCTTGTCACTAGGTTTTAGTTTCCTATGTGTAAAATAGGGGAATCATGTTCTCTCTGTGTTCTGTAGGGGTATTGGAAAGGCAAGTAGAACAACATGAGGGCTCTTTGGGATTTTTGGAAAATAAGTGCTGGAGAAACCTAAGCTTTATTATGAATCCAGTCTCACTCTGTGCGGGGGGGGGGGCGGTTAAAGCTCATTTATTTATTAAAAAAAATTTTATGTTTATTTTTGAGAGAGAGAGACAGAAAGAAAGAGCACGAGTGGGGGAGGGGCAGAGAGAGGAGGGAGACACAGAATCTGAAGCAGGCTCCAGGCTCGGAGCTGTCAGCACAGAGCCTGACTCGGGGCTCAAACCCACTGACCGCGAGATCATGACCTGAGCCAAAGTCGGATGCTCAACCGACTGAGCCATCCAGGTGCTCCAAGTTCATTTATTCATTTTGAGAGAGAGAGAGAGAGAGAGAGCAGAGGAGGGGCAGAAAGAAAGGGAAAAAGAGAATCCCAAGCAGGCTCCACGCTGTCCGTGCAGAGCCCATCTCAGGGCTGGATCCCACCAACTGTGAGATCATGACCTGAGCCGAAATCCAAGAGCTGAACGCTCAACCAGCTGAGTCACCTAGGCGCCCCCCAGTCTCACTTTGAAAAGCAAGTGGCCCGATGTCTCGCTCGCCACTGCCATGCAGCTGTAGCCAATGAAACCCATTCCTGAGCCAGGGTGTCTAGTAACTCCCAGTGCTTTCTTTGTGACATGCAGGTGCTCATCCTCATTCCTTCACTCGGTGGCTCTCTGTTGATTGAGCGCCTTCCCAGTTGCAGGCACTGCAGTGAACCTCAGAAAGCCCCTGCCCCCTCAGAACCTGCATGCTGGGGGCCCAGACTGGAAGAGCCCTAAACATCATCTTACCAATCCCCTTACCTTGCTTGAAACTGCCCTTCAGGCATCTCAGGCAAAACCCTACACCACCTCTCCCTTCCTCGCCCAGCCTGCCGGCTCTAATGGGGAAGGGGACCGTCCCCACCTTATCCACTCCTTGTAGCCGTGCACCACCAAGCTTCGGCATGGAGGCCTGAGAGACTCAGAGCACCTTGTGTGGAACCAGTCGGGTCCCAGCCTCCCTCGACACCCCTGGCTAAAGAAACGCTGCTCCCCCTCCAAACTGATACCAACTTAAAACAACCGCAGATACCTACGTCCCTTTTAAGCTTGGTGACGTGGACCCTGGAGATGGTCTCGGCCAGGAAGCCCTCATGTGACGACCTCAGCCCTCGTTCGCCACTTGAGCCACCTGGGCCCAAGGCTTCAAGTCCAGCCTGTTGCCAGGTGGAGGGACCAGGCAGGACTCCCCTGGCCAGGCGCAGACACAGGGTCACCTCTGTCTCCGGCCAGCAGCGGGCATACTCCTAGCACACCAGGCTAGTAGGCAGGGCTCTCTGGGCAGCCTCCCAGGGCTCTTTGGGGACAGGTGAAGGCCCCTGGCGTGTGTTCAGATGACCCACACAGCCCAGCCTGGAGCACCAGCACTTACGTGTTTTCCCCGGAACACACACACAGCTACACGTGGACCCTCCCCACTGGCCCAGACCTCCCACAGCCACTGCTCTACTTCCTTTCCCTATTCTGCAAGCCAGGCTCATGTGAGCAGAGGACATGTGTGCCATGGGCAGGACACTTACGCTGCTTCCCCCGGAGCCACCCGCGCCCACGCTGCTCTGCCTCCCCACCCATCTCCCCACAGACTCCTGACTACGACCCCTCAAAGCGCCCTTACCACCCTCTGCAGCAGGACCCCTGGCCTGTCCCAGGCGGAGCAGGAGCAGTGAGGTATTGGATTCTCCCCTCACCCCAGGCCCTGGGCCCCCAGACCCATGCCCCTGTTTTGCATTTCTTGGCAGGATTTCCCTAGAGATTATGACGTTGCAGCCCCGCTGCGAGGACGTAGAGACGGCCGAGGGGGTAGCTTTAACTGTGACGGGTGTCGCCCAGGTATAGTAACTCAGCAGCCCCACGCATGTCCGTTGAGCTGCCTCGTCCCTGTGCCGGGGTTTGGGGGGAGGAGGAGAGGACGGCAGCCAGGGGCAGTCTCTCTCCAGTGCCCCTTTCCCCGCCCCCCTTTCAAGAGAGGCTCATCGTCACTGGAACATGCTCACTCGGCCCCTTGGCCACTCAGTAGGACTAACAGACACCCCTTCTCTCCTCAGCGGGCCCTCGAGGGACAGAACCGCGCTGAGGGCACCTACTCACTAACCCCACCCCGTTCTTTGCAGGTGTTGGAAGCGCCACCCCCCAGAATCCAGGCCTTCCCTGTTCCCAGGGGAGGGGCTAAAGGGGACCAGAGGGGGGGTCATGTGAGGCACAGGAGGTCTGTCCAAGGCTGCTTTATGTTCCCAGCGCGGGGCCAGGGTGAGGGGCTTCCTGCTCTGGTCCAGTTCTCAACCTCACATGGCAGCAGGTGCAGCCATGTTACAGGCCTCTGGCGAGCGGGTGCTTGGCTTCATACATTGGGTATGAGAGGCAGGTGGATACCCACCCCCGGTGGCATCCCCCTGGACCTGTCTCCTGCCCTGTCCAGGCTCTCTTTCCTCGTCTGTATATCTGTGTCCCTATCACTCATTTTCCTTTCTGCCCTCTCTGCCCCTCAGCCTGCAGGTCTCCCACCGGTGGGGAGCCTGCATGGGAGGAATTGGCTAATGTGGAATTGTGAGTGGGCTGAGGGATGGGGAGACGAGCCCCAGATGCCCGGCAGAGAGGCCATGTCGGGGCCTGAGGATGCCAGTGAGAATAAAAAATTGTCAGTGTAAGAATTCCACGTGTGTTCTCCCCACCAGAGACCTCAGACAGGCTCTATCCCCGTCTGGCCCCTAGGCCTCCAGGGCTGAAAAAGGAGGGGAGGGGCACAGCCACCATCCTCCACATCTGTAGGTCTGGGGCCTCCATCTGCCCCGCTCCAGCCTGGTTCAGGCGCCTCTGTAACTACTGGCAGGTGAAGATCATGACGGAGAAGGAGCTCCTGGCAGTGGCCTGCGAGCAGTTTCTGGGCAAGAACGTGCAGGACATCAAGAACGTCGTCCTGCAGACCCTGGAGGGACACCTGCGCTCCATCCTTGGTAAGGCCCTGCCCCTCCCGGGGACCCCTCCGCTGCCTTGAAGGCGCCCCGCAGGCTCTCCAAACCGGGGCCCGGGAAGGGCGTGGGGCAGGGCAGGAAGGTCTGTCGGTCCCACCAAGGTTTCCTTTCCAAACTTCAGGTGACTTGAGGGAAAGGGGAGGGCATCGCAGTGGGGAGGTGAGGGGCTGCCAGTCTGGTCAGGCTCCTGGGGTTGCTTGCGACACTTTTCCTCATCCAGCTTGGACTGTGCAGGAGGCAGCTCAGTGTTACAGGCTGTGAAGAGGAAACCCCAGGAGGACCCAGCTCAGACTGCACTACGTGGGCATACACTCACACTGCTACTTGCACGCCTCCTCCCTTCTGCAGTGGGCTGGGCCCCCAGGGAACCAGCCCATGATCCCTCTGTTCCCAGGGACCCTCACCGTGGAGCAGATTTATCAGGACCGGGACCAGTTTGCCAAGCTGGTGCGGGAGGTGGCAGCCCCTGATGTCGGCCGCATGGGCATCGAGATCCTCAGCTTCACCATCAAGGTGCAGTGTTCTGGGAAGGCTGCGGCCCCTGGCGTCCCCCTGGGAGGGGGGTGCTGGCAGGAGGGACACCTTTGTTTCTAGGATTCTTCCCGAGGATGACTCCCCCTTCCCTTCCAGGACGTGTATGACAAAGTGGACTACCTAAGCTCCTTGGGCAAGACACAGACCGCCGTGGTACAGAGAGATGCCGACATTGGGGTGGCCGAGGCCGAGCGAGACGCAGGCATCCGGGTACGTGGGCTTTCCTTCCTGCCCCCAGGGCCAGGGATCTCAGGGGGTGGTGGGACCATGGTGGGTCGGGGGACCCTCAGCACCTGCTCCTCCTGCTGCCAGGAAGCTGAGTGCAAAAAGGAGATGCTGGATGTGAAGTTCATGGCAGACACCAAGATTGCCGACTCCAAGCGAGCCTTCGAGCTGCAAAAGTCAGCTTTCAGTGAGGAGGTCAACATCAAGGTGAGGAGCCGTGGGGCATCCAGGGTTGGGGCTCGGGGCTCGAGACCTGGCAGCCAGCCTCTGATGTGCTGCCCACCTTCCTGCCGCAGACAGCCGAGGCCCAGCTGGCCTATGAGCTACAAGGGGCCCGTGAGCAGCAGAAGATCCGGCAGGAAGAGATCGAGATTGAGATTGTACAGCGCAAGAAGCAGATCGCAGTGGAGGCGCAAGAGATCCTGCGCACAGACAAGGAGCTCATTGCCACGGTGCGCCGCCCTGCCGAGGCTGAGGCCCACCGCATACAGCAGATCGCCGAGGGTGAAAAGTGAGTGCCCCTGGCTGAGGGGGGACTAGTCAGGCAGGCTCCTCTCCCGTCCACCTCCCCCAGCCCCAGTGTGGAAGCCGCTTCTCCCTGCGCCTGCTGGCCGAGGTGGGGGTAAGCCGCCTTCCCAGTGGGATTGCTGTTGGGAAGGCTGAACTAGACAAAGGAGACCCGAGGGCCCTGTATGGTACTTGGCACAGCGGGCATCCTGGCTGGTCCCCTCTCCCGTTTGCCTCTGGCACTGGTGGCCTCTCCCTGGCCAGAGCCAGAAGGCGGCACCTCCCTTCCTGGGTCCCTGACCCCTGACACCCATCAGAGCAGAGGGTTTGAGGGTTTTCTGGCCCCCAGGCAAGGCTGGAGGGGCCCCTGGCACTTCGCACTGATCCCGCCTGGCCTGAACTCCTGCAGGGTGAAGCAGGTCCTCTTGGCACAGGCCGAGGCTGAGAAGATCCGCAAAATCGGGGAGGCGGAGGCAGCAGTCATCGAGGCGATGGGCAAGGCTGAGGCTGAGCGGATGAAGCTCAAGGCTGAGGCCTACCAGAAATACGGGGACGCAGCCAAGATGGCCTTGGTGTTGGAGGCCCTGCCCCAGGTGAGGCCTTCGCCCCCTGCGGGTCCGGCTGGGCCTTGTCAGGAACACGGCTGCGGGCTGGGCGGATGCATTAAATGTGGGAGTACTCAGCGGGGGGGCAGGAACTCTACAACAGGCCCAGGCCCATCTTTGGCCCACTGCGTCTCACTGGCCATGCCTTGCAAACAAGAGTGTGGGGTTTGGGCGAGGTGGAGAAAGGAAGGGGAGAGGCTGGACGGGGCAGGAGGACAGAGTCGGATCACCAACCGAGCCCTCCTCCCACCTCCCCACCTAGATTGCTGCCAAAATCGCCGCCCCGCTGACCAAAGTCGATGAGATTGTGGTCCTCAGCGGGGACAACAGCAAGGTGACGTCGGAAGTAAACCGGCTGCTGGCCGAGCTGCCGGCCTCTGTGCACGCCCTCACAGGTGTGGACCTCTCTAAGGTGAGTGCCCGGCCACCTGCGGGTGGGACAGTCACGAGCCCCAGAGCCAAGGCCTCATGGCGCCTCCCTTCCTCGCAGGTACCGCTGATCAAGAAGGCCACCGGTGCACAGGTGTGAGGCTCGCGAAGGCCTACGCCCGTCAGCAGCCGCCCACCTCTCCCTCCCTGTTGGCTTCCACAGCGACAACGGGAACGTCACTGACTCTGGTGCCTTATTTTGTAGGGACCAGACGTGCTACGTGTTCAGGCCTTCCGTGGCTGTCTTCCCTTCTGTCCTGTCTCTGGCGGTCTCCTTCCTCTTTTCCTCTTCGCCACACCTTCACTTTCACTGCCACGTTCATCTGGTTGGGCTCTTCCACCCTCATCTCCCTGTATGTCTCTTCCTTTGTCTGTCTGTCTTTTTCTGTCCCTCTCTGCTCCCACCCTCTACACACACCACATAGTTTAAGCTGAAGACATTTATCATCATCACTGTCTGTCTGTGGGGGGTAGTAGCCCTGCTGCTCCTCAGAATCCTGGTGCCTTGAAGTTCTCTGTGCATCTGTCCATCCTCCCCGTAGCCCTTGCCAAAACTCGGCATGGGTAGGATGGCCACCCTCCCCTCTCCTGGCCTGGACTTCCCAGCCCTAAACCCAACTCCAGGAAGTCCCCAGCCTCACCTGCTCCAGACCCCCTCGGCCTAGCCAGGCACTGCCCTCTACTTCAGCCTCCCCCAGCCCCGGGCCTGCTCTCGTCCCTTAATCGCTCTCTCCCTACCCAGGGGCAGAGGCAAGGCCTCCTGTCTGTAGCAGCTCCCTCAGTTTACTACTGCCTTAGGAGGCCCCTGCTTGTGCTCAGGGAAGTCCCCTTCATGGACATGTCCCTACTAGGTAGAGTGGGGCTTGGTCCCAACTCTGCTAAGCTCTTCTGGGATCAGGGTCTAGCCCTGTTGGGAGCTAGAAGGTGTGTAGACCATCTTCCTGCTAGGGCTGCTCTGTCCTGGTTATCGGGCCAGGCCCTTCCAGTGGGCAGGGCTGTGCCAGGCCCGTACAGAGTTGAGTGCTGTAGACTGGCCAGACTCCATATCCCTCGTGCCATCTTTCCTTCTGGCCAGAGTGATAGGGTTCCAGCCATGGGGAAGCAGCCCAGTCGTCTGTCTTCTTGCTCTAGTGGAGACAGAGGAGCCCAGTGCCCAAGCACCCTGGCAGGGGTGCCGTGGGTGACCAGTGGTCCCAGTGTCCCACTTCTGGCTCTGCCCCAGCCTGTGTAGCTGTTCCTGCATGTGGATGCTGCATGTCTGGTCTGGGGCTTGGATGCTGCACTGCCCCATTGCCTCTCCCTTCTGGTAAAATAAAACATCTGTTATGCCTATGCCCTGTATTGTGTCTTCTGTGAGAGTAGAGGCTAGGAAGCAAGAACTAACCAGGTCCCCTACTCCATAACACCCATTCAGCCTCAAGGCTATGCTGTGTCTGTTTTTCCCCGTGGTAGCCACTGGAGGGCATCAGCACACTGGCCTTGTCCCCGGTAGCATTCTGGGGCAGGGTGGCCATTGGCCCAGGTGCTGCAGCCAGACCTGAGCCTTGGGAGAACTGGCTCCGTTGCCCGCAGAAGATGGAAGGGGCTGCCGGGTTCGCTGAGCCTCACTCAGTCATGGAGCCCATTTCTCAGGCTTAAGAACATGAACTCTGGAATCAGACTGCTTGGGTTTAGATTTTAGCTCTGTTGTTACTACCTTTGTAATCGTGAGCAACTATCTTCATCTCTCTGGGCTTTAGTATTCTTTTTTTTCTTTTTTCTTTTTTTTCTTTTAATTTAGTTTGAGAGAGAGTGGGTGTATGAGCAAGGAAGGGGCAGAGAGAATTCTAAGCAGGCTTTGCACTGTCAGCATGGAGCCCAATGTAAGGCTCAAACTCACGAACTGTGAGATCATGGCCTGAGCCAAAATCAAGAGTCAGACGCTTGACAGTCACCTAGGCACCCCTAGACCCACACGTGTTTTATGACAAAAGTGGCAATGCAGAGCTATGGGAAAGGACAATCTTTTTAATAAAAGATACCAGATATCGGGGTGGGGGGGAGGGGAGAGTGGTTCTTGACCCTGAACCTCACATTGTACACAAAATCAGTTCCAGATGGATTGTAGATCTAAATGTATAAAGGAAAATAATAAATATGTAGAAAATAACAGTATCTCTATGACTTTAGGGTAAGCAAACATTTTTTTCAAATGTTTGTTTATTTTTGACAGGTGGAGGGGGGAGAAAGAGAGAACACAAGCAGGTGAGGGGCAGAGAGAAAGACAGACTCTGAAGCAGGCTCCAGGCTGTGAGCTATTAGTGCAGAGTCTGACACGGGGCTTGAACTCATGAACTGTGAGATCATGACCTGAGCCAAAGTTAGATGTTTAACCAACTGAGCCACCCAGCTGCCTCTACAAACATTCTTAAACTAATACAAAAATCAATAACTATAAAAGAAAAAATAACTATAAGAAAAGATTAATAAATTGGAGCATTAAAATTAAGACTATCTGTTTATCAGGGCGCCTGGCTGGCTCAGTCAGTGGAGTATGCAACTCTTGATCTCGGGGTTATGACGAGTTCAAGCCCCATGTTGGGGGTAGAGTGTATTTTAAGAGAGAGCGTGAGCGAGGGGTAGAGAGAGAGGAAGACAGAGGATCCCAAGCACGCTCTGAACTGATGCGGGGCTCGATCTCACGAACCATGAGATCATGACCTGAGCCGAAGTCAAACACTTAACCAGCTGAGCCACCGAGGCACCCTAGAGTTTACTTTTAAAATAATAAATAGGGGCTCCTGGGTGGCTCAGACAGCTAAATGTCCAATTTCAGCTCAGGTCATGATCTCATAGTTCCTGAGTTCGAGCCACACGTTGGGCTCTGTGCTGACAGCTCGGAGCCTGGAGCCTGCTTCAGATTCTGTGTCTTCCTCTTTCTGCCCCTCCCCCCCAGCATTCTCATTCTCTCTCTCTCTCTCTCTCAAAAATAAACATTAAAAATAAAATGAGATGCTGGTAATTAAATGTGCTTTCTCTTTTTCTTCGACTAATTCTCATTCTGGGGTGAAAGGGAAAACATTTAAAGATGGATGATCAGGGGCGCCTGGCTGGCTCAGTCAGTTGAGCGTACGACTTCAGCTCAGGTCGTGATTTCGTGGCTTGTGAGTTCAAGCCCCACATCGGGCTCTGTGCTGACAGCCTGAAGCCTGCTTCTGTTTGTCTGTCTGTCTGTCTCTCACTCTGCCCTGCTTGTGCTCTGTCTCTCTTTCTCAAAAATAAATAAACATTTAAAAAAAGGAAAAAAGCAGATATTCAGCTCATAGGAGCTCTGCTGGCAAGCATATCTTTTGATGCAACTATTCCAGTCTCAACAGAAATATACATACATGGCCATACAAGAATATCAATAGCAGTTTATGAATAATGGCCCTTAAATCAAATAGCCCAAATGTTTAAAAATGATAGAATGGATAAAGTAAAGTATATTCATGATTTTGGATGACATACAGTAACAGAAATGAAATACACATGCAGGGGCTCCTGGTGGGCTCAGTCCATTGAGCATCCGACTTCAGCTCAGGTCATGATCTCACAGTTGATGGGTTCAAGCCCCACATCGGCCTCTATGCTGACAGCTCAGAGCCTGGAGCCTGCTTCAGGTTGTGCGTCTCCCTCTCTCTCTCTCTGCCCCTCCCTGGCTTGCGCTCTGTCTCTCTCTGTCTCTCAAAAATAAATTAAAATGTTAAAAAAATTTTTAAAAAAGAAATATTGACACATGAAACAATTTGAATGCATCTCCCAAACAAAATAATGAGCCAAAGAAAAGAATACATAGTGTATCATTCCATCATGTAAAGTCCAAAAAATCAGGCAAAGCTAATTTATGGCATTAGAAGTTGGCATGGAAGTCCCTCTTGGACAGGAAAAGGGGAGTGACTGAGAGGGGACACAGGAAGCTCCAGGGAATATTCTGGTAATGTGCTGTTTCTTGCCCTGGGTGATTGTTACATGGGTGTGTTCATTTTGTGACAATTCTCTTACAAGTTGTACATCTTTTGAATACATGTTGTCCTTCAACAAAAAGTTAATTTTAAAAACCTCCTACTACCCCCATGACCCAGCAATTGCACTATTAGGTATTTATGCAGGGGATACAGGTGTGCTATTTCAGAGGGGCACATACACCCCAATGTTTATAGCAGCACTATAGACAGCTATAAACAGCAGCGCTATAAATTTTTTTTATGTTTTATTTATTTTTTTGAGAGAGAGAGAGAGAAAGAGAGAGACAGTGAGAGCAGGGGAGGGACAGAGAGAGAGGGAGAGACAGAATCCGAAGATAAGCTCCAGGCTCTGAGCTAGCTATAAGCACAGAGCCCGACGCGGGGCTCGAACCCACAAACCGTGAGATCATGACCTGAGCCAAAGTCGGACGCTCAACCGACCAAGCCACCCAGGCGCCCCAACAGCAGTGCTATAAATAGCCAAAGAATGGAAAGAGCCCAAATGTCCATCGAGGATGAATGGATAAAGAAGCTGTAGTATATGTATATCACTTCATTACTATATTGCATACTATATACTATATAATACTATATATTATATTACTCCAGTAATAAAATATATTATATTATATTATATATCAGGGAGTATGACCTGGCAATCAAAAAGAATGAAATCTTGCCATTTGCAACAATATGGATGGAACTAGAGGGTATTAGGCTAAGCAAAAGTAGTCAGAGAAAGGCAAATATGACTTCACTCATATGTGGAATTTAAGACACAACACAGATGAACATAAGGCAAGGGAAGCAAAAAATATAAAAACAGGGAGGGGGACAAAACATAAGAGACTCTTAAATACAGAGAACAAACTGAGGGTTGCTGCAGGGGCTGTGGGTGGGGGGATGGGGTAAATGGTAAGGGGCATTAAGGAAGACACTTGTTGGGATGAGCACTGGGTGTTATAGGGGATGAATCACTGGAATCTACTCCCGAGATCATTATTGCACTATATGCTAACTAACTTGGATGTAAATTTAAAAATAAATAAATGAATAAATACAAAAAATAAAAGATAAGCAAATTGCCAAAAAAAAAAAAAATACAACCCACCAAAAACCTCCTTGGGGCTCCTGGCTGGTTCAGTCCATTAAGCAGCTGACTCTTAATTTCAGCTCAAGTCATGATCTAAGGGTCATGAGATCAAGCCCTACTTTGGGCTCCATGCTGGGCATGGAGCCTGCTTAAGATTCTTTCTCTCTCCCTCTACCCACACCCTCAAATAAGTAAAGAAAGAAATTCTTTAAAAAAAAAATAAAGAAATGAAAAATCCACTTGGGGTTCCTGGCTGGCTCAGTCAGAAAAGAGGATGAGACTTGATTTTAGGGTCATGAGTTCAACCCTATGTTGGGTGTAGAGATTCTAAAAAAGAATAAATAAACTTAGAGCAAAATTAAAAAAACAAAAACCACAAAAACCTCTAAGATTTGGGGCCTGTCTGGAAGAATGGAGTTGTTATTTACTGGAATGGGAAAAACAGTGGAAGGAGCAGATTCAAGGTGGGATTAGGACTGCAGTTTGGGACTTGCTAAATCCAGGGTGCCTGTTATAGACACTGGCAAGTAGGAGATTCACTCTACAATTTAGTTTACTTTTTTAATTATTTTTGAGAGAGAGCATGAGCTGGGGTGGAGGGGAAACAGAGGATCCAAAGTGGGCTCCCCACTGACAACAGCGAGCCCGATGCACGGCTCAAACTCACAAACCATGAGATCATGAGATGAGCCGAAGTCAGACGCTCAACTGACTAAGCCACGCAGGCACCCCTACAAGTTAGTTTAGGGGCGAGGCTGGGCCTGGACATATGGATTGGGGAGTCACCACTGTGTAGATAGTATGTAAAGCCTTGGGATGAGATGAGATCAGTGAAGGAGTGAGTGTAGGCAGCAGAGAGAAGAGGTTCAGGGATTGCACTTGGGGCCATGTGTGGTCAGGGTTGTCACAGGACTAAATGACACAGCTCATGTTAGCATCAGGCATGGTCCTTGGTGAGCACTTAGAATGTACTACCTGTACTTGCTTAGAAAGCCCCCTCCTAGGGGCGCCTGGGTGGCTCAGTCGGTTGAGTGTCCGACTTTGGCTCAGGTCATGATCTCAGAGTTCGTGGGTTCAAGCCCCGCGTCAGGCTCTGTGCTGAATGCTTGCTCAGAGCCTGGAGTCTGCTTCAGATTGTGTGTCTCCCTCTCTCTCTCTGCCCCTCCCCTGCTTGTGCTCTGTCTCACTCTGTCTCTCAAAAATAAATACATGTAATGAAAAATTAAAAAAAAAAAAAGAAAGCCCCCTCCTAGGCATTTCTATTTCCTTGTTATTTTTTCTTCCGATTTTAATGTTATTTTCCAGGTGATTACTAAAATGATACATAAAATGATATGTATATATTTTACTTATTTAATCCCTGAGTTAACCCTGTGAAGGGAGCTACTGTCCTCTATTTTATCAAATGAGGAAGGGGTGCCTGGGTGGCTCAGGCAGTAAGCATCCAACTTTGGCTCAGGTCATGATCTCACGGTTTGTGAGTTCAAGCCCCACATCGGGCTCTGTGCTGACAGCTCAGAGCCTGGAGCCTGCTTCGGATTCTGTGTCTCCTCTTCTCTCTGCCCCTCCCATGC
This sequence comes from Cryptoprocta ferox, assembly GCA_028646485.1. NCBI lineage: Eukaryota > Metazoa > Chordata > Mammalia > Carnivora > Eupleridae > Cryptoprocta > Cryptoprocta ferox. The sequence goes on from CM053565.1 coordinate 16,354,967, forward strand.
TCATGCTCTGTCTCTCTCTGTCTCTCAATAATAAATAAACATTAAAAACAACAACAACAACAAGGAAACCGAGGAACGTGGGAGGGAAGGAACTTGGCCAAGTCACACAGTGTCTGAGCCAGAAGCAGGACTGGAAGCCAGACTTCCCAGACTCCACACTCCTGCTCTTTTCACTCCTTCCTGCTGACCTTCAGGAAAGGGGAGACCTGGCTTGCTGCAGTGGGACCCAACTAGGAGTTTGTCCTGGCTAGCCCTGGTGTCAGGGACAGTGGCTGGCCTGAGGAAATGACCAGAACGGCCTGGGAAACAGCAGTCAGAAAGAAAACAGGCAGGGGCCTTGCTGAAAGGGGTTTGAGGGATGCTGGAGAGGAGCAAGGGGCCGGGATGTAGGGGTGGAAGGAGAAGGCTGATGCATCAGCATCTGCACTGAAGCCAGCGGACCCCAAGAGTGGAGCCAGGCCTCCATACCAGAGCCTGGGACCAGCCTCAGGAAGGGAGAGCAGAAAGTATAGGACCTTTGGTCTAAGCCCTTAAAGGCCTGCCCAGGCTGTCCCTCCTTACCCCAGGCTGCCACGGAACCAGGATGGACTGGAGAGGGCCCAGTATGTAGTCCGGGCTCCTGGAGGACACAGGTGATGCTGTTCCCTACATCCTTGTGCTCATGACTCCAGCCTTGGGAACTGGGTATTGGGGGCACAGGGCCCACCCCCTTCCCTGCTATTCCTAGTCCCTGGGCCTGAAGGCCCAGCAGAGAGGGCGTTAAGGGCCCTGGAACCTTTGCCTGGCAGTAGGGGGGGGGCATGGGGAACTGTCATGAGGAGTCTTGTCTGGCCTGATAATCCAGGCTGCCTATCTCTTCCACAGCAGCTGTGAGGCAGACAGGTTGTCCTGGTGGGGAGGGAGGGAAGGAAGGGCCTGCCTGATGGCGGGAAGGATTTGAGGAGCAAGCGACACCCACCCAGGCTCCCTGGCGATCCTTTCCCTTCCAATAGCTGCCTTCATGACTGCTCCTGCAGCCTGGAGGTCATGGTCCGAGTCTGGACATGGGGGTTCCCACTGACCCAGAGAATAGGAAGTGGGAGCTGATGAACAGGCTTAGGGAGGTGTTGATTGGAAGGTTTCTATTTCTGACTCGACATGTGCCTGGGCAGATGTGCAGGGGTGCACTATCGTGTGCATCCGTAAAGGTGTCTGAGTGAATGCCCGTGCCCATGGGTACGGTGGGGAAAGCTCGCTGCAAAGCCAGAAGAGAAGGAACCTGTTTGAGCCCCTATTATATGTGACCCAGGCTCTACTCAGAAATGTTCACCTCTCCCATCGCATTTCATCTGCACAACAACCAGGAAAAGAAGACATTTCAAGCCCATGTATCTGATAAGGAATTCAAAGCTCTGAGAGCAGGGCAAGGACCCAGGCACGCCTACCTAGCAGGTAGTGATGGAGTCCAGGGTCTGACAAATCCAGAGCTATGCTTTCCCTTTTGGCTCTGAGCCCATCCTGGGCAGATTCCAGCTGGTCTGGAAGAAAAGCAACAGGTTCTGGTTCAAACCAAGGATGATGTGTGACTCTCTCTCTCTCTCTCTCTCTCTCTCTCTCCCTTGCCCTTCCCCTCTCTCAGGAGTCAGAAGAGAGAGGATTATTAGTGGGCTGGAGCTGCTGTGGAAGAGGCTTACAAAGGGGTTGCACATGGGGGGCCTGGCTGGCTCAGTTGGTAGAGCCATGTGACTCTTGATCCCGGGGTTGTGAGTTCAAGCTCCACACTGGGTGTAGAGCTTATTTAAAAATTTAAAAAAAAAAATCTTTTTAAAAGGGTCGAGGGCTGGAGAGGTGGGAGAATCTGAGGAAGGGGAAGCAAGGAGGGAACCCCCGCATCACACAGGGGCTTCCTACACGTTCTTTCTCTGCATCTTCCCAAGGATCTTGTGAGGTAGGTATTATTGTCATCTCCATTTTACCACATTTTATTTTTAATGTTTATTTATTTGGGGAGAGAGAGAGAGAAAAGTGTGTGGGTATGGGAGAAAGGCAGAGACAGACAGACAGACAGACAGGCAGAAGATCTGAAGCAGGCTCTGCTCTGACAGCAGAGAGCCTGATGTGGGGCTCAAACCCATGAACTATGAGATCATGAGCTGAGCTGAAGTTGGAGGCTTAACCGACTGAGTCACGGAGGGGTCCCGGTCATCCGCATTTTAGAGATAAGGAGACCAAGACTCAGAGAGATGAAGCAATATGCTCATAATGACATTACTAGTAAGTGGCAAAACTAAGGCCTGATTCCATTGCCTTTGAAACTCAAAAAGGCCCCACGGACACACACAAAAAATAAACCTCATTTGTAGCAAGCTTGTGCACAGAGCATGGCGTCTAGAGTCTAGAGAGCAGAGTTGTAGTCCTGCCTCATTTCCCAATTTTCTTTATCACTAGGGCCTGGGTGGCTCAGTTGGTTAAGTGTTCATCTCTTGATTTGGTCAGGTCATGATCTCATAGTTCATGAGTTCAAGCCCTGCATTGGGCCCTGAGCTGATAGGGTGGAGCCTGCTTGGGATTCTCTCTTTCTCTCCCTCTCTCTCTCTCTCTCTCTCTCTCCCTCGCCCTTCTCCCGCTCATGTTCTCTCTCTCTCTCTCTCTCTCTCTCTCAAAATAAACTTAAGAAAAAAGTAATTTTACTAGCTGAGTCTATTTTTTTTTAGTATGTGTGTTGCATATCTCTGTGTCTCTATATATGTGGGCATTACATACGTGTGCTGTGCACGTGTCTGTGTATCTGTGGATTTTTGCTGCTGCCTTCCTGTTCTTCTTAGGGTCATGGGTTCCCAGATGTTGAGAGGTAGAGGAACCCTGAGGCTTTGGGGGTGATTTTCTCCCCTTCTCTGGGCCTCAGTTTCCTCTCTTACATAAATGGATTATTTGAATCCCAAGATTTTGAAGGATTCTTACAGATCCAACCATTCTTAACTTTGTTGTTCACCATATGGTTTAAGGACTTCATCCAAAGAAGGTCAGAATAAGAGTCGAGGGCTTGGCGCTACTGTGGCAGGGATTGGAATTAGACAGGAAAAGGCTACGGTCCCAGACCAGTCCACATCGGCCTCAGGAGAGCCATGGAGCTCTGGATCTGAAGCAAAAGTTCTTAGAATGTAAGGCCACGTCCACCACCTGGATTGTGTCCCCCACCCCCATGCTGGCCAGCGAAGGGGCAGCGTCTCTGACTTGCAGAGAGGAGACAGAGGGATGGAAGGGCAGTCATCCAGGAGACAGCTCTGGGCGGGAAGTGTCCTCAGGTCCTACTGCGGCCCCTGTAGGCTCCTGATAAGCACAGGCCTCCACCCTGATAGCTGCAAGTCTGCTTATCAGGGTCCCCAGACTACCCCACCCAGGCTCAGACTCTGTTCCAGCCCACACCCTGATTATAGCACCCTCCACCCAGCCAGAACCACAGGATCTCTCTCTTCTACCTCCAGGACCCTGGTTTCTGCCCATGGTCACCTTTGGTCTTGGTACTAAGCAGGGACTAGGCAGAAGCCTAGGCAACGAGTGGCGTAAATCTTGGCCTTGGTACATGAAGCCTTATTGTCTGTGGGGTTTCTGAGTAGAGGTGGCGTGGCAGGAGGAGTCGCAGGACAGAAATGGGGGCAAGGAGCAGACACAGTGATAATTTCTCACCTGCGCAGAATGCCTGTAAAGTTGTAAAGTTTCCTCAGCCCTATTTCTCAACTCTTACAGCTTGACGAGCTATGTGTTACCACCGAAGGTCGGAGAAGTGGCACTTTGCCTTTAGTTACACAGCTAGTGAGACAGAGGAGAGGAGGAAAGGAAATGGACATCGGTTCCACAGGTGCTAGGTCGGATCTGGGAGTCTGAGATGAGCACTCGCATGATCCTTGAATAACCACCATGAGATAGGTGTGCACCGCTCCCATTTTACACAAGTGGAAACTGAAGCTGAGAGCACTCTGTCCGGAATCACAGAGCTGGATGCAGTGGACTCGGGACTGTCACTCAGGGCCTGTTATTTCTTTTCTAAGTTTACTTAGAGACAAAGAGAGAGAGACTGACTCCACTGTCAGCATGGAGTCCAAGTTGGGACTCAGACCCATGAACCGTGAGATCATGACCTGAGCCAAAACCAAGAGCCAGATGCTTAACTGACCGAGCCACCCAGGCGCCCCTGGGCCTGTTATTTCTCAACGTGGGCTCTCTCAAGGGCCTCGAGCAGCTTTTAAGAATATTCCATGAGGGCCACCTGGCTGGCTCAGTCAGTAGAGCGTGTGACTTGTGATCTTGGGGCTGTAGTTCGAGCCCCATGCTGGGTGTAGAAATTACTTTAAAAAAAAAAAAATGTTCCATGAATGTTGAGATGTTTACCCACCCCTGCTGTTGTTCATTACCTGCTGGCTTCAGTGAGCCCGGGTGGGGAGGAGGGGAGATGGGAATTTGCTTCTTCGAGTCCCTCCTGGGGGCAGCACTGGCCTCATGCTAAGTGCTTTGCTAGTGGCTGGTCACCCAGCGCACAGCTCTGGACCGAGGACTGTGGTTACTGCTGTGGACAGGAGAACACAAAGGGTCTGAGAGGAGACTTGCCTGTGAGCAACAGCTTTGTCTGCTGGTCTCCCCAGGCCAAAGGTGCTCTCCTCCCCCACATCACCCTGAGCTTAGCTCCATGTCAGACACTTGCCATGAATGTTTATTTCTTAGCCACTGCTCCGTGATGGAGATACACTGGTGAACAAACCAGGCTCTCGTGATTATTTGCTAAAGCGAACAATCACACAAATAAATGAGCCCATAACAGGGAGATTTAACTAGCCAGGGAAGACATCCCTGCAGAGGTGATACTTACGGATGAAGAGGGGATAGGAGTTCACTAGACAAGATAAGAGGGAAGATTGGGCCAAACAGAGGGAAGAGCAGGGAGCCTGGCTGTCTCCATCAGTGGAGCAGTGCGACTCCTGATTTTGGGGGTGTAAGTTTGAGTCCTATGGTAGGTATAGAGATTACTTTAAAAAAATAAAATATCGGGGCGTCTGGGTGGCTCAGTCGGTTAAGTGTATGATTCTTGATCTTGGCTCAGGTCAACATCTCATGGTTCATGAGATCGAGCCCCATGTCAGGCTCCACACTGATAGCATGGAGACTGCTTGGGATTCTTTGTCTCTCTCTCTCTCTGCTCCCACCCCTGAAGATAAATAAACATAAACCTTTTCTTTGAGAGAGAGAGCATGAGTGAGGAAGGGGCAGAGGGGGACAGAGGATTGGAAGCAGGATCTGCATTGACAGACTGACAGCAAGTCTGATGTGGGACTCAAACTCATGAACCACGAGATCACGACTTGAGCAGAAGTCGGACACTCAACCAGTTGAGCTACCCGGGTGCCCCTAAAAAAAAAAATCTTAAAAACAAACAAAAAACAGAGGGAAGAGCATGTGCCAAGGTTCTGTTGACAGCAGGAAGCAGAACACCTCCAAGGAACCGAAGGGTTTGGTCTCTCCTCCCACACCCCATCCTGGCCTCATCTAGCCCTGCAGAGGAGGGGCATAACTGCATCCCAGCACACAGACCAGACTGTTTAGGATGGGGGATGAGAGGGAGCAGAGAAGCAGATATGTCCCCCAGAATGGGGGTCTAAAATAACAGAGACCCTGCTTGAGGGAACAGTCTCTACCCCAGAAGTCTCGCCTTCCCCAGAGGCAGAGAACTGAATACTGCCAGGCTCTCACTATAAGTGCCTTGAGTTCTGAACAGGCCCCTACCCATTCTCTCTCTTTAAAAATTCTTTAAGTTTATTTATTTTGAGAGAGACAGAGTGAGCAAGGGAGGGACGGGGGGGGGGGGGCAGATCTGAAGCTGGCTCCGCAATGACAGCAGAGAGCCCAACGTGGGGGATCGAACTCCAGAACCTCCAGACCATGACCTGAGCCGAAGTCAGATGCTCAACCAACTGAGCCACGCAGGTGCCCTGGCCCCTACCCATTCTTATGCTGGCTCTCAGAAGAGCTTGGAATTCACCTGCCCTCAAATCACCAGCAGAGGACCCCCCACCCAGGGGAGCTTGCCATGGTAGAGGTGGGCAAGAGGGCTGACTGCCTAGGCCTAGTCTCCTTGGGCTCAGCATAAACATAGGCAGGGGCCCGGGGAACTGAAATTTAAGCCAGAGCTTGCCCCAAGAATACAGAGATCCAGCTGTCAGGACCCTCCCTGCTTTACAGAGGTTCAACTAACATTCCCACCACCACCGCTGCCGCTGCCGCGGTCAACAACCTCCAGCAGGGACGGGGTGAGTCTGTTCTTTCTCCACCCAGACCCAGCAGATAGAGGACCAACTTCACTGAGGACAGAAGCAAAGCGCAGATCCTAACCTTAGCAAGGTCCATAAACGAGGATACGAGAAAGGGCCTAGAGGGGATAGAGACCCTTCTTCCAAGGGGTCCAGCAGGGAAAGGGTTAAGAGGCGGGGCTCTCCAGAACCCGGGAAAGTGCCCCACCCAGGGGCGGGGCCAGAGGATTAAAAGGCAAGCAGCTTGGTGGAGAGGCAAGGACAGGGCCTCCCTACCTCTAAAGGCCTCCCCAGTCTGCAGTTCCAGCTCCAGGTAAGTGCCCTCTCCTGGGCCTGTCTGCTTGTTGGTCTGACCACAGGGAACCTTCTGGCGCATTATATGATCTCTGGCTTGTTTAATTCTGGTGCTGGGTCCCCAAGGAGGTCTCAGCAGACCTGAGCTTTATAGGGTTCTCCAGGCCAGTCCCCTTGCCTACCCAACTTGGGCCGCCCTTGACCACAGAACCAAGGGGCTGCTGGCTCAGGAGCTATGGAGCAGGGAGGGGGGAGACCTGTGTGTCCAGCATTAACCTATCCTGCTCTGCCCCCGGCCCCTGGCTCTCCCTGCCACAGTGCCCTGTGCCTGCTGCAGGACCCTGGCTGGGATATCATCATATACTGTAAGTTTGCGATGAGATACTACAGTATAGATGATGTACTAGTCCGGGTACCCCCAGCTCCGGAGCCAGACGAGGAGGGCAGGAGATGCTGCAAACCCACGGGCTCGCCGTGCAGCCTATCACAGCCTGCTGACCTCCAAGACACTTGGGAATGGCGAGGAAACCGTTACCATTACTGAGTTTAGTAATGGTAACGGTTCTCTTGCTGCACCCAGAAAACGTGCCAAGAAGAGAGCGCAGGACCCTGGAGCAGTCCACCGGAACACTGGAAGGGTGGGAGACTCCAGCTCAGACAACCAGGTGGGGGGGGGGGATGGGTTAAGTTTTCTCTTTCCTATTCTAAAGAAATAAAGATGAGAACCAGCATGCTTGTCTTTTAATTTATTGGAATTCAAGACTAGGGAGAGGGATGGGGCTCGGGGCACTATCTCACTTAAGTCCTTACACATGGTTTTGGGGTAAGAGGCACTGAGGGGACAGGAAAAAGACCTCTCTGCTAACAAGCAGCACCTCAGGGAGAAACTCTGGGTTGTCAGCTCGAAGCAGTGTGGCACTATTCCCACCAAAGAACCAACTTCTAGACCTAAGCAGCTGGGGCCCCAGGCAGAGGAACTACCTGAGAACTGAGCTAAGGCCGGTTCCTTTCACCAGCAGGGAAAATGGCTAGGCAGGGGCTGTGCAGACTCAAGCAAGGTCAAGTCAGTCATTAGTCAGTCAGGCAGCGTGCCCCTCACCAGTCCCCACAGGCCCTGAGCAGGGGCCATTCTGGTCAGCGGCTCCTGCCAGCAGCTTTGGCTGGGATGCCTTGGGAGAGGCAGCAGAAGGTGGTCACTTGAGAAGCTTCACAGAGAGGCGGAGCCGAACATCGCAGAGGAAGATGTCCATGAGGTCGCGGCCCACCTCCTGTGCAATCTGGGAGATCAAGTGCCCCTTTGGACCAATCAGGATCTTCTGAGGGTGGAGTAAAAGAGAGGGCCATGAGGCTGCTCTCAGGGCTCCCAAGCACTGGAGGAAGAACCCCTGCTTAATAGAGCCCTGGTCCCTTCTCCAAGCCTAATCCAGCTTACCACATGGGATTCTTTGGGCACCAGAAGCTTCTGTTCGATCACCAGCTCCCCGCTTGGCCCTTCCTCCCACACCAGTGTCCTCTGCATAGGGAGACATCATGATTAGTCAGACAGGCCTATACCCCTACCTTGCTGGGCCCCAGATATCCTGTTCTGGGCATGTGGCTGGTGAAGAGCTCCCCAGACCCCTTCACTGTGCCTGCACCTGCTGCACATTGTAGGGTATCTCCTGGGGCAGGTGCTCTAGTAGCTTCTCTCGGATGGTGTTGGCACAGATCTCCTCAGGTGTCTGGCTGGTGAGGACTCCGCTATGGAACTCCCAGGGTCCTGGCCGGGCCTGTGCCAGGAGGTATTGCTATGGGTAGAGAGAGCGTAGGTGGGCAGCTCAGTCCCAATCAAGACCTTCCTACCTACTCACTCTTACTTCCAGAAGGAACTCTGAGACTTGTCTTCATATGGCGGAAATCAAGGGACAGGATATGGCCAAGGCTAACTGACCTTTAGTGTTTTCACATCTTCCTGGCTTAGGGCTGACAACATGAAGATCTCCTGGAAGTGGGGCCAGCCAATCTTCTGAGAATCTCCCACAGACTGTGTGTCTGGGCCCTTAGCTGGTGGGCCCGGGCAACGAGTGCCGGCCTGTGAGCGAACAGCCTCCCTCATCTTGAGCTTCTTGCCATTGACCACACCTCCAGTGAGGGCTGCTGTGAGCTCCAGGAGAACGGACTTCTGCTTCAGGCAATCTACCTGCACATGGGGGATGAGCAGAAGGTGTGTAGTCAGTGAGATGGGCACCTTGGAGGAAAGCAGACCCCTCCTTCAGGTAGGTGGTGCTCACCTTGTTCATGACAAGGATGCTAGGGACTTGGGAGAACTGGGTCAGGCACTGGAGCACTTGGGGGCTGAGCTGGTTCCGAGTCCACTTGTCTGAGACATCCACAAGAACCACAACTGGAAGTTGGCAGCGTGGGAAGGAGGACAAAGATATGACGACTCTTTCTCCACCCCCCAAAAACATCCATGATATATAGGTTCTGGTCAACCCCCATCCCCCTAACTACCAGGAACGAGAGAGGCCATGACCATGTAAATTGGGCTTCAGATTCCCATCATGAGTCTAACCCATATCAGCAGACTCCATGCTCTTCCACGGATCTTCCAACAAAGAAAGCTCCAGATGGTGCCTGAGGGACAGACAAACATAGGTCAGGAAGGGTTTTATGACTGATGTACTCCTGATGAGGAAGAGAGTGTGAGAAGGGGGTTTTCCAGCCCCTATGATAGAATCTCCCCACCCTCTCCTCACCACCTTCCCCTCTACATACCCGTTTCCACAGCTATTACCTTTTCTGTTTAACGGGGCTGATGAGACCAGGTGTGTCAAGTAGAATCTAAAATCAGGAAAGAGAGAGGCATGCCCAGCCCCCCAGATGGAACACTTATGACTGGCGAGCGAGAGAAAGGCCTTCCTTGATGTCAGGAGCCTGCCCCCACTCTTGGCCAAGCTGATTTTAGATTTTTACCCTCCAGCTTTGTTTTAATTCTAGACGGGATCCAAGAGAAAAATGATGACTGTGAATAAATGGAACATTAGGAAGGAGTGAAGAGGGAATGAGACCTTTCTGACTAGATGCCAGAGGTGGAAGGTAGAGTGAGAACTGCAGGAGGCCTAATGAAAGGAGACCCCCTTCCCTCAGAGAAGTGAATCTAAACATCATTTTCTTCATGTCTAACTGTGAGGGAGACCCTCTTAGGTTCTCCCTGTGACCTGTTTCCTGGAATTCCTTTGCAGGTACCCACCACCTGGGCCTCTTTCTCTGTGATGACCCCCAGAGCTTGGCAGCGAGTGGTGTGCACCTTCTTGGAGACAGGGAACACCTGCCAGAAACAAAGAAGTCCCAAGTGAAATCCCAAACCCCTCTAGAACAATCCATAAAGAAACAGAAAAGTGAGAGATGAAAAGGGGGTTAAAGACTGAGCATACTTTTCGGCCCAGCAGCTGGTTGGAGAGTGTTGACTTCCCTGCATTTGGAGCACCCAGGAGGACCACTCGCAGGACCCGGGGGTTCTCAGGCATATCAGGACGATGGACCAAGAGGAGATCCTGTTCATCTGCGTGTGGGGGTAGGAGGGGAGTGAGAGGTAGTGTAATCTGGATCCCATCGGTACTCAGTCCTACCCTCCCACAAAGGAAGTAGGGAATACAAGATTAGTGTACCAGGTTGAAGCTGGGACTTGGCTTTGAGATTTAGTCTGTCTGTTAATTTATTTACATAACTTTATAAAGTTCTCTAACTTCTCTAAGCCCCTTAGTTTTCTCACATGTAAAACGGAGATAATATTAACAATACCTACTTATAACCTTCTCTTGAAGGGTCACCTGGTGGCTTAGTCAGTCAAGCACCCAACTCTTGGTTTCAGTTCATGATCTCACGGTTTGTGAGTTCAAGCCCCATGTCAGGCTCTACACTGACAGTGCTAGGCCTGCTTGGGATTCTCTTTCCTCTTTCTCTGTCCCTCTTGTTTGCTTTCTCTCTCAAAATAAATAAACATTAAAACAACAACAACAACAAAAAGCTTTGGGGCACCTGGGTGGCTCAGTCACTTAAGCATCTGACACTTGATTCTGGCTCAGGACATGATCCCACGGTTTATGAGTTCGAGCCTGGCATCAGGCTCTGCACTGACAGCACGGAGCCTGCTTGGGATTCTCTGTCTCTCTCTGCCCCTCCCCTGCTTGCTCTCTCTCTCAAAATAAATAAATAAACTTAAAAAAAAATAACCTTCTTTTGACAATTGGTAATTGTGTAAAAACAATCAGCACAATACCTGGCACTTAATAATCAATTACTGTGTGGAACTGCACTATGTAGTTGTGCCTGGTAAATGTATGTACATGTATGAAAGTACATCTAGATCAGGTAAAGCTAGAAATCCCTCCAGCTCTGACAGTCTCACCCTACTAAGGATATTATGAAGGCTCTTCAAGTTTTCTCAGTATTTCTAAGTATGAGTTCCTATGCATTACAATGACCAGTTTTTGTATCCAGACTTCCCTCCAGACTGTAGCCTATGCTACTTGAAGATCAAAGAGTACTATTTTCCTGGGTACCTCAGTCTCTTGACAAGTAAATGGGGCACCAATAGGATCGAGTTTGCTTCCCAAATCCGGGCAGAGCGCCACAATTGTGCCTTGCCCCGTGGCCCTTCAACCTTCTACTTCTCTGGTTGTGACCCTCTGGCTCCTAAAATTGTAGAACGTGGTATCTCTCTCCTGTGAGATCCTTCACGGTTCGCCTCTCTTTGGGGCCTCAAGATCGTTTTCCATAATATAGGACCAAAGATGATATCCCCAGAGACTGAGGAGTTTCCCTCACCTGGAACTTTCAATGCTAAAACCGTGACAGTCCGGGACAAGCTGTCTGGGCCCTTTACCTCTGTGCATGGACACGGCAGGAGGGTGAGAAGTCAACGAACTGTCTGGCTGAGAGAGTCCGAGGAAGCGGTCCAAGGCTGAGCTCTGGCCATAACGGCGAGAGGCCGAGGCCAGACGGGGACCAGAGAAGGCGGCGCCCGCGAAACAAGACACGCACCTCCGCTGACAGTCCAAGAGCGAAGAGAGCCCGGTCACCCACCCCCTCGCGGCATCTGGGCCCAACTGCCGAACCCCCAACACCACCCGATAGAACATAGCAGCTCGCCGTCCGTGGGCAGCCATTACGACCGAAAGGCACGCCGGGAACTGACGAGGGACGCACCTATGATTGGATAGAGCAGTGGAAAAGCGAGCCGGAGCGAGCTAGATTGGCCCAGAGAGCTGAGATACACGGGATGTTGGAGGTGGGATGAAGGAGAAACTGTTTTGGAGACTGACCCAGGCTAAGGAAAAGGAAAACGTGTATTTAGAGTTTGTGTAAACATGATGATTGTTTTGCACTCCCATACACAGCCTGTTTTCCTCTTCTCCTGCCAAAGTTTTGTAAAAGGCCCTTCTAGCCCTGCCTCCTGAGAGACTACATCTCCCATGAGGCAAAGCAGCAGAAATCGTTCTTAGTTCAAAACTCATTGTTGCTGGAGAAACTGACACAGCTGAGGAGGAAGGGTCGTGGGAGCCGGAGCGGGCGCTGTTCCGCTGTCCCTGTAAGAGGCTTTTTAGTTTTCTCTAGCCTCAGGCTTGCAGGATCCTCTCCCAGCGCCACCCCTGGCTTAGCCTAGCGGTCGGCAGCGGCCTCTGCTCCTACCCAAGGAATAGTCAGTCCGTGGGTACGTGTTTCCGAGGAGCAGCAGACGCGATTTCCCTTCTATAAACCTCCATTGCTATCTCATCTCAGAGACCGTTCCTTTCTGGAGAAAAACCAGGGGGTCTGTAAAAGGAGAAGCTGCTTAGTCACCTACAGTCCCCCAGATTGCTTTAGCGGCCTGCGGAACTTGATATATCTTAGCCGGTCTGTGACCTTAAGCCTTATTCATACTTTGAAGCCTCTCAGTTAAACTCTTGAAAGAGAGAGGGATAGATGTTTCGGGGATTGGAGGAATGGGGATTTATTCGGTATATTCTATGTATAGGCCATGTCCAGGTGCTGGGATACATGAATGAAGAAAATGGACAAATGTCTCTTATCACAGGATTTGTGTCCTGAGGACCATGGTGGTGAGGGAGGGGGGCGACAGGGAGGGAGGGAGAGAGAGATTTTTTAGTGATCTGACAGGAACAGTTCAGTATCCCGGTCTGGGTGAAAACCTAAACGGAGTGGATTTGAGAGAGAGAGAGAGAGAGAGAGAGAGAGAGAGAGAGAGAGAGAGAGAGGTGGGGGCCCCTGGCTGGCTCAGTAAGTAGAGTATGTGGCTCTTGATCTCACGCTTGTGAGTTTGGACCTCAGGTTTGGTTGGGCCATAGAGCTTTATTTTATTTTTTTATGTTTGCTTATTTATTTATTATTTTTCAGAGAGAGAGTGCAAGCAAGAGTGGGGGAGGGGCGGGGGCAGGGAGAAAATCCCAAGCAGGCTCCACTTGTCAGTGCAGATCCTGATGCAGTGCTCGAACTCACAAATTGTGAGATCATTACCTAAGCTGAAAGCAAGACTCCCGATTCCTAATCAATGCTTAACTGGCTGAGCCACCCAGCCACCCCAGATTGTAGAGCTTTAAAAAAAAAAAAAAAGATATATAGGTGTTTCTGGGGGAGCAGAGCAAAAGGGAGTGGTAATAGAGAAGGGGGAGATAGAAGTGGGGTTAAAGGCCTTTCCTTTTTTTAAACAATTATTTTTAACATTTATTCATTTTTGAGAGACAGAGAGAGAGAGACAGAGCATTAGCAAGGAAGGGGCAGAGAGACAGGGAGAGACAGAATCCGAAGCAGGCTTCAGGCTCTGAGCTGTCAGCACAGAGCCTGAGTCAGGGCTTGAATCCAAAAACCGTGGGATCATGACCTGAGCCGAAGTCAGACACTTAATCCACTGAGCCACCCAGGCGCTCCTAAGGCTTTTCTTTTTTAAGATCAGAGATTTTTTGTTTGCTCATGACAATGACAAGGTAGAGAGGAGAAAAATGATGATATAAATATGACAGAAAGGGGAGAATTGTTGGGAGGGTGGTGGGAACCAACTGAATGGGCTGCTGTTTTGGGAATGGAGGCGGGGTGTCCAGAGAAGCCCTGAGAGACACAGGATTGACAGAGAGGAGGCAGCCAAATGCACTGATGGTTTGCAAATAGCGCCAGGCTCCAGCTTCCAGGCTGCCTGCTCTGTTAGTGGAAGAAATAAACCTTTCTGGAACATAATATTCTGGGTGTTCTTTGGGTACCCATATGCCCAAAGAACAAAATATCACTAAATATAGGACAGCTGGCAATCAGAAAAATGTGAATCTTCTTTCATGGACAATAAGGTGAAATCTCATTTCAACTGTAATTACGGTGAAGGGCAATTTCAGGTTAAACAGTGGTTGAAGAACTTAAATAAATGTTAAATCACCCAAGGAACACATACTAAGTACTACAGCACTGGCGACAGATAACACCTTGGAAGAATCCCTACGATATCACGAAAACATAGAAGAAATTGTCAAAGTGCCTTGTTAATTCTCTTCTTTCCCAGAGATTTTCCCTCAAAGGATACTGTGGGAGAATTTGGTATTTTGTGAGATTAGGAGAGGCTAATAAAATGAAACAGACTGCCTGGGTTCATATGTCCACTTGCCACTTATTAGCTGTATGAATTTGGACAAGTTATTTCAACTCTCTAAGTGTCAGTTTCATTATCTGTAAAATGAAGATAATAAACACATCTACCTAATATCATGTATTCATTTGAATCTAGGATTTGGAACAATGTAGGATTTAGAAAAATGTAGGCTCTCAATAAATATCCTTATCTTAAGGCTAATTGTTTTACCCCTTCTGGCACCTTGTTATATGAATTTTTCTGTCTTTTCTATATAGACAGTCCTCTCTGTACTATATTCCTCTCATCAGCATTTATTTTAAAAATGCTTAATCTCAGCATGCCTGAATGGATCAGTTAGTTGAGCATCTGACTTTGGCTCAGGTCATGATCTCACGGTTTGTGAGTTTGAGCCCCGCATCAGGCTCCGTGCTGTCATCAGCTTGGGATTCTCTCTCCTTCTCTGTCTGCCCCTCCCCTTCTCTCACTCTCTTCCTCTCTCAAAAATAAATAAACATTTTAAAATGCCTAATCTCTTCCATTTGAAAAGCAAAAATCCCAAACTTCCCTGATCTGGAAGTCCTTTTCCAACTAGGTGTCATTGTATGTTTCTCACTAAGATAGTGCAGTGAAGATGGTGGAGAGACACAGATGGATTTTAGATATTTAAGAGGATAGAAATTGAAGGATGTGATTAAAACCCCTTAATGGCTTCCTATTACAACTAGATTAATCCAATGTCCTTGCATACTACTCTCAAAGATTTCAGCACGTTAGCTTTCTTTCCATCTTTTGAATACACCAAGCTAATTTCTGCCTCATGCCCTTTATATCTGTTACTCCTGCCTTCTCTGTTCTTCTAGATTTGGCTTCTGCTCCCTATTGAGGTCTCAACTTAAATGTCACTTCCTCACAGTATTTATCACTACCTGCAATGATCCTACTGCAAAGCCTGAAATGTTATGAGCATGATTGAGTCTTCACAGTCTTACCAACCTCTCGTGGCCCCAACCTGAACAAGTCACTGCCTTGCATCACTGCCCAGAGAATAAAGTACAAACTAACTTGGCTCAAGCTTACTTTGCCAGTCTCATCTCTCACTTTCTCTTTTTTTTAAGTTTATTTATTTATTGTTTTAATAATCCCTACACCCTCATGGAGCTTGAACTCACAACCCTTAGATCAAGAGCCATACACTCTTCTGACTGAGCCAGCCAAGCGCCTCCACCGGTCTCATCTCTTGTCGTTCCTCTTTTTCAGCTCAGTTGAAAAATTTCCAGTCCCCCAACTGCCTGGTAGTCTTTCTCACTTCCAGGTCTCCCCATAGGCTGTTCTTTCCATGACTGTTTAAATTCTCTCTTAGGACCCTTTTTTTCCCCTTCTGTGGTAAGGGAGTTTGTAATATAGTGATTGAGCATGAAGATTATATTTCTGGGTTTGATTCTCAGCTTCATTATTTACTATGTGACCCAGGGCAAGTAACTTCTCTTCTTCTTCAGTTTCCTCATCTATAAAATGGGGATAATCATAGTACCCTCATAGGGTTGTTGTGATGATTAAAAGAACTGATATGTATAAAGGACTTAGAACAGTGCTTGGCACATAGTAAATGTTACTCAAATATTTGTTGTTTTTATTATATGTCCCCTACTAGACTCTAAGCTCTATGAGGACAAGGACAGTATATATTGTTCACTGTTGTATCTCCTGCACCTATGACAGTGTCTAACACATAATCGGTATTCAATAGATTTTTGTTCAATGAGTGAATAAATTATATTTTTCTATAGATAGGTTAGCTCTACCTTTGTGGTGTCAACATGGCTGCAGCATCTCCAGATTTTACATCTTCTCATGTCCAGTTTTAGTTGGAAACAGCAATTTCCATGTGCATTTTGGTTCTGACTGGTTACATGCCCATTCCTGAAGCAATCCTTGTAGCTTAGAGAATGCTATGTGCTGGATCAGGGTTCTGTGCTCCATGCCTAGAGTGAGCCTCATCCAAATTGCATGGTCTGGAAATGGAGTAGAGGTTATTCCCTGAATGATTACCATTGGTTATAGTGAATGAATGCTTGGCAGGAAAAGAAATCCGCTATTCTGCCCTTGGTAAGAAATTCAAGTAGGTTGGGGCACCTGGCTGGCTCAGCTGGGAGAGCATATGACTCTTTATCTCGGGGTTGTGAGTTCGAGCCCCACATTGGATGTGGAGAGTACTTAAAAATAAATAAACTTTTAAAAATAAATAAATCTATATATAAAAAAGAAATTCAAGTGGGGAAATGGTTCAGGAGACCCTTATGGTTCAAATATAAGATATGCTGTTATCATGTAAGATTCCAGCAGGAGACTGACTGTGGTGATAGAGGTAGGAAAGTCCAGTTCCCGGAAGGTTCCAGGTCAGCTCTGACCTTCTTTTTAGTATTCCATTCATCAGGACATAGTGTCAATATAAATTCTTCCTCTTTTCTGGCTCTGCAATTCCACTGTGGTGCCAAATGTGCTCATTCCAAAGGGTAATATTCTTGCAAGTAATGACAACTCTTCCAAGTTAGGAGCTAGCCTCTGGAATTAGTCCTGGGCCCCACCACCCTACTCTGTCAGCAGTTACATTTTCTATATATGTGGAGAGATGGGAGGCAGTTCATACACGAGGCGTGCTCTTTTGTGTAGATCTGCTTTTTGAGGGACTGGATTATGCTAATCTATATACTTTTTTCCACAGCAACATATGGGTATGTACGTAAAAGTTACATGCATCTGATGAGAAAAAAGTCCTCAAGTTCCTGGGTGCTACAGGGAGTAAACCGTCATTTCTCAGTGACTTGACCATTCCATATATGCATTTTTAATTAGTAATCTGTAATTAGTAATATTAGTGACACTCCAGTTTCAGCATTCTCAAACTTTATGATAGGGCCTATTCTTGCTTCCTTCCAAAAATTAGGAAAAAAATTCCCTAGTCTTAGATTAGGACCTTAAATATTCATATCAGATCCTGGGATCAGGAGTAGTTTTTCTTTCTCCAGAAGTAAGAGAATTTAACACCTTTCACAGAAAAATGTAGCTACTTCCCTCCCCACCCCCCTTCTCCTCCTTGAATTTTTTTCCCCCTGACATTATATCTAGGTCCCTATCTCTGCAAACCCTGGGCTATAGAGGTAAGATTGGGCTAGAGGTGGGATGGGGTTCATGGTGATAAGGAGAGAGTTTAGTCCTGTATCTCCTCTTCCCTTCTACTGCAGTGCACTGCCCTCAGCTGTCAAATCTGTATTGCTGAATTTTCAAGACTCAATTGAGCCTAGTCTTTTTTTTTTTTTAGGTTTGTTTATTTTCAGAGAGAGAGAGAGAGAGAGAGAGAAAGGCAAAGGGACAGGGAGAGAATCCCAAGCAAGCGGTCAGCGAGGTCAGCGAGGAGCCTGGCGCTGGGCTTGAACTCAGAGCAGTGAGATCATGACCTGAGCTGAGATCAAGAGTCCAACGCTTAAGGACTGAGCCACCCAGGCGTCCCAGCCTAGTCTTTTGTTCCACTATGCCAAGGCAGCACAGTGGTCTAGAGGCTGATGGTTGGGTCTCCATGGGCTAAAGGTCTAGTTTTGTTTACCAGTTTGCAAAAGGGCCAGGCTCCATAGTGAGAACTGGAAAGGAAGGGAGTATAAGCCTACAAGTTCCTCGATGGCACATATGAGATGCCTAGAACATTTCTGTTCAATAAACAGTATGCCCTTGATAAACAGACTGAACTTAGCAGTGTCCCATAGAAGTTTAAATGCCGCCTTGACAAGATCCCCGGGGGCCTCTGAGCACCTCCTGGCCAGTAGTGTATTCTGGGATGTCAAAATTACCTCTTACACAGTTACGCCCAACGTATTCTAGATGTGATCGTCTTTTTGAAAGAGATTCAAGTTCTTTGTCACCTCAGAGTACCTGCATTCGGGCCTTTAAGTGCAGGGAGGATCTGGAATCCTGGAGGTGTCATTACATCTATGATCGCGGTCCAAACGTTTAGTGACCCTAGGCAAAGTAACCCAGAGGTTTTGAACCTAAGGGCAGCCGCCAAGGCCTGAGAACCTAACCACTCCTCGAGGCCAGCGGCCATGTCCACTTGAGACTCAGGAGTCCAGGGGATCAGGCACTGAAGAAGACGCCTTGGCTCCGGCTACGCATGCGCGGGCGTCCGTGGAGGGCCCCGGTACTCCAGGCTGCGCAGGCGCAAAAGCGGCTCCCGGCTAGTCGCGACGGCGGCGGCGGCTACTGAGGGGCCGGGGCGTGGAGTAGCGGTGGCGGCGGCTGGCGGCAACGGAGCAGCCATGAGGGCCGGGCCCAGTCACCGACAGTGAGTAATGGTGGAAGGGGGTGGGCGGCGGGAGAGAAGAGGGTGGCTTGGTGGAAGGATACCTCGACTTGGGGGTGGGGGTGGGCTCTGCCTGTCGGAGGCGACGGGGCGTGGGGGAGGGACAGTTTGAGGTGATGATGGGAGAATTTGGGGCATAGGTGGCCGGATCGCCCGCGCCAGGGCTGGACAGCTTGGCGGAGAGAAGGAGGTGAGTGCAGCAGAGGGAATGAGCCCACGGCAGGGGCAGTGTCCCGCGCTTCCCCGTTTGTCATCGTCCCTTCCCCCAGGAGCTTTCGGTCGCCTCTCCCTTTCCGCTTCTTTCAGAGAATGGTCGCGGGGGGAGGGTGGTGGAGGATGAAAGCCCTGCTGGAGCTGAAGAAGCTAACTCTGATCCAGGCGGGGAAGGGCTGGTCGCCTAGAGTCATCGGCTTTTCTGGGCGGAGGATGGGGGTCAGGAGCCCTCTGTTTAAAGCCGGGAGGGGTCGAGGGGAGAAAGCTAGGGGCTTAGAGTCTGCCAGGTTCGAAACGACGTCCACCATTGATAAAGCTGATAGATAACCTTGGGCAGGTCCCACTTAACCTTTCTGAACCGCTGAAAGATGTAGTGCTTCGGTGGGCTCTTGCAAGCATCCATGTATGTCATTGAAATGGTTTATGAAAATTGTAAATCGTAGGTACTATACCGATGGTGCTATTGTCACCAACAATATTACTGAATTTTAGATCTTGCCGTTATTAGTAGAGTGATTGATGTCTTTGTCAAGGCGAAGCATATTTGTAAAACCTCAATAGGCACATATGTGCGTTGTACGTAGGCACAGTAGATCATGTGCAGAAATACCAGTTTGTGATGTGACTAATTAGCCATCAGACTTGTGTAGGAAAAATACCATACTCTTGGGCATTTTTACAAATGGTGTGTAGCTCCTTACTCAAGAGGAAGGAAATAGAGAATGGAGGGCCAATCTGTTAAATGCTTTGTGAACATAGCTCACTCAGGTTCCTTGTCTTGTAACACAGTTGGTACTAATGTGCTTTATATATGAATCGAGAAAACTAGTTTGAGACAAGCTGGGAGGGCTGCACAAAGAGGGGTGTGCAAATACAATTTGTTATTTTTTAATTGTATAAAAGTTTAATTTTGTGTGGGAGTCTCTGCCCCGATGCCCCGTCTCTCTTTTGGAGGTCAGATAAGCATATAGCAGCTTTTCAGCTCCACTCTCTATTGCCCTGCCTGCGGAACCTCCAGGGTGGAGTGTCTCTCAGAGAAAGACAAGCAGCTGTGCCAAGAGTCCAAGAGGTGGCTGGTTCTTTTCTGAGAGGCTGAAGGAGCACTCCTGACGCTTTGTTGTTATTTAGGGTAGACAAAGCAGAGGACAGAGTTAAACTGTGTGCTTCTAGAGAGAGAAAATGGCTTTCTGGCCACAGCTTTTGAAAGAGGGGAAACTTCTTTCAAAAGGACAGAATGAGATGGATGCTTCAGCTTTGCTGGCCCTAAAGATTGAGAGCTTGAAATGGCGAGGCCTTTTGGATATTAGTGAGTGATTTGTCTTTCATCTGAGCAAAGGTAGGGAGCGGCTGTACTAGGTCCTTGAAGATTCACCGATAAGAACAGTGAATTATTTTATAGGAATGGGGGAAATGAACCCTTGTTGTCTTTAACTTCTCCATCTGGTAAAACGTGTTTTACCTCTTTTTCTTGGAAATGTACAGTGATATATCATTTTTAATTTTTTGCTTTAGTTCCTCGGCTCTCCCAATAACTGTCTATAACACCGATTGTTCATTTTTTTAAATTAATGTTTATTTTTGAGAGAGAGGGGCAGCATGAGTGGGGAGGGTCAGAGAGAGACACACACACAGAATCGGAAGTAGGCTCCAGGCTCCAAGCTGTCAGCACAGACCCCAACGTGGGGCTTGAACCCACAGACTGTGAGATCATGACCTGAGCCGAGGTCAGACGCTTAACTCACTGAGCCACCCAGGTGCCTCCACCAATTGTTCTTTTAGAGGATAGTTTTAAAAAGAAAGCACTTGTTACTGTTGTCATAGGTCATTTACAGAATACAAATCTGTTCTCTCTTTGACCACCACATAGAACCTGAACTAGAGGTATGAAATGTTACAGCTGGCCTAGCTGTCCTATTTTATTTTAATAATTGGACATTTATTTTTAATTTGTAATGTGTTTTTCCCTCTATTGGAAATTTCCATTGGTTCAAATGAGTCCATAATGCCATCCATGTCATGTTAAAATGATAGAGGTTTGTTCAGCTGTGATGAGAATTTCCTGCCCTTCCCTCTATTCTTTTTCCTATTTGCGGTTATTTTTATGTGGTAGATGACTGTTACCAAATGGAGAGCCTTCCCCTGGAGGAGAGAAAGGGCATGGTCAGTGCTTGATTACCTGTTGTGAGCAGTCTATCTAAAGTGGGGATGTAAGGACTACTCATGAATCTCTGACATAGTAAGGGCTAAAAAAAAAAAAAAAAAAAAAAAAATTAATGGTTACTAGCTCATTTTTATTGTGATAAATTGAATAATTTTTTAAAAAGCATTTTATGCCTCGGGAAAACTTTTTAAGTTTGTTTATTTATTTGTGTGTGTGTGTGTGTGTGAGAGAGAGAGAGAGAGAGAGACAGAGAGAGACAGAGAATCCCAAGTAGGCAGCACAGAACCAGATGCGGGACTTGAACCCACGAACCTGAGATCATGACCTGAGTCAAAAGCAGGAGTCAGAAGCCCAACTAACTGAGCCACCCGGGGCACCCCCGGGGAAAATGTTTTAAAGCATCTATTTAAAAACAAAATTATGGTGTTAAAAAATAATAAAAAATAAAAACAAAGTTATGTGTTTTTACCCCTCTCTTTTTTCTTTGAATATATGCTTATGAACAGAACCTTTGTTCCTTTAGCACCCTTTGGATCTTGCCACCCATTCCTTAACTGAAGTCTCTTGTGATGTTTTCACAGCTGCTAATAACTGAGTACAAAGGTTTTTTTTATTGTGTGTTGTTGTTTGTTTTTTGTCATTTGTTTGGTTCTTGATAGAGCGCTAAAAGCTTTAAAGAAGGATTATATGGGAAGATGTTGAAAACTAAAGGAGGAGAGCAGATTTAACTTAGTGAATTTGTAGGTTGTTCTGATGTTGGAGGATCAAGAATGGGTATATGATTTAGAGTAGCCTCCAGAGGCCAGGTTTTGCTAACCTGTGTTTAGCACAGTGCATAGTTGGCCTGGAGTAGTTGCTCGTTAAATATTTTGTTATATTGATAAACAATATAAAACTTCATAAGCAAAGGTGAGTTCCGATCTTCTGGAACTTTGTGTATCTTTGAATGAGCTTACCTATATTTCTTTACCTCAGTTTCTTCATCTATAATAACTGTACTTCCTGCACAGGTTGTTGTGAGGGTTAAATGTGCTTAATGCATGTAAAATGTTTAGGATACTACTTAATTCTTAGCAAATGCTAAATAAATAACTATCCAACTAGTGTTTGTTGGATGCACCCCCTTTTTCTGCCCAAATCTATGCTGGTCAAAGATGTTTATGATATAGCCCCTACCCTCTCAGTTCATAGTTTAGCTGAGGAAACAGATATACAAAGTAATTATTACAGAATGTAATACCTTATTTCATCAGCTTTGTGGTGCTAATGATTGTAAGGCTCACAATTACTTTACATGCAAGGAAGAAAGAAGAAATGCTAATGAGACTGGCATGCTATCAGTTCTAAGATATATCCTGTTTTCAGAGAAATGGTGGGGGGGTGGAGTATGCCTTAGAATTGATGAAATACAGTAAGTGCTCTACTAGAGGGAGGTACAACTTGTGAGCGTTGATGGATGGCTGGGTGCAGGTATTGTCAGTAAAGACCCTTGGCATAACCTGCATGATACCCCCTCACAGGTGGACAAGGAAGATAGGGCATTACAAGCAGACAGGAAAGTCTGAAAATGGGAAGGGAGAGGGCATTATTGATGTGTACCACCATATCAGGACAAGCAGGAGAAGGAAATGAGCTAAGTCTTTGGCAGAGTAACATTGTATAATGCAGCAGAGCAGGACAGGAAGCTTGGAACATTTTCAGAAGAGACATGAGCCTCATTCTTGGATTTCAACTCCTAAAATGTAATAGCAACTCCAAAAAGATGATACTAATATAAAGTGGAAAGTGAGAGGAGTGTGAGAAGCAAAGTGGCCAGGGGAAGGGTTGAGGCTTCACAGCTGACCAGAGTGGGGATAGGTGTGAAGTCCCTGTTCTTATGGTGAGAGGTGAATGCTTTCTCAGCAGAGAAGTGTTTAGTATCTATTTCTGTCTTTTCACTGCATACCAAGGTCTTGGTTATGTCCCTTTTAGAGCTTTGTAACTTAGAGATAAAGGAAATACAACTCAAGCGGAAAAATGCTAAATTTTCTTTGTTAAAAATGCATTTATTTTTATTTTTTTATTATTATTTTTAAAGGATTATGCATTTAATCTCTGTACCCAACATGGGGCTCGAACTCATGACCCAGACATCAAGAGCCCCATGCTTTCCCAACTTAGCCGGCCAGGTATCCCTAAAAATGCATTTACTACAAGGAGGTTAATAAATTACCAGAATTAAGGTTCAGTTATCAAATGATAGTTTAGTATTATAGCACTGTATTGTACTGTTTTCATGGGAAAATACAGGTCATTTAAGGAGGATTTAAAAGACTCAGTTACTAATTTTCTTTTTTTATTTTTAATTTTATTTGTTATTATTTTAACATTTATTTATTTTTGAGAGAGACAGAGCATGAGTGGGGGTCGGCCAGAGAGAGAGGGAGACACAGAATCTGAAGCAGGCTCCAGGCTCCAAGCTGTCAGCATGCAGGACTTGAACCCACGAACTGTGAGATCATGACCTGATTAAAGTCAGACACTTAATCAACTGAGCCACTAAGGTGCCCCAAGACTCAGTTACTAATTTTCTGGCAACCAACCCTGAAGTCAATAGGGGAAAGTATGAAAAACTAGAAATAGTATAAGCACGAATTTGTCTAGTGTCTTGTCGTTTCATCAGTAAACCAAAGCTAAGTTTGATTCTTTTAAGCTTTTTGGTCTCTTTAAAAAATGAGTTGGTCCTTTCAAACAATCAAATTCAGCAGACATTTAAGTGCCTATTGTGTGTTAGGAATTGTGCTAGGCACTGAAATTAAAATACGAATGACATAATCTTTGTAAGGATCTCACTTTTATTTTTTTATTTTTTATTTTTTTATTTAGAGAGTGCTCACTTGCAAGTTGGGGAGAGGGAAAGGGGCTGAGGGAGGGAGATAATTTTTTTTTTTGTTAAAAAATTTTAAGTTTATTTTGAGAGAGTGAGAGAGCAGGGGAGGGGAGAGAGAGAATGAATCCCAAGCAGGCTCCACACTGTCAGCATGGGGCCTGATGTGGGACTTGAACTCATGAACCATGAAATCATGACCTGAGCTGAAATTAAGAGTCAGATGCTTAACTGACTGAGCCACCCAGGCGCCGCAGGAGAGAGAGAATTTTATGCAGGCTGCATGCTTAGTGCGAAACTGGACGTGGGTCTGGATCCCATGACCCTGGGATCATGACCTGAGCCAAAAATCAAGAGTTGGACACTCAACTGACTGAGCCACCCATGCGGCCCTGAACTTTTTTAAGTTTATTTATTTTTGAGAGAGAGAGAGAGCAAAGGAGGGGCAGAGAGAGGGGGAGAGAATCCCAAGAAGGCTCCGCACGGTCCGCACAGAGCCAGATGCAGGGCTTGAACTCATGGACTGCGAAATCATGACCTGAGATGAAACCAGGAGTTGGATGCTTAACTGACTGAGCTACCCAGGTGCCCTCTTTTTTTTTTTTTTTTTTTTTAAGTGACTCTGTGCTCATTACTCATTGTGGGGTTTGAACTCATGTCAAGATTGAGTCACATGCCACACAGGCACCCCTAAAGAGTCCATGTTTAAAAAAAAAGATTTTATTTAATAAATTTGTTTATGTATTTATTTAAAGTTTATTTTTTAGTAATCTCTATTCCCAACCTGGGGCCCAGACTCACAACTCTGAGATTAAGAGTTGCATGCTCTACCAACTGAACCATCCAGGTACCCCAAGAGTGCACATTTTTTTTTATGTTTATATATTTTTGAGAGAGAGAGGGAGAGAGTGCATGCATGTGGATGCACGCAAATGGGGGAGAGACAGAGAGAGAAGGAGACACAGAATCCAATGCAGGCTCCAGGCTCTGAGCTGTTAGCCCAGAGCCTGATGGCCTCCAACCCACCAACAGCGATATCATGACCTGAGCCAAAGTTGGATGCTTAACCGAATGAGCCACCCAGGCACCCCAAGAGTGCACATTTTAATTGGAGACTAGCATAAGTAATTGTGAATTAGTACAGTAAGTGCAATCATAGAGATCTGCACTAAGTGCTGTGGGAGCACTGGTTCTGTGTGGTAGGGTGAGGGGAAGGTTGGACAAAGCTTCCTAAGAGAGTCAGTCGGGTCTTAAAGGATGAATATAATTTGGCTATCAACAAAAAAAGATTGGAGAGAATAGTGTTTCAAATACAGAGAGCAGCTTACACAAAGGTACAGAGGTGTATGAGTGTGGACCTGTGGGCCAGTGGTTTGATGTGGCTATTATGGGGCATGAGGAAGGAATGGAAGGAAGTGAGGTGAAAGAGGAGTTGGAGCCCAGTTGTGGGTGGCCTTGGTTAGGGGTCTGAATTTTATTTTGTAGATGCCAGGGAGTCATGGAAGAGTTTTAAGCCAGGTAAGGGACAAGTTCAGATCACTCTTTTTTTTTTTTTCCATAGTTTATTTATTTTTGAGACAGAGACAGAGACAGGGCACGAGTGGGGAAGGGGCAGAGAGAAAGAGGGAGACACAGAATCTGAAACAGGCTCCAGGCTCTGAGCTGTCAGCACAGAACCTGATGTGGGGCTCGAACCCACAAACCGTGAGATCATGACCTGAGCCGAAGTCGGACGCTTAACCGACTGAGCCTCCCAGGCGCCCCCAGATCACTCTTTTAAGAAAAGTAACACTGGGGCGCCTGGGTGGCTCAGTCGGTTAAGCGTCCGACTTCGGCTCAGGTCATGATCTCACGGTTTGTGAGTTCAAGCCCTGCATCTGTGCTGACAGCTCAGAGCCCCTCATCCACTTGTACTCTGTCTCTCTCTGTCTCTCAAAAATAAATAAATGTAAAAAAAAAATAAAATAAAAAGTAACACTATTGGCAGTGTGGAAGTTAGATTTTAAAGGGTGAAATTGGCTACAGGGAGGATAGTTGGTTTGAGACATTTGTGGGATGATCATTTGAGAGATATTGAATATCTCAATTACAGTGGTAATGGTGGAATTGTAGACAGGTTAATGAGCTTTTTGGGAGATTGACCAGAAGGATCTTACAGACTTTATGTTGAGGAGTGGGTAAAGGGGAAGGAGTTGTCAAAGACGGATTTGAAATTGCTTGCTTGGGTAAGTGGATGGTGATGTTATTAACCAAGGTAGGGAATACAGGGGTGAGAAGGTGTTATATTTAAGGGACAGTGATTTTGGTATATCAGATTTGAGATGTCAGGAAAATCTAGTATGAGCAAATGTCTAATAAGCTTCTGGATATTTGGGTCTTGAATTTAGTAGAAAAGTTTAGAATGGAGATGCAGATCTGTAAATCATTAGGGTATGAGTGATAGTTAAAGTCAGCATGATTACTCTGTGAGTCTGAGTTTTAGCTGCTTTATATGTTCATTCACATCATCTGGAGGGATTGGCCTTATAGGAATGTGGCACTAAGTACCTTCTCGATAGTAGTTCATTTAGTACCAATACTTTTCCTTATTTTTCCATTATTTATTTATTTATTGAAAATTTTTAAAGTTTATTTATTTATTTTGAAAGAGAGTGAACCAGCAGGGGAGTGGCAGAGAGGGAGGGGGACAGAGGATCCAAAGCGGGCTCTGTGCTGACAGCAGAGAGCCTGATGTGGGGCTCAAACTCATGAACCGTGAGATCATGAACTGAGCTGAAGTTGTATGCTTAATTGGCTGAGCCACCAGGGCACCCTATTTTTCCATTTTTTAAAAGTGTTTATTTGTTTACGTAATCTCTACAACCAACACAAGGCTTGAACTCATGACCACGATGAGATCAAGAGTTACATGTTCTACTGACTGAGCCAGCCAGGGTTCCCAGTGAAATTTTCAATAAAAAAAGAATTAGTGTGCAGGAGTGCCTGGGTGGCTCAGTCTGTTAAGTGTTGACTCTTAATTTTGGCTCAGGTCATGATCCTGGGATCATGGGTTCAAGACCCACGTTGGGCTCTGCGCTGAGTGTGGAATGCGCTTGAAGTTCTCTCCCTCTCCTTCTGCCCCTGTCCTGCTTGTGTGCCTGTGCACTCTCTCTCTTTGAAAATAAATAAGTAAATATTTTTTAAACATTCATTCATTTTTAAGAGATGGAAAGAGAGCATGAGTGGGGGAGGGGTAGAGAGAGCGGGAGACACAGAATCTGAAGCAGGCCAGGCTCTGAGCATTCAGCACAGAGCCTGACACGGGGTTTGAACCCATGGACCATGAGATCATGACCTGAGCTGAAGTCGGACAGTTAACCGACTGAGCCACCCAGGAGCCCCATACAAACATTAAAAAAAAAAAAAAAAAGGAATTGTGTGTATATTAGTTGTACATGATTTTTCCCCTATTCTTAGTGGTTTACCAGACTTAGGAAAATGGTCTTTAAAACTTTTTTTTTATGTTTATTTATTATTGAGACAGAGAGAAACAGAGCATGAGTAGAGGAAGGGCAGAGAGAGAGGGAGACACAAAATCCAAAGCAGGCTTCAGGCTCTGAGCTGTCAGCACAGAGCCTGATGCGGGGCTCGAACCCACGAACCGTGAGATCTTGACCTGAGCCGAAGTCAGATGCTTAACCGACTGAGCCACCCATGCGCCCCGAAAACTGTCTTTTAAAAAATTTTTTATTTTTTAGTTTTTTGTAAGGAGCCATGCCTAACACGGAGTTTGACCTCTCGACCCCGAGACCAAGAGTTGCATGCTGTAACTGACTGAGCCAGCCAAGAACCCTGAAACTGCCTTGTCCAACATCAGTTCTGTTATAAAGATGGGGAAAAAAAGAATGTTTCCACTGAACGCCTCTGATTAGAGCCTGAATGGTTATTATGAACTAGAACCTCAGCAGATTTGGTTTGAGGACCACAGGACAATCTTGAACCAGTGCCTGGTTAGTTCAGAGTTGGGATTAGGAATTCAAGCCTACTAACTGTGTAGTTCTCTGGTACTCTGTAGCTTTTTCACCAGTTATATAAGAACTGAAAACAGTGAAATAAATATACCTGATGGTAAGTGAAAGATAAAGATACACATGCTGTTGTTGTTTTCTGGGAGGACAGTTTGGAATGATTTAGGTGCTTTTCTTTATAGTTCATGATTTTGAAATAAAAGAGACATGTTTGATGAAAGGAAGGAATATGCAGAGTATCTATAGTTGCTGGTTGATTTTAGCTACACATTTTTAATATTGACATTAAACAGGATGTCTGGCTTTGACAAGAAAATCAAATGCTGAGAATCCCAGACATCCCTAGGGTCTCAACTTGATTTAAGGCTTAACTCCCCATACTTCTCCTTTTCTCCTTTACCTTAGGGATTTTATTTTAAAGAGAGGATTAATTCTGTAGATAGGTTTTTTTTTTACCTTTTTATTATGAAAATTTCAAATATATGAGAGAATAGACATCAGTATAATGAACCCCTATCACTCCACTACAGTAATTTAGAACTTGTGCCAATCTTGTGTTATGTTTCCCCTATCCACTAACTCACCCAAGTTATTTTTAAACAAATCTCAGGTTCATAAATTAATATTTCCATATGTATCTCTAAAAGATAAGGACTAAAAGAAAAATCCCACAGAATTAACAAGCACTTCTTTAAAAAATATATATGTTTATATTTTTTAGGTGGGGCTAAAGATTTTAAAGATTTTAGGGGTACCTGGGTGTCTCAGTAGGTTGGGTGTCTGACTTCAGCTCAGGTCATGATCTCATGGCTCCTGGGTTCAAGCCCCGTGTTGGGTTTTGTGCTGACAGCTCAGAGCTTGGAGCCTGCTTCAGATTCTGTGTCTACCTCTTTCTCTAACCCTCTCCTGCTTGGACTCTGTCTTTCTCTCTGAGAAATAAATAAAACATTGAAAAAAGGGCGGGGGTGCATTGGTGGCTCAGTCAGTTGAGTGTCCAATTTCAGCCCGGGTCATGATCTCATAGTTCGTGGATTCAAGCCCTGCATCAGGCTCTGTGCTGACAGCTCAGAGCCTGGAGCGTGCTTCGCGTTGTGTGTGTGTGTGTGTGTGTCTCTCTCTCTCTCTCTCTCTCTGCTTCTCCCTCACTCATGCTCTGTCCGTCTCTCAAAAAGAAATAACTGTTAAGAAAAAGAAAGGGGTGCCTGGGTGGCTAGTCGGTTAAGCGTCCAACTTCAGCTCAGGTCATGATCTCACGGTTCGTGGGTTCGAGCCCCACGTCGGGCTCTGTGCTGACAGCTAGCTCAGAGTCTGGAGCCTGTATTTGGATTCTGTCTTCCTCTCTCTCTGACCCTCCCCTGCTCATGCTGTCTCTCTCTCTCTCTCTCTCAGAGATAAATAAAACATTAAAAAAAAGAAAAAGAAAAAGAAAGAAAGTCAAAGAGACCAAGATAACCAAAACTGTTTTGAAAAAGGACTACAAAGTTGGAAGACTCCTACTACCTGATATCAAGACTTACTGAAGAGCTATGGTAATTAAGACAGTGTGGTATTGGCAAAAGGGTAGTTTGACAGATCAATGAACAGAATAGAAAGTCCAGAAAAAGACCCACACTATTAAATACAGCCATTTGATTTTTGATAGAAGTGCAAAGGCAAGTCAAAGGTGAAAAGATAGTTTCTCAACAAAGAGTTGGAACAACTGGATATCTAAAGTAAAAGAAAAGATGTACCTCAAACTATACTTCATACCATTTGTAAAGATTAACTCAAAATCGATCACAGGCCTATATAAAATGGAAAACTATAAAATATCTGGAATATTTTATACAGGGGAAACAGGAGAAAATCTTTGTTACCTTGAAATAAATAAAGAGTTCTTAGATAGAACACCAAAAACAAGATCCAAAAAAAGTTTTTTGATAAATTGGGCTTCATCAGAATTTAAAACTTTTACTCTGCAAAAGATACATAAGTGAATGAAAAGAGAAGACACAGACAAGGCATCTGGCTCTGTTGGTAAAGATGTGACTCTTGATCCCAGGGTTGTGAGCTTGAGCCCCTGTTGGGCATGGAGTCTACTTAAAAAAAAAAAAAAAAAGACAGAGTGGGAGAAAAATATTTGCAAATCATATATCAGACATACATAGACCTGTATCTAGAACATATAAAGAGCTCAAAACTCATCAAGAAGCAAACAGCACTGTAAAAAAAATGAGTGAAAGATTTGAATGATTTCACTGGAGAAGATAGGTTGATGGCAAGTAAGGATGTGAGAATCTCAACATCTTGGTCATTAGAGAAATGCAAATTAAAATCATAATGAGATATGCCATTAGAATAGCTAAAAAAAAAAAAAACAACGGAAGGAAACTAGATTATGGGTTGGCAGGGATGTGGAACGACTAGAACTTTGGGAAACGCTGTGGTATTTTCTTACTAAGTAAAACAAATAGTTAACATATGACCCAAGTATTGACCCAAGTGGAGTGACAACCTAGGACATAAAATCCTGTACGTGAATATTCATAGCAGCTTTATTTATTTATTTATGTTTAAATGTATCTTTTTAAAAATGTTTATTTTTGAGAGAGAGGGAGCACAGGGGGGTGGGCAGAGAGAGAGAGAGAGTGAGAAAATCTGAAGCAGGTTTCAGGCTTGGAGATGTTAGCACAGAGCCTGACATGGGGCTCAAACCCACGAACCGTGAGATCATAACCTGAGCCGAAGTCGGATGTTTAACCGACTGAGCTTCCCAGGTGCTCCAATATTTATAGCAGCTTTTTATTTGTACTCAACTGAAAACTAGAAAGAACTGGAATGTCCTTCAGCTTTGCTATGAATTAACCAATTGTGATATATTCATATAGTGAAATATTACTCAGCAATAAAAAGGAACTATTTATATATGTAATAACATGACTGAATCTCATATGCATTATGGTAAGTGAAAGAAGCCAAACTGAAAAGGCTACTCACTATTTGACTGAATTTATATGATATCTAGAAAACATAAAACTATAGGGACACTGGAGAGCAGATCAATGATTGTCTTATGCTAGGGGTAGGGGAACGTTTTACTACAAAGCAGTAGAATAAGGAAATTTCTAGAGGATAATGGAACTGTTCTGTACCTTGGTTGTGGTTACACATCTATGCTTATGAGAACTTTTAGAACTGAACACGAAAAAAATATACTTTACTGTGTAAAAGTAAAAGAACAGTCTGAGGGCCCCCGGGTGGCTTAGTGGTTTAAGTGTCGGGCTCTTAATCTCAGCTCAGGTCTTGACCTCAGTTCAAGCCCCACATTGGACTCCATGCTGGGTGTGAAGCCTACCTTAAAAAAAAAAAAAAAAAAAAAAAAAAAAAGTCTAGGGGTAGAAGAGGGAGACTTTAAAGAAGAATTCCAGAAATGTAATTTCCTAAATATATTTGAGTTTTAACTTAATTTTATTTATTTATTTTTTGAATATATTTTAAGTAACATAAAGGATACATAGTATGGGAGTGTGTGGCTGGCTCAGTCAGTAGTGCATGGGACTTTTGGGGTTGTTGGGTGTAGAGCCTACTTAAAAAGAAAAAAAAAAAAGACATGGTGAAAAGTCTGAGTGACAAGTTAAGATCCTTTAGAATTTCTTTATTTTACTTTGAAATGCAGTCGTGTACTCTAATCCTTTTTTTTTAAATTTATTTAATTTTAATTTACATCCAAGTTGGTTAGCATATAGTGCAATAATGTTTTGAGTAGATTACAGTGATTCATCCTCTATGTATAACACCCAGTGTGCTCATCCCAACAAGTGTCTTCCTTAATGGCCCTTACCCATTCAGACCATTGCCCCACCCACAGCCCCTCCGGCAACCCTCAGTTTGTTCTCTGTATTTAAGAGTCTCTTTTTGCTTCCCTTCCCTTGTGTTCATCTGTTTTGTATCCTAAAGTCCTCATATGAGTGAAGTCATATGTTGTTTGTCTTTCTCTGACTGACTTATTTTGCTTAGCATGATACCCTCTAGTTCCATCCACGTTGTTGCAATGTGTACTGTAATTCTTAAGACTTCAAGAGTATTTTGTCATTTATTTTCTACTTTATTTAAGTTTGCTTATTCTTAAGCATGATGCTATTAGCTTGCCTTCCCCATTCTCTTCCTATCCTAGGACACTGCTGTGTTATCAGTATGTTCTCCACTCCAGTGCATGAAAATGTATAGGAAGAGATTTATCAAATTAATGGGAGTATATATGAATATTACCCAAAGTTAGCCAAGCTATCCATTCTCCCAGGGATTACTTAATGAACTGAAACTTGGACACTCAGAATATTGTGGCAGGACACACCCTTTGAATTCTTAGAAGTATTATAGCTTCCAGGTTAGTGTGGATTTTTAGATTTGGTAAGACATTGAGAAAATTGGCTGTGATTTTTGGGCAGCTGGTGCAGGTCCCATATTGATTAACAGCGTTCCCCCCTCTGTTTGGCATCCTTCCTCTTCCCTCTGCTATTGCTTTCTTGTGAGAGGCAATTTGAACTATTTGCTAGTGTTTCTGGATCATGTCTCTGTTCTTTCTTTCCGTAACTACTCTGATTTTCCATCAGATCTCAAATTTCTAAGTAAGAACTTTTATTTAGATAAAGTAAGATCAGGGCCCCTGGGTGGCTCAGTTGGTTAAGCGTCCAACTTCGGCTCAGGTCATGATCTCGAGGTTCTTGAGTTCGGGCTTTGTCTGACAGCTCAGCCTCTCTCTATCCCTCCCTCTCTCTCTACCCCTAACTCACTCGCACTCTGTCTCTCTCAAAAATAAATAAACATTAAAAATTTTTTTTTAGATAAAGTAAGATCATTCCTCTTAGTAGGAGGTTGTGGGGGTGACTGGTTAGGCTCCTGTGTCTCACTTGAATATTTGCCTGCTCTTTGTAAATTGTTAATCCAGCTGATCTCTAGTCCCTTAATGTTATTCTCTCCCCCACCTTTCTCTCAAAGGCTATCAAGTGGAAGTTATCTTTACTTCTTTTTTCCACACCTGCAGACTTTACTGTATTCATACTCATATTGGCCTTTCCTTTCTTCTCCATATTGTTAATCCCTCTGTAACCTTGTTGTATCACTGTTTTTTGTTCGTATTTATTTCTTTTCCCCATTTCTTTGTCCCCATCTTACCCCCAGTTACTGCTCAGTTTCTCTCCTGTTCCTAAGAGTAGTCTTTCTCCTGCTCTCTTTACTTTCTCACAGCCTATTCCTCAAGCATGTAATTTGATTTTGTCCCCAACACTCCACTGAAATTGCTCTGCTCAGTGACCTGTCAAACCCAGATGATACTTTTCAGTCCTTGATTTATTTTGCCTTCTGCTTTTATTTAAAAATTTTTTAATTTTTAATTTTTTAGTTAAAAATTTTTAATGTTTATTTATTTTTGAAGGGGGGGCAGAGAATGAGCGGGGGAGGAGCAGAGAGAGGGAGACAGATGATCTGAAACAGGCTCCAGGCTCTGAGCTGTCAGCATAGAGCCTGATGTGGGACTCGAACCCACAAGTCGTGAGATCATGACCTGAGCCAAAGTCGGAAGCTTAATTAACTGAGCCACCCAGGTGGCCCATAATTTTTTAATTGTTTCAAAGTTTATTTTTATTTATTTTGAGACAGAGGTAGAGAGCGAGCAAGGGAGGGGCAGAGAGAGAAGGGGACAGATTCCTAAGCCGACTCCATGATGTCAGCTCAGAGCCCAATGTAGGACTTGAACCCACAAACTGTGAGATCATGACCTGAGGCAAAAATCAAGTGTTGGATGATTAACCAACTGAGCCACCCAGGCGCCCCTAATTTTTAAATTTTTTGCTTCTCTGCTGCTTTAAACTGTCCATGCTTGGTTTTTCTTTTCTATTCCTTTTTAGTCTCCCTCATAGTCTTCCTTTGAGCTTCTATCCAGTCCCTAAGTGTTAATGTTGCTGAGAATTCTGTTCTTAGCCACCCTCTTCTTGTTTTATTTTTCACAGGTAATGTAATTCAAATCTCTATATTTAATTCAAATCTCTCTCTCCTGGGATCCAGACCTATATTTTCAGAATCTACCTGGACATCTTATGGGCACCTATAAATATGGGAATTCATTATTTTTGCCACAAAATCTAAACCTAGATTCCCTGCCTGGTTGAATGCTATTAATAGCCATACAGTTGCCTAAATCAAAAATATTAGATTTGACCTTGCTTCTTTCTTCTCCCTTATCACTCATATCTGCCTGATCCCTAGATTTGATTTTAACCTTGAAGATCTCCTAAATCTGCCACTTCCTTTCCAACCATTGCCAAAGTCATGGATTAGACCATTTTTATTTCTTCTTAAAAAAATTTTTTTAAGGTTTTATTTATTTTTGAGAGAGAGAGAGAAAATGAATGAGCGGGGGAGGGGTGGAGAGTGAAGGAGACACAGAATCTGAAAAAGGCTCCAGGCTCTGCGCTGGCAGCACAGAGTCTGACGTGGGGCCGAACCCACAAATAGTGAGATCATGACCTGAGCGGAAGTAGGATGCAGAGTCGGATGCGTAACCGATTGAGCCGCCCAGGTGTCCCTATTTTATTTTATTTATTTGTTTATTTAGAGACAGAGACACGCGAGTGGGGGAGGGGCAGAGAGAGAGACACACACACACAGAATCCCAAGGAGGCCCCGCATTTTTAGAGCGGGGCCCGATGTGGGACTTCAGCTCATGAAACCGAGAGATCATGACCTGAGATGAAACCAAGAGTCCCCAGCTCAACCGACTGAGACACCTAGGTGCCCTGACCATTTTTATTGCTTACTTGGATAATTGCAATAACCTCCTAACTGGTCTTCATGCCTCAAGTCTTATTATCCTGTTAGTTGATCCACCACATTGTCACAAGAGTGATCTTCCTAAATTCTAAGACTTCTTATGCTCTTTCCCTTTAGGATTCTTTATCATTCACAGCACCTAATGCATGGCAGATGATTGATTCCGTCTTCCTTCCTTCTTTCCTCATTATATTTTTGCTCAAGATATTTTCTTTCCTTCCATGGATGCTTCTTCCAAAACAAGCAAACATAACCAGTAATCTGGTGAATCTCCTAATTAATCTTTAGAATTTAGCTCATAACTCATTTCTTCTGTGAAGTCTTCCTAGTTCTCAAGGCAGAATTAATCACTGCTGCTGGGCTACTATGACATTTTATTATCCTGCTAGCATTACATTTATTATTTAAATGTTGTTTTGTTTCTTCAACTAGATTGTGAGCTCTTTGTGGGTAGGGGTAACTAAGCCTGCCAAATTTTTTGAGTTTCTAGTGTGCGTAGAGCACTAGTAATACACGGGTAATCAAGATAGAGAGAGTCTGTTCTCTTATGGAGCTTGTATTCTAGGGAGGGTAAACAGACAACTTTTTATTTATTTTATTATTTAATGTTTTTATTTATTTTTGAGAGAGAGAGACAGTGTGAGCAGGGGAGGGTCAGAGAGAGAGAGGGAGACACAGAATCCAAAGACAGGCCCCAGGCTCTGAGCTAGCTGTCAGGACAGAGCCTGACTCGGGGCTCGAACCCATGAACCGTGAGAGCATGACCTGAGCCGAAGTTGGATACTTAACTGACTGGGCCACCCAGGCACCCCAACAAACAACTTTTTAAAAACCAGTTATGATGAATACTATGCAGAGAATTAAAATAGACTGATGTGTTAGAGAATGAATGGGCAGCTACTTAGGAGAATAGGGAATACCTCTCAGAGAGTGTGACAGTTAAGATCTAGGAGAATAGAGATTACCAGATCAGACATTCCAGCAGAAAGCTAAGGAGGAATGAACTTCGCATCTTGGAAGGATAGAAATAAGGCTAATGTGATTTGAATGTGGTGAGAGGGAGAATGGTGCCAGAAGGCGGCAGAGACCAGATGACACTGAGATTTGAAAGGTAGGGTAATGTGTTTCCTTTAGAGTGTTTTTTTTTAATTTTTTAATGTTTATTTATTTTTTACATTTATTTATTTTTGAGAGACAGAGAGAGACAGAGCACGAACAGGGAAGGGACAGAGAGAGAGGGAGACACAGAATCTGAAGCAGCCTCCAGTCTCTGAGCTAGCTGTCAGCACAGAGCCCGACGTGGGACTCGAACCCACGAACTGTGAGATCATGACCTGAGCTGAAGTCAGACGCTCAACCCACTGAGTCATCCAGATGCTCCAATTTAATGTTTTTGAGAGAGAGAGAGAAAGACAGAGCATGAGCAGGGGAGGAGCAAAGAGAAGAGACACAGAAGCTGAAGCAGGCTCTGGGTTCCAAGCTGTCAGCACAGAGCCCGACGCGGGGCTCAAACCCACGAGCTGTGAGATCATGACCTGAGCTGAAGTCAGACGCTCAACCTACTGAGCCACCCAGGAGCCCTTCCTTTAGAGGTTTTTAAGCAGGCATATGATATGAATTGATTTGTAATTAGAATGTTCTGCTTACTGTGTGGAAATGGATTGATTGTAGGGGATCCAGAGTAGAGGCAAGGAGACTAGTTACAAGACTTGCACTAATTCAGATAAGAATTAATGGTGACTTGGATTGGAGTGATGGTAGAAGAGCTGTAGAGAAATAGATTTGGAATTTTTTTTGGAAATGAAGTCGGCAGGGCTTGCTTAGGGATTGGCAGGAGCCAGGGAGAGTGAGGCAAAGAGGAATGATGCCTAACTTCTGCATTATTGGCTGGGGCAACTAGGTAGGTGATGATATTTATTGAGATAGGTTAGACTGTGGCAGAAGAATTTTGCTTTGGTCATATCAAGTTTGAGGTGATTGTTAGACAGCCAACTGGAGCTATAAGATAGAAAAGCCTGGCATTCCTGGGAGAAATCTGGGCTGGCATTGTGGATGTGAAATCAACATGTAGATAGAGTTGAAGTCATTAAATTCAATCAGGAGGTCACCTAGGAATGGATTGTGGCTAGAAAAGAGAGGTCTGATGGAAAAGGAGCAGCCAGTGAGATAGGAGGAAAACCAGTGATGTTATGGAAGCCAAGTAAAGAATATGTTTCC
The DNA here is from genome assembly GCA_028646485.1 of Cryptoprocta ferox. NCBI lineage: Eukaryota > Metazoa > Chordata > Mammalia > Carnivora > Eupleridae > Cryptoprocta > Cryptoprocta ferox. The sequence goes on from CM053565.1 coordinate 16,391,758, forward strand.
AGGATGGAGTGGACCACTGTATTGATTATTGTCTCAGATAAGAACAGAGAAGTACACATGGGGTTTGGCAACCTAGAGGTTATTGGTGACCTCGACTAGAACCACTCATTGCAGTGATGGAGATAGAAGTCTGATTGTAGTGGATTAAGAAGAAAAATAAGATGAAGAAGTATTTGATCCTGTTTTGTTTTTGTGTGATGACTTAGAGGTTTTGGAAACCAATTTCTGAAAACTCCCTGCGTCGTTATTAAATTCTTATCTATTTGTATTCAAATGTGGTTGTGTGTTTTTGTTGAAGTGTTATAATAATAATTTAATATTTTTGTACCCTTATTTTAGGTGTATTTCTGTGTTCTAAGAACCTACTAAAACTAGGGCTATGAGCGATACAGATACACTGGTTGAGTGAATGAAACTGTTTTTAAGAGTTAGGTTCCTGGTTTTGGAAAAGCGGACTGGCTTGACCTTGGCCTTACAATACATCAGTTTTCTCAGCTGTCAGATGAGGATAACAGGACCAGTTTAGCTCATGGGTGGTTGTGAGGCATGACTACTAATGAAAATATTGTAAAACACTTTTGCAAGTTAAAGTGTGATGTAGATGCTAAATAATAGTTCTTTATTGGGATGCTGTGAAAATTAGCAACATGCTGTCTGTTAGAGGCCTTAAGTTCCTTTTGAGAAAGGTGATATATTTTTATAAATACTATTTGAAGAAAAAATAGCTCCGGATTTGGGAAAAGATATTGCTACCCTAATTTCTGGAGTGTAACAATTCTGGAACCATAAGGAAACAAATTTTAGTTAAAGAGAATATTTCTAAAAGATTTATTATAATATCACCTAAGGGGCGCCTGGGTGGCTCAGTCGGTTGAGTGTCCGACTTCGGCTCAGGTCATGATCTCGCGGTCCGTGGATTTGAGCCCCGCGTTGGGCTCTGTGCTGACAGCTCAGAGCCTGGATCCTGCTTCTGATTCTTTGTCTCCCTCTCTCTCTGCCCCTCTGTTGCTTGTGCTCTGTATATCTCTGCTTCTCAAAAATAAATAGACATTTAAAAAAATGCTGTCACTTCAGAGGATTTGTATCACAAGAGTTTTTACCATTCTTGGCTTTTTGGTTGAAATGAGGGTATGAATTGACAGCCTATGGCAGTTATAATGCTGAATGTTTAAAGGACCAGTAGGGATGATTTATTATCTATATTTGAAGCATCGTAGCCAATTAGTGGAACCACTCACAAAAAAGCACCGGAAATGCACTTTAATTTATTTTAGATGACACCATATAGCCACTTTAATGAATGGTGATGGTTGCAGTTAGGTTTGGAGGAGGGACATGATGCCGTTTCAGGCAAAGCTAGCACTCCTTGTTCCACACCTGAGGCTAAATATAGAATCTGTGGCATCATTACCTATAATGTACTTAGAAAATGCTTGAAATTTGAATCTGACGAACTAAATTTTTCTCAGCCTCTACAGTGGCATTAACAATAGAGGAAACTTGGGATGTGGGCCTTTTGTGTCTGAAACTGATAAGGAAAAACTGAAATGATTAAGCAATAACCTGCTGACGTGCTTAGAACTTTACCCTGCTGACAGCTCAGTTGGGATCTTGTGTATTGTTTTTTCAGTAGGGACCTGTGTATTGCTAATTTTAGAACAAAGTGACATGCAGTTCTTAGCTTTACATAGGTTGGAATTGAATCTTTCTTTTTTTGAATTGAACCTTTTTTCTGGAATTTGAGTTCTCCCACAGTTCTTTCCCTCTTTGTATCAAGGACAAGTAAAAGGCTTAGCTTTCTTTTCCTCTTTGATGGGAAGACTTTTGTCGCATCCAGGCGTTATTTGATTTTCTTTTGCATTTGGTGACTGGAAAGGGGGTCCCAGAATGGCCTGCTTCCACAGCAAGGCAATTGAGTAAGCTTACTTTCTTAGAGATGCTTTACCTCTGTGGTTATATTTAGACTTTCTGCTGTTTACCTCTGTGATCTTCCTTGTTCATTGTAGGCTTGGGGATTGGCTTCAGCTGTTTTATGTTCACAGGTAAAGGTTCATCTTTTATTCTTATTTTAGTTTCTTTGGTTTGGAGTTTACCTGTATCCATTCTTTTTAATAGTTTCCTTCCCAGAGTAGATGTTTCACAAAGCTTCTGTTCTAAATATTTTTAGGTATGTATTACTTACGCTAGGCACCCTTATCTTCCCAGCACCCCCAGTTTATTTGGGGTGTAATTGACAAATAAAATTGTAAGATATTTAAAGTGTACAGTGTGATTAAAAAAATTTTTTTAACGTTTCATTTTGAGGAGGAGAGTGTGAGCTGGGGAGGGGCAGAGAGAGAAAGAGAGAGAGACAGAGAGAGAATCTCAAGCAGGCTTCACACCATCAGCATAGAGCCCAATGTGGGGCTTGATCTCTCAAACCATGAGATCATGACCTGAGTTGAAATCTAGAGTCACACACTTAACTGACTGAGCCCCTGTACAGTGTGATTTTAAGTATCATTATCTTTTGTTTTGTTTTGTTTTTCATTCTGAGTAGCCAGGTTTTTTCTCTGAGGCTTGTAGGTTGGCAGTACTATCAAGTCAAAATACCTTTAGGATAGTATGGGGAAGCACTTTCTTCTCTCTCTTTCTTTCTTCTTCTTCTTCTTCTTCTTCTTCTTCTTCTTCTTCTTCTTCTTCTTCTTCTTTTTTGGTGAAAAAGGTTTTATTAAAGCACGGGTATGGGACCCAGGGGCAGAAAGAGCTGCCTATATGGAGAAGGCACTTTCTATTGCCCTTTTTTAATTTATTATTTTGAGATAGCACAAGTGGAGAAGGGGCAGAGAGAGAGAGAGAGAATCCCAGGCAGGCTCCACGTTGCCAGCGCAGAGCCCAGTGTGGGGCTCAAGCTTATGAACCGTGAGATCATGACCTGAACCAAGACCAGGAGTCAGATGCTTAATGATCTGAGCCACCCGGTGCCCCTCTACTGCTTTCTAATAGTATGGAATTATACATAATATTTGACCTTATGTATTTCTTCTGTGACTACCAGTTCATGCCCTTTGAAAATTTCCCCTTTGGGGGGGAAAAAAGAGAAAGAAAATTTCCCCTTTGGTTGTCTTTTTCTTATTGACTTATAAAAATTCTTTTTATTTTGTGGCCATCAATTCTTTTCCATAAATGTGGCAAATTATTCTTTAAGTCTATGAATAAGAAGTGAGAAAGCAGGCCGTTGCTTCAAATGCTTATCCACGATGGTATTTGGTTAAAATGTTTGCCTTGGTTATTTGAGCAATAGTAAGCTTCTTTTGTCTCCTTCCAAAGATGCATAGAAAAGCTCCTTCTGTCTGAAGTAACGTGTTGGCTCTGTGTTGGTTATAATTTGCTTTTTCTGGCTGGCAAAGCCTTTTTTTTGTTTTCTGTCTTCTGACAGATTATAGGATTGTGGGGAAACAGCGTCCAGGGTTTTTTCAGGAACTGTGCCATTTCATCTACAGGAGAAGCCATTGGCTTTGGCACTAGAAGAGAATCGGCTCTACATTTAAAGATGCCAAATCATGCTTGATTCACAAGTTTGCCGCCTCATTTTATGTATGTGTGTGAAACTTTTTCAAGATGTTGGCTTTTACTTTTTCTACCATGTGCCACCCCTTGAGTATGAGAAATTTACCCTCAGTATGAGAAATTAACAACTTTTTCCTTGTCTCCAACTCCCCAACCCCAACACACACAATCCAGACATCTCAAACTATAGCAGATGATGCTACAGTCATTTTAGGATTAGGGAAAAATACACCACACAAATGTTTCCATTCCATTCCATTGTGACTTTGAGTTCAAGTGTTAGTCTCTCCTGTGTAGGCTTGAATTATTTAGGTGTGAAAATAATTTACTAACCAAGATGTCTCTTTGCAAAGGTATCGGTGAAAGCATGAGTAGGGGAGGGGCAGAGAGAGGGAGACAGAGGATCCAAAGTAGGGGTGCATGGCTGACTCAGTTGAAGAGCATGTGATTCTTGATCTCAGGGTGTGAGTTTCAACCCCATGTTGGTTGTAGAGCTTACTTAAATAAACTTTTTATAAAAAATTTAAAAACTGTGTATAGTAGATTTTGAAACCTAGTCAGTTTGATATTTTAGCAAATCTTCCACACATGTTAACACTTAATGTCTCTATTTTCTATAGATAATTATTTAAAGATAACTTGTAGTTATACATTATTTCCATTTAGATTAAGATGGGGAAAATAAATAGAATAAGCCAGTTTGGGTATGCTGATTTGTCTAGTGTGAATTATTATATGGACATGGTTTTTTTAGTCCCTCTGCCAGAAATGCTTCCCCTTCTGCCCTTCCCAAAACCCACAGTCTTGTAAAAGTTGAGATTTGCTTCTTTCTTGTAGTTTGCTTTTTTTTTTTTTTTTTTTTTTAACTGATGTGTTTTCCCTCACTAGACTAAGCACCTTAAAGACAGGGACTGTAGCTTATTCAGTTTTTTTTTTTTTGTCTCTGAGTCTAATCGATTTCCTGGTCTACAGGAATGCAGTCATATATGATGATGTGAGTGAATGAATGAATACATTTAATTCCCAAAGATACAGTGAATGGATTTTACACTTCCCTCTAGTGTCTGAAAGAGAATGTACAGACTGCTTAAAAAAATACTTTGCTACATTGAAATAATAGTTAAAGGCATTGCCTTCCTTCTCATTTTTTTTTAACTTTTATTCTTGTTTTTTTTTTTTTCAGACCTGCTGTTCTCTTTATGACTGGTGGATAATAAGGTTTTTTTCTTTTCATTTTTTTTTTTTTAAGTTGTTTCATACTAGTTTATTACGGCTTCCATTTTCACTCCTCAATAGATTTTATGTATTTCTCATATGCTTCTTCACTCATTAAGTCATCCAGTTCTGAAGGATTACTGAGTGTTATCTTGATCAGCCAACCATCTTCATAACAAGATTTGTTGACAAGTCCTGGATTTTCTGCAAGAGCTTCATTAATTTCAGTTACTTCTCCTGACAGAGGAGAATAGAG
>CM053565.1:16397277-16617445 GCA_028646485.1 Cryptoprocta ferox
CCCCCCGCCTCTCTCCCACAGTCAGGCTGTCTCTCTCAAAAATAAACATTAAAAAGTTTCAGCTTCTATTCGGGATAGCTAATTGTTATATTTTGTCTTTGTTATTCAGTTCTACTGAGTTTTCAGTATATTTTTAATTTATTTTTTGAGGGAAAGAGAAAGAGAGTGTGAGCCAGGGAGGGCAGTGAGGGAGACACAGAATCCAAAGTGGGTTCCAGGCTCTGTGCTGTTCGCACAAAGCCTGATGCGGGGCTCAAACCCATGAACCATGAGATCATGACCTGAGCCAAAGTCAGTGCCCAACCAACTGAGCCACCCAGGCACCCCTTAGTATATTTATTGTGATTGGAATAAATTAAGTGTCAAAGGCACTTTTGACACTTTTCAGTTTTGTTTGTTGGTGTTTGTTTGTTGGTTGGTTGGTGTTTTGTTTGTTATAAATGTCATTTGGGAAATTTGCCAGAGTACTTAAGAAATATTGAAGTGTGATCATACTGGATGGATAGATGTTAGTTACCTGAACTAGTTTTCAGCCTAGCTCATTGATCTTTTCTTTCTGTTTCTAAGAGCCAATGTGTTTTTCTGTTTCAGCATCTTTTACTGATTATAAAAGTTAGGCATGCTCTGCATAAAATGTTTAAAAACTAGAAAATAATGTTAGTTCCACTATTCAGCTAATCTATTAAAATTACAGAATTAATGCATGTTGTTTACTTTGTGAAAGATCCAATAAAACAAATATTTAAAAAGTTCTTTGGGGGCGCCTGGGTGGCTCAGTCAAATAAATGTCTGACTTCGGCTCAGGTCATAATCTCGCAGTTCATGAGTTTGAGCCCCACGTTGGGCTCTTTGGGGCTCTGTCCTGACAGCTTGGAGCCGGGAGCCTACTTCAGGTTCTGTGTCTCCCTCTTTCTCTGCCTCTCCCCCACTCATAGTCTATCTCTCTCTCTCTTAAAAATAAATAAAAACATTAAAAAAATTTTTTTTAAAGTTCTGTCCTTTGCTTCCTCTAATCCTTCTTATCTTCCTTAGTGATAACCACTATTGACGGATTGGTGTATATACTTCCAGCTATTTTCTTGGACCTACAGACATATATAATACTCCTATGTGCTTAAAAATAGATGTGATTATGGGGCGCCTAGATGGCTCAGTCGGTTGAGCATCTGACTTCGGCTCAGGTCATGATCTCACGGTTCGTGGGTTCGAGCCCCGCATCAGGCTCTGTGCTGACAGCTCAGAGCCTGGAGCCTGCTTCAGATTCTGTGTCTCCATCTCTCTGCCCCTCCCTTACTCATGCCCTGTTTCTCTCTGTCTCAGTAATAAATAAACATAAAAAAAAATAGATGTGATTATTTTATAATACAATCTGAAATTTGATATTTTAAAATTTTTCGTGGAGACAAAATGTATACATTATAGAAAAGTGCACATAAGTGTACAGCTCAGTGAATTTTCACAAATTGAACATTATGTATGTAACTAGTTTCCCAGATCAAGAAACACTACCAGCCCTCTTGAAGCCCCTCCTATCAATTTGTCTGTGATACTGTTGAAGTACAGAGTAGATAAGTAATTAGTGGTGGCAGAGTTAGAATTGATGGTTGTATCTTGAAAATGAATGAAGAGTATTATTAATGGTTTCAACTTTGGTGGCTTTGAGAACTTGGGTCATTTAAGTGATTTGGATCATTCTTTTGGTATAAAGTTTACTGGTCTAAATATTTATTGAGGACTTTACTATGTATGCCTTACTGTGCATAATTGGGAAGGGAGAAGATACAAAGGCAAATATAATACGATTTCTGAGTTACAGTCTAAATTAGGAAGACAAATCACATATTAGAGAACAGAATAATTAAGTATTAAATTGTGTAATAGTGATTCAGAAAAGGAATCATTGCTGACAGCATCAAAGAAGGCTCTACAAGGAAGGTAGAATTTGAGCTTGAAGAATGGGTAGGATTTAAATGGGATGGTTATAACAGCACAAGTCATGGCATGAAAGTAGAAATGGGTGAACATGATACACAGACAGTGAGTAAGCAGATTAGTTTGTCTGGTGTGGGGGGAACATGCTAGGGAAAGGTAGGAAATAAGTTTGATAGTGTAAGATAGTGCCAGATTATGGAACTATAACAGCCATAGAGTGGGAACTTGGCTGGATGACATAGGTACCAGAGAGCCACATATAGCTTAGTGGATAGAAATATTAGATTTGGAGTCAAAAAGACTCAAATTCTTTTCTCCCCCCAAATTCTAATATTGACTTTCCCGTTTACCAGCCGAATGACTTAGAGAAGGTTCTTTAACCTCTCTGCACCTGTTTCTTTATCTGTAAAAATGGGGAAGTTTTCATAGGCTTATTATGACAAAGTAATAAATATAAATATATAGTTCTTGCCACAGGGCGTTGGGCCTGATAAATGTGCAATAAATATAACTTTGTGTTTTTTTAAAAAAATTTTTTTAGTGTTTATTTTTTTAATGTTTTTATTTTTGAGAGAGAGAGACATAGCATGAGCAGCGGAGGGGCAGAGAGGGAGACACAGAATCGGAAGCAGGCTTCAGGCTCTGAGCTGTCAGCACAGAGCCTGATGCAGGGCTTAAACCCATTAACTGCAAGATCATGACCTGAGCTGAAGTCAGACTCTTAACCAACTGAACCATCCAGGCACCCCAATGTTTATTTATTTTTAGGAGAGAGAGACAGAGACAGAACGGGGCAGGGAGAGGGGCACAGAGAGAGGGAGACACAGGATTTGAAGAAGGCTCCAGGCTCTGAGCTGTCAGCACAGAGCCGATTCGGGGCTTGATCCTAAGATCCGTGAGATACGATCTGAGCCGAAGTCAGATGCTTAACTGCTTAACCGACTCAGCCACCCAGGTGCTCATAACTTTCTGCATTTATTAAAATTTAATTTTATTTATTTAAAAAATTTTTTTATGTTTATTTTTGAGACAGAGAGATAGTGTGAGCAGGCAAGGGGCAGAGAGAGAGAGAGAGAGAGACACAGAATCCAAGGCAGGCTTTAGGCTCTGAGCTGCCAGCACGGAACCCAACGAGGGGCTCGAACTACGAACCGTGAGATCATGACCTGAGCCGAAATCAGACTCCCAACTGACTGAGCCACCAAAGCGCCCCTCTGCATTTTTTAAGAAGAATAAATGCTTGAAAGCAATGGTATGCAGAATGAGGAAGACTAGAAAGAAGTTATAGTTACCCCCACAGACATGTTAAGGGTCTCTGTTGGGGTAATGGTAATAAGAAAGAGTACATTTGAGGGACGTGGAAAGAAATTGGACTTGAATTCTTTAGAAAATGTTTTGAGCTTCCCCAGTGATCTTTTATTAAATAGTTGTAATTCCTCAGTGGACTGTATAATACTTGGGCAAGATGAATTTGACTTTTTAATTTAGTTAAGGTATTTGAAACTCCCTAAGAGTTCCACGTTTATATTTTAGAAGAGGATATCAGAAATGTTATCTGAATTATCCATTTGCCAAGAATATTTGTGATAATAGTGGTGAGACTGGTACGTTTGTTTCTTTGTTTTTGATGTCTTGGCAAATTAATTGGTATATCAAGATTGGACATCAAGATTACCTTTATGGTTAGCTACTTTGAGCAGTAGCTTCTTATTGTGTAGTTATTTTAATATAGAAAATGCCAGAGAACTGCTAAATGATGTGAATTAGAGAGCTCTTGAATTTTTGGTTTAGATCAGGAGAAGATGGGATGAAACTGGACTTAACCTGCTAGCTAAGCTAGCAGACTTTAAAATTAAAAAACTTTCACATTTAGTTCTTTTCATGGAACCTAATGAATGCTACTCTATGAAACATCAGTGAGGTTCCTCTATAAATCTGTTTAAGCCAGTCTTTTAATTTGGGTTAGAAAGAAGAGCTGTCTTTAAAATGGGCATGTCCACACAGCTCCTTTTCCATCTTACAAGAAGACTGAGGTTATAGATATGAAATGCTTGGAACTCCATATTAAGAAAGGGCTACTTAGGGGCGCCTGGGTGGCTCAGTCTGTTAAGCGTCCCACTTTGGGTCAGGTCATGATCTCACGTCCCGGGAGTTCTAGCCCCATGTGGGGCTCTGTGCTGACAGCTCAGAGCCTGGAGCCTGCTTTGGATTCTGTTTCTGTCTCTGTCTCTGTCTCTCTCTCAAAAATAAACAAAATTAAAAAAGAAAGAAAGGGCTGCTTAAATTGCAAGTACATTTTGTTGTCTTTTAAAAATTATAGTATTACTTGGGGGGCGCCTGGGTGGCTCGTCGGTTAAGCGTCCGGCTTCGGCTCAGGTCATGATCTCATGGTTCGTGGGTTTGAGCCCCGCATCGGGCTCTGTGCTGACAGCCAGCTCAGAGCCTGGAGCCTGCTTCAGATTCTGTATCTCCCTCTCTCTCTGACCCTCCCCCTGCTCGCGCTGTCTCTCTCTGTCTCTCAAAAAATAAAAATTAAAAAAAAAATTATAGTATTACTTGGGGGAACTAAGTGGAATTGTAGAGTATGATGTAGGTATTTAACATTAGTTGCAAGAACTCTGTTGGACAAAAATGACAATATAGGTACTAGCTTACCTTTTCTGATCCTCATTTTCTTTTTCTTTCTTTTTTAAAAAGATGTTTTATTTATTTTTTTAAGTTTGTTTATTTTGAGAGACAGAGAGCAGGGGAGGGGCAGAGAGAATTCCAAGCAGGCTCCATACTTTCAGTAGAGAGCCTGACACTGGGCTAGAACTCACAAACCCCAAGTTCATGACCTGAGCTGACACCAAGAGTTGGACGCCCAACCAGCTAAGCCACCCAGGTGCCCCAATGTTTTATTTATTTTTGAGAGACAGAGCACAAGCAGGGAGGATCTGAAGAGAGTGAAGGGGACAGAGGATCTGAAGTGGGCTCTGCATTGCCAGCAGAGAGCTCGATGCAGGGCTCGAACTCCTGAGCCATGCATGAGATCTCATGACCAGGAGATCATGACCTGAGTGAAATCAAAAGTCGGACACGTAACTGACTGAGCCACCCAACTGCCCCTCTATTTTAGTTTTATTTTACTTTTTACTTTTTTTTTATGTTTGTTTTTGAGAGAGAGAGCGAGCCAGAATGTGAGTGGGGGAGGGCAGAGAGAGGGAGGCACAGAATTTGAAGTAGGCTCCAGGCTCTGAGCTAGCGGGCATAGAGCCTGACATGGGGCTGGACCTCAGGAGCCATGAGATAGTCTGACCTGAGCTGAAATCTGACACTTACCCAACTGAGCCACCCAGGCGCCTCGATTTTATTTTTCGTAAATGAGTCCCATGCACTGCTCCACCACTACACTTAAGAAAATATTCTACAATCTTTGATATATTCCATCCAGCTGTGTTATGCCCCTAACGTTGGCATTAGTGATTGAAGTGTTAGTGCAGCTTGCCAGTTATGCTGCGACCTGGCGGTTGCTGAGAGGTTGCTTCCCCCCCCCCCCCATCTTTGGCATATGGCTTGAACCAAGACTTAGATACTTGTTTCCTGATTGTACTGAAACCAGCTAAGGGAGTGGTTAGCTTGGATTTAATTGGATATAGATGTTTTATATCTGAACTGGATTGTAGCCAACTGTGTGTGTTTTGGTGTGTGTGTTTGCAGATAATTTGATGTATTCCTTCTCCTACTCCCACCAACTTCCAGATAACTACCTTCCCTATATGCCCCCTCCCCTCTTAATTTCTGCGTCACAGGAAACAGGAGTTTCAGACAGGGTGGATTGATGTTTGCAGCTGATCTAATACACAAACCTAAATCTATCCATGGTGTGAAGTTGATTAGTCTGAGAAAAGAAGGGTGAGGCAGAGAGGCCCCAGGAGCATCTTTTTACTGTAGGGTGTCACCTGGTGGCTATTGCTGTTGAAGTCTGAGGCCCTCTGGGAGGTATTGCCTGGAGAGAGGCCACTCCTAGCACCCCGACAGAGAGCGGCGGGGGAGCGGTAGAGGGGCGCCGCATCACCTGGCCCAGCTGTGGGATGCTTGTCTCCCAGCTTTGGGGTGGTAGTCAGGAGAGATGGGGGCAGCTCTAACAAAGAGGAGCCGCGCAGGGGCCGGGGCCGCGGGTAGTTGGCCTATCCCCGGCGGCTGACCTCCCAGTGGGCCTCCCCAGTTGGCTGCTTGGCGGGTCGCTCTCCTGGCTCCCTGGCTTGCCATTGGCTCTGCGGGCGGGAGGGGGTTTGCGGAGGGCCGGGATGGAATTGAGGGGGCGGGGCTGGCTTCCGGCAGCAAAGGGGAGCAAGCGGCTGCCGGCTGGGGGAGGGGGTGTCGGCGCACCGCGGAGTGCTGTGCTCCGAGAGCCTGGCACTCGGAGCTGCCACCTCCCCCTCCCCCTGCCAAGACAGCTATCAGCCCCTTCTCATCCCTCCTGCCCGGGCAGGGCGAGGAGGGTTGAGCTGCCCCAAGCGGGCGGGGCAGAGCCTGGAGCCCCACCGAGCGCTGCGGAGCGAAGCTCACCTCCCTTCCAGGGCTCAAGGTGTGTGTGCGTGTGCGTGTGTGTGCTTTTTCTAATGCAGCCCCGACTTCAGCCGACTTAACCTTGTGAGGAAAGGGGAAATGGAATGGGAAGTAAGAGCTCCACGTCCCATCAGTTTATTTTGATTTTCTGATTCTACCCTTCATTCTTCTTTCCCTCCCATCATCTCACCCCTGCAGCAGGGTAAGGAGATTCAGGACTCTTATCTCCTTTTTTTTTTTTTTTTTTTTTACTGATATGTCGATGTTGGTCTCTTATGAAGTAAAATGAACGGAGAAGAAAAGAGGAGCCCTTTCTTGTGTGGCATCTGATGCAGTAAACCACACAGAAAGAAAGAAAGAAAAACATAGGAAAAAAAAGATAAAGAAGGCTGGAAGGGTTTTTGGAACTGTACTGCATCCGTGTCCATTAAGGCTGTCTTCACCATTTTCCTACTTGGGACTGCCTTATTCAGCAAAAACAATCTGAAAAGGAAGAAGGTGCTACTGGAAAGAGGGAGCAGCCCCTGTCAAATGGCGGTTAAAGGAAATCCTAATAGTTGTTAGTGATTAACTCTGTTAAAGTCTCCTCCTGAGTACCTTGCCACTGGCTTTGTTTAGTACCCAGCCCTACTGGAGAAATCTAGCAAAGAAGCAAACTTGCCTTACTGTTACTGAAACCTAAAAGTCTTGTCTGTTTCTCCATCAGTTTATTTCTTGTATCCATATATTTTCAGAGAGGTTAGTTTCTGTCATGAAAAACCAGAACCAAACTTTTAAAAAATCCAGATGAATTTTGTTCAATTATTTTTTTAAAGTTTCCTCCCTCCCAAACTTTATGAAATTGGGTGGCTATATCATTACAATTTAAATTATATTTATCTCTTTTGAGTTCTTTTATTTCTACAATTTATAGATTCCTTCTTTTTGAAGGACACAGAGCTTATCTTCAGCCCAAACAGGAACCTTTTTATAAGTTTTTAATTGAGTGGAAAGTTATCAATTGAAGATAGAAAACCCAAATTTTATGATGTTAGAAACAAATGGTGTGTGTGTATGTGTGTGTGTGTGTGTGTGTGTCTTTCTGTGGTAAGTTGCAGTGTTCTTGCTTAATTTAACTGGGCATTTTTACCAAAGGTGTTTGGACCAGGTTTATCTTAATGTTGCTTAGCAAAGAACTAGAATGCCAGATGGGATGAATATCAATTTTTGGCAGCACTTTTTGGTAAATAGTAATTGAAATGATTGAGAGATCTTCGAAATCCAGGTTCAGTTTCCACAGATTGTTCTAACTGGAATTCCAGAATTGATATACTGGAACTGTCTTATAGTTTTAATTGGATCAGTGTTTTTTCTTTGCATTGACTATTAGATCTCTAAAAAGGGACAGTTTGTGGTGAAAGGTAAGTATTATGAGGAAGAGGTGTAATAGAATAGGAAACCATCTTAGTTGTAGAAGCTTTACTATGGATCAGGAGTCTGTCTGTCTATGTACATCTATCTTTTACATTTCAAGTAGCCTTGCTACAGAATTATACAAAAAAGGGGCGCCTGGCTGACTCAGTGGAGCATGTAGCTCTTGATCTCAGTGTTGTAAGTTTGAGCCCTGTGTAAGGTGTAGAGATTACTTTAAAAAAATCTAAAAAAAGAATTCTGTAAAAAAGTAGACCCGTAGTAAACCTTTGTTGGATTTGGGTTGTCTTGTTTATTATCCATTTATCTCATACAACTTTATAATGTTTAAATTGAAAGGTCCCAGATGTTTTATTTTACCTGACTTGTTACTGAGAATGAACTATTAAAAATCATTGATTGAAGCTTTGAGAGCTAGCTATTGTGTAAAACAAAGTGCGCTTTGATGTCTAAGTTATAGCAAACTGAGGAAGTAACCAAAAAATATTTGAAAGCTATATTAAAGCATGTATCACTTCATCTTGATTCTATTAAAAAATAAGTTGCTGGCCCATTTGGGATCCTAGGTGGTTTTTTTGTCTACCTATGGGTAAACAATTAATACAGCTTTGTAAAGTTATATTACGCTTTGTTCACTTAATATTTTTATATATCTGTTTTCTTGCCTGATTTGTGTAATCAATATTTTGCATGGTACAGTGATTTCCCCAAAGAATTTCCCCCAGGAGACAAAGGCTATGTATAGAACTAATCGTAGGTGTATTTACACTCATCTCCAAATATCATTTAAGGGGGCTGGAACTTGTCAAATTTGGTCCTTTGCAAGGAAACAATTATATGAAGCCATGATTTCCCATAATCTCTTAGTTGAGGGGACATGGTGCCGCTGAAGTTAAAGTAGCTGATTTAATTTTCTTTAGCAATCTGTTTTTATCCATCCTGATTATTTCTGTGAGTCACAGTTTAGGATGTGTTAAGAAAAAGGGCCCTGTGTTCTCTCTAAAGGGAGATTCAAGCCCAATCCCCCATTCACATCAGAAGTATAAAATGATCCCCTTGAGAAGGTAAAGGAAAAGATTGGACCCTTGGCGTTGATTCTCATAATAATCAGCTTGAGTGTTGTAAGGTTTGGAATTGGGGAAAGCTTGCTCAAGATGAGAAAATATTAGAAACAAAAAGAACTGGGAATGCTGTTATGTGAGAGACTTATTTAGAGACAATGAATGCATTCATATGGAGATGTGACTGGTGGTAGTTTTTAAGCTATTCAGCTTTGTCAGTCAGGTGTCTTAGACAATATTTTGTGTGTTTTAAAACCCAGCCCCCTCCCCCAGGGGTTGACTCTTGGAAGCCGAATCTTTTGAGGAAGTTGTTTGCTGTAAGTCTGAATCCAGAGGGTAGAGGACTTGGTAGAGTCTGTTATCTGCTCAGATAAAGACCTGGAATCGATTGTTGGTGAGTTACTGAACTCTTCCTAATGAATGGTTGCTAGGCAAAATGCATCTCAATCAGTTTAATCCACAATAGTTTACAGGTCTGCTCTCAGTGAGGGCCAGAACTGCCTTTCTAATGATACTGCCCTTTAAGAATCCTGTTAGATTTGCCTGTATGTTGCTTAGTGGATCACCCCCGCCCCAAAAAAAAGGGGGAGGTGGAGAGGCTAGAGTGACGAATGGATCTCACTTCATCCATCTAAGAGAATTAGTTTTTGGTAACATTGGGTCAGCATTGTCATTAACTTCTCTTCTGGATCCATTGGTGGGTAGGGTTGCTCTTCAGTCTAGGATACCATTGTGTTTGATTATCTTTGGTTTTGTAACTAGTTAGGCAGTGAACTAATACATTCATTTTGGAAACAGGCCAGAGATAACACTGCCCTTGGGCCTGGATGGATGGAAAATAGGACAGAGTAAACAATTGAGGGCATAAATAATGAATCTTCCAACTGAGCCCTGGGAGAGTGAAGGAGATTATCCTCAGAGCTGTTCAATCTGTCAGTGAAAGGGGAAAAGTCCACTGAATTAATTACCCTATGTTTGATACTGCACTTATTAAGGGATTGTTAGAGCTATTCAAAACAGTTGCCTTTTAGATATAAACTTTTAACCCATCTTTTTGTTTTGTTTTTTTAAAACCACTCAAATTGCTCATCTTTTTAGAATCCAGGCCTTTGCTCCTTCCCCCAACTTTGTTCTGTATGTTAGCATTCTGTGAATACTAGACAGTCCTCCTTTTATTTGGCCAGATCTTAGAATTTTACTTAATGGGAGTTTTCATTATCTGTAAATACATATGGTGATATAAGAAAATGGAGAAAGCCTGTATGTGGTTTTAAGAAATTCTTTGGTACCTTTAGTATATACTATATTTTGAAATTAAATGGGGAGTTGTAGGGTGTAATTATATAACAACTCACAAAACGTTATGACCAGAGTTTCTTCAGCCCAAGAATCATTTCTAGCATTGACATAAATATTTTTACTTTTAGGTTAGTTTTTATTCAGTGAATTAAATAAGCAGTCTCTTTGTGGCCTCCGCATTTCTCTGAGGTAGGAAAGATAAGGTCCTGAGAAAGTCTAAATAACTTAGTGATTTGGTAGTAAAGCCAGACCCAGAGCTAAAGTCTCTGAATTATTTAATTTGTTTTTTTAAGTAAGCTCTGTGCCCAAGGTGGGGCTTGAACTTATTACCCTGAGATCAAGAATCACATGCTCTACTGACTGAGCCAGCCAGGTGCTCTGTATTTTTAATATATTTAATTATTTTCTCTAAGAACTCCTTTCAGGATCCTTATTTGAAATGACTTGAAATTTTCCTGTTTCTGCTGTGAGAGATTGTTTTTTATTTCTGTAGTGATGAAGGGAATCCAAAGACGAAGATGCCACTATCAATCAAGAAAAGGAGGAAGGTTTAGGATGAGGTGGTGGAGGAATAAAAGAGCTGTAAAGAAAAGGCCAAACTGAATTTTTATTATATTTGGTGCTGATGGATCTGAGGGAGGGACCGTTGGGGTGATTATATCAAATTCAGTCATTGACTGAGTTTGTTACATTTCAGCCTAGCTGAAAAGGGCAGAGGCGTCTTTACCAACACATGGGCAGAACTGTAGTTAAGGATTCATTCCTGATCAGAGAACACAGTCAATTCTTGATTATTCATGCAGAAAGGCAAGCAGGCAAAATACAGACAGGTAAAAATCCAAAGATATTCCTAGCAATAGCTTTAGTAACCTCTTCTGCTTTTTAACTGGGACTTTCTAGCTGAACAATCTGATCATTAGAGATTTGTTTTCTTTCTCTGGTCATTCAAGAGACCAGTAAGTAAGATACAAGCTTGGATTAAACTTTGTTTGTTTGTTTGTTTGTTTGTTTCTCTTTCTTCCTTTCTTTCTTTTTCTTTCTTTCTTTCTTTTTCTTTTTTAATTTTTAAAAATATTTATTTTTGAGAGACAGAGCACAAAAAATATTTATTTTTGAGGCACAGAAAGAGCACAAGACAAGGGAGGAGCATAGAGAGAGGGAGACACAGAATCCAAAGCAGGCTCTAGGCTCTTCACTGTCATCACAGAGCCTGACGCAGGGCTCGAACTCAGCAACCGTGAGATCATGAACCAAAATCAGATGCTTAACTGAGCAGGCGCCCCTAATTTTTTTTTTAATGTTTATATATTTTAGAGAGAGAGAGCGAGAGGGTGAGTGTGGGGGAGAAGGGGCAGAGAGAGAGGGGAACACAGAATTCAAAGCAGGCTCCAGGTTCTGAGCTGGCAGCACAGAGCCTGACACGGGGCTCGACCTCATGAACTGTGAGATCATGACCTGAGCCAAAGTCAGATGCTTAACCAACTGAGCCACCCATGAGCCCCCTGTTTATTTAATTTTTGAAGACTTTGGCCCTTGTCACCTAATTACACTGAGGTCCTAGGGAGAATTGAGATCTTCCAAATAGATCATAGATAAACTAGCTTTTGATACTAGTATGCCTTCTTTGTTGGCATCTTCTGGCCCCATGGTATTTGCCAGTCATTCATCATATGTGGTCAAGCCATAGATGGGCAAGCCAAAGAAGTGTTATCAAAGCAAACCCCTCTTCCTAACACTGGGCCGTATATACTCTAATGATGAGAACTGTTGGCCAAAATGAAATCCATTTAGAAGTCATATATCAGGTTGTGATTAAAGAAGTACTATACATTATACATTTCAAAGCTCAGGATTTCTTTAAGTACTATTTGGTGGGGAAACTCACCAAAGAGAGAAACTCTCTCTCTCTCTCTCTCTCTCTGGAAGGTCAACTGAATATTACAGCAGATTTAAAAGGCAAGGTTTCCATGACCAATTGCTAATTCTTTGCACTCAGCAACGTGGTTTTGAGGATCAGTTGCTGATCTGAGTGAAAATAAGATTTTATGCCACTTGCAGAATTGAAGGGATTTAGACATCACCCCTGTTGCTTCAGGGGAGAAGCATCAGCGTTATTAGTCATAACTTAAATTTTTTCTTTCCTTCCCAAAACTAAAGTATTTCTTCCATTGGCATTTCACTTATCACTTACTATGTAAAGGGTAGAACTTAATCTATTTTAAAAGGAGAGATGTATCAAGACTATGAGACGTTAAAGGCAGCTCATCCCAGGTCACAGTATATCAGTGGAAAAGACACATTTCTTGGGTTTCTGAATGGGCCTTATGTATTACCCAGCTGTTCAGCTGGGAGTGGTTGTATTGTTGTGAAGACATTAATTTTGTAACTGTGAAGGAGGTTCTGGTTTGCCTTTTGCTTATCTTATCCTCCCAGAACCTTTTTTCATTCAACAGAAAGTGAGACCAGTCGATTAATGAAGAATACCATATCTTGGTTTTAACCTGTCCTCCTAAGTGTTACTGTGCATTCACTAAAGTGCTTTACAAAGGATTTTAGTACTTAGGTTTCATTCAATCCCTGTGAGGTTATGGTGCAATTGAAGTGTGATACTGTGTTAAAACATTTCTGCAGAAAGACAAAAGGAAACTCCTTTGGGGGCTCCTAGGTGGCTCAGTTGGTTAAGGACCAGGCTTCTTGGTTTCTGCTCAGGTCATGGTTTCACAGTTTGTGATCTTGAGCCCCATGTCAGGCTCGGTACTGCTTGGGATTCTCCCCACCGCCCCGCCACTCTCTACCCACCCCCCCAAATAAATAAACTTAAAAAAATTAAAAAGAAAAAAAAAGTCCTTTGCCTATTTCCGTGGTCCATGGCAAAATTAAGTTGGAACAAGTTGCTTTTTCAGGAATCTGTGTTTTAATTTTTGCCACTTCTCTAAGCTAAACAAATGCCCCAAATGAGATGTATCGTTCTTATCATTCATAGTACATTTTCGGGAGATTGTTCCAAGCGCACTTGGAAGTGAGAGGCTGATGCCACTTAAGCCTGCACATCAATTCTGTAACTCTCTGAAATTGTTTCCACCAACTGCCTCCATCCGCCTATCTGTCCACGTCTGCTCATGCCTTAGCTTCCCACAGCTACTTAAGAAAGTACTGTTGCTCAACCAGGGAAATGCTAGTCCTTATCAAAGTCAGAGGTGTGTGTGCGTGCGCGCGCGTGTGCCTGCCTGTGCAAGCTTGCATTATTTTGTTGCATTATTGCTTGAAGAGTATTTCTACATTACGGAAGTAAGATTCCATTCTTCTAAACAAGTTGATAAATTGCTTTTTATTAAAAGTGCAAGTGTCAGGGTGTCTGAGTGGCTCACTTGGTTAAGCGTCAGACTTCGGCTCAGGTCATGATCTCATGATTCACGAGTTCCAGCCCTGTGTTGGGCTCTGTGCTGCCAGCTCAGACCCTGGAGCCTGCTTCAGATTCTGTGTCTCCCTGTATCTCTTCTCCTTGCCTGTTGCTTTGTCTCTCTCCCTCTCTCTCAAAAAAATTAAAAAAATAAAATAAAATAAACTTTAAAAAAAGTACAAGTGTCTTAAGAGTTAAACTCGAAATGAGAGAAGGGAAAAAAACTATATGGGTTATAGTTTAGTTGCTTAAAAAGATCTGTTATGTAATTAAAAGCTGTATTGCTGTCTTGCACTGAAACTAGGTAGATGAACCATGGAGAGAACTACAGTTTCTCAGTGAGGACCACTCTAACTATGCTATTTAAAATGGCTGTCCCATCCAATACTCCTCATCTCCCTATACTGCTTTATTTTCCTTTTCATAGCATTTATCACCTTCTAAGAGTAACTAACCTGTTCATTAGATTTGTCTGACCCTCCCGCTATACATGTAAAAATTGAAACACGAGTTTTTTTTCTTTTTTTCTTTTTTTTTGCCAAGCCCCTCACTCTTAGAACAATGTCTTGCTACATTGTTCGGTAAATATTGGTATGAATTAATTGGAGAGGTACTTTTGAATATATACCTGGGAATTAGAATTGGAGTCTATGGGAAGAGTTTATTGTCTTCCTGGAGCTAGTACAAAATTGGGGATCATGTTACTTGACTAGTTTAAGGAGGGAAAGAATATATGAAAAAAAACCCTCAAGGAATTGGGGGTAATTAGCCAGGATTAGGGAAATGACAGATTTTTTATAGCATACAAATATGAAGGAACGTTATATAAGATAGATAACCAGCTCTTATTCAACTAGAAGAGGACACAGGAATAGGCTGAAGCTCCTTAACAATGGATAGAAGACGTGCAGAATTTCCTGATTTTGAAATAAACACTGGAACAGGTGACCAAAGAGGGATGGTTTCTCAGAATTGATTTTTAGCGGTGGCACTGTTGGAGGCAGTGGTGACAATGGAAAGAGCACAGAGCCAGGGGTCAGAAAACCTGGTTGTAGTCTAGGCACTTACGACCTTTTCCTAGTTTATCTCTGAAAAAGAGACAGAGGATCCCTGTGCAAACTATCTCATAGGGCATTTGAGAAAAGCAAGTGAGAAAATCCATGTGAAAGCACTTAGAAAATTATAAACCTCTCTACAAAAGTAAGCAGTCGTTAATGACTTTATAAAATCACCTTTGTAAGTGATTTACAATCTTGGAATCTGGAAGTTGGTTTCATGGTCATCTAGTCCAAATTCTTAGTTACTGAAAATAAATTCTTTTCCATTATTCTTAAGGAATAGTCATTGCTTTTGCTTCAGCATTTCTAGTAGTATGCCACTATTGAATAAGCTCAAATTGTTGTTTGTGTTAGTCTAAAATTGCCTTATTTCAGACTTTATTAACCTATTTTTGAGCTCAGAAATAAATCTACGAGGGACACCTGACTGGCTGAGTTGGTGAAGCATGTGACTCTTGATCTTGAGTTTGTGAGTTTGAGCCCCACATTGGGTATAGAGATTACTTAAAATAAAAAATCTTAAGAAAACAACAAGAAAAGAAATTACTCCCTCCTTTGTATGATGGCTCTCTTACGGCACCCTTAAGATCATCATCATCTCTCCCCTTGAAATCACGATAGCCGCTTAACTGATTTCTGCCATCTCCTGTTTGTCTTTCACATTTTCAGCAGATTTATTTCAAATAGACATCTGAGGGGCTCCTGGGTGGCTCAGTCAGTTAAGCATCTGACTTTGGCTCAGGTCATGATCTCACAGTGCATGGGTTCAAGTTCCAAGTCAGGCTCTGCTGACAGCTCAGAGCCTGGAGCTGCTTTGGATTCTGCATCTCCCTCTCTCTCTGTCCCTTCCCCACTCGCACTCTGTTTCTCACTTTCTCAAAAAATAAACATTTAAAAAAATTTTTTGATAGACATCTGATCATGTTACTCTCCTGAAACATGGGACTCCAACCCAACTTTATTCTTAATCTGTTGTTTTGTCCCTCTAATATGAAATTTAAGGCTCTTCATAATTTGGCACACCAGGCTCAATCTCCAGGTTTGGCACATACATTCAACACCCAGCTCTTCATACTATACCACCTGTGGTTTCTCAAACATACATTTAGTTAGGCTACTTTTTTTTTTTAAGTAGGCTTACACCCATCATGGAGCCCAATGTGGGGCTTGAACTCATGACCCTGAGATAAGGACCTGAGCTGAGATCAACAGTTGGATGCTTAACCGACTGAGCCACCCAGGAACCCCTAGTGATGGTGGTTTTCTAGCATAGTTGTGCTTGCCTTTCATTATGCTAGTTTTCTCAGCCTGGTAAATCTCTTCTCAATCTGGTAAATTCTTGTTCAGCTTTCAATGACCCATTTTTCTGTTCTCCCTTCTTTCTTACTGTTCCTTGGAAATATTTGTTTCATTGTTTTGGTTTTCAAACAACTTTATTCACTTTTTCTTTTTGAAATATAATTGACATACAGCATTGTATTAGTTTAAGGTGTACAATATAATAATTTGATATTTATATATACTGTGAAACATTCACCACAGTAATCACATTTCTCACCAGGGCTATTATCTGTCATATTTGTGTTTCCAGTACATAGTACTGTCACAGTGCCTAGTGCATCACAGATGCTCAAGGAGCAAATGAATGATGTTTCTACTAAGTGTTCTCTTTTTCAGGTTAAACTCTTTTTTCCCTTTACTATCCATGTTACAATTTCTAGATCCTCTGTTTTTTTTTTACATCTTGGCTGAGCTATTTCTAGGCTTTCCTCTATTTCCATCAGAAAGTATATTTTAATGACTGCAGGAGTGAACTGAAATGTTCTAAAATAACTTTTTTTTTTCAACACCCACCCTCCCAATAACTTTTAACAAAAAATGTACCAAATGAGCCAGTTGTCCAGCTGATGCTTTGGGAAAGGTTCTGAATGCATTAATTTCTAGCCACCTCCTTGCTAGAATAGAGCCCAAATAAAATAAGCAGAGAGGGGGCACCTAGCTGGCTCAATTGGTAGAGTATGAGACTCTTGATCTCAGGGTTGTGAGTTCAAGTTCATGTTGGGTGTAGAAATCACTTTAAAAAATGAAAAAGCAGAGGTGAGCACTGTGTACCTGCTTTACTCTTTTTTTTTTTTTAAGTTTATTTATTTTCTTTGAGAGAGAGAGTGAGTGGGGGAGGGGAAGAGGGAGAGAGGGAGAGAAAGAATCCCAAGCAGGCTACATGCTGTCAGCGCAGAGCCCCACATGGGGCTCAATCTCACAAACCTCGAGATCATGACCTGAGGTGATATCAAGAGTCAGACACTTAACCGACTGAGCCACCTGGGCTCCTCTCTTTTCCATTTTGTCACCTTAGCAGGGTCATTCCACGTTTATAAGTCACTGTTGATATAAAGACCACGATCTTCCCATTCTGTAAAACAGAGGGGCTTCCTAAGATTCCACAATAACCGTACAGGAGTGTTAGTCCCTTAGGCTTGCAGACACAGTTGAAAAGCAGAGAGTGGTACTAAATTCCAGAGGAAAGGATGCAGCTCTTATCCAGAATTGAAGACAGATGAGTCAAGCAGCAGGGATCTATCAACTCTAAAATCCATTCAGAAGTGATTTAATCTTTGCTGTTGAAGCAGATCAACAATGCCATTTGCCTCAAATATGAGATTACCCAGGATTCTCTTAGAAGAAGATAAATTATTAGTGTAATAGTAGCTTCTGTCCTTGTGTGATGTCTCCTCTTCGTACTACATGGTAGTGGCACAGGGCACATCTAGTGCATAGTACAGGGCATAGAGATCAGGCCACAGTGTTTAGGGGAAATTTAACAATTCTCAGCAACCCTCAGCCTTAATAGACTTGTTTATTGTTAAAATTCATCTTTATCAAAGGAAGCACTGGTTAATGATTTTTCTCCTGGCTCAACATGCTGGGCATTAGCTGGAATTGCTGAGTGATTTGCACTGGGGAAACCATGAGAGCAATTTCTTGTTTGTCCACAAATTATCATTAGCAGTTTCATTTGCAGATTGAAGAAGCAAGAGGAGTGGGCTGTTTGCCAGTTGCAGCTTCCCTCCGATTAGGGCGTTAGTTCAATTATGTCCAATTAACTTTTATTGCAGATAGTGGTGATAATTACTTGCAAGTCAGTTTTTGGCTGCAGTTATCCCAAGACTGAAGTATGAACTTGATGGATTTTAATAACCAGAATGACACATTTTACTCCTTCCCTCCACTGTAGTTATTTCTTTTTACAGACCTCTTTTAGACAGGAGATCAAAGCATTGTAAAAATTCATCTCACAATTAAAACGTATTGTCCTTCTTTTGAAGAGCTGTGTAGGATCATATTTTAAAAGAATCTATTAGGAGCAGCCTTAATGGCTTTTTATATTCTGAGATCATACCCTTGAGTTCATTGCTCCTTATCATAGGAGAATAGATTGAGATGGAACTAAATGTCATTCACAGCAATTTGTGCTTATTGTAAGATTATAGTAATTGGCAAGGTACAGTTTAGTCTTCTGCTTGCATATGAAATTCTCTTTGAAGTGCAGAAGTAAACTTTTGTTTGGGGCACTTTTAAAATCAGTAGGACACTGAGGATACATTTCGTTAATGCTATAGGAATTTTAGTAGGGTTTTTAAAAAGTATTGGGCTATTAAAAAGTTTATTTAACAAAATAGTTCAGTATGAAAATGCACATGATAGGGGCGCCTGGGTGGCTCAGTTTGGTTAAGCGGCCAACTTCAGCTCAGGTCATGATCTCACAGTTTGTGGGTTCGAGCCCCGTGTCAAGCTCTGTGCTGACAGCTCAGAGCCTGGAGCCTGCTTCTGATTCTGTGTGTCCCTCTCTCTCTGACTGTCCCCTGCTCACACTCTGTCTCTCTCTCTCTCAAAAATAAATAAACGTTAAAAAAATTTAAAAAAAGAAAATGCACATGATCTTATTTTTATATTGTAGTAAAACAGGTGCTATGGAGAGGGGACATGTAGAAGCAGTTGATATTTTCTGGTGAACACCCCCATTGTTTATACTCGTTCCGAGGCCTCTAACATGATACCATTTCCTCGTATTACCACCATTCCAGTATTATTCTGTTGCTCACTAATTGCCATTTCCATACATTCACCTATCATAAGATTCATAAAGGGATTGAACCCTTGCAATATTCCTTGGACATGTCTGCCACCATTTAATTTTGATGATAATTTCTTGTCCATAAATTTTGTAACTTGGAAGGGTGAGCTTTGCTCATAGTATCTACTCGGAGAGCTCAAAGATGCCTCTCTAAAAAAATTTTTTTATTGTAGTTGTTATTTTAATAGAAAGTTACATAATATCTTTGGAAACATCCTTGCTAGGTGAAAAAAGAGGAAGGAATAGTTTGTCTTTCTCTGAAGATGACAAAATCCCTTTGCTGTTTTCCTTCAGACTTTCCCTTCAATATTGTTTGATGTAAATGGTTTTATAAGTAAAAGCTTATTTCCTTGACATGCAAAAGACTAAGGTCAGTTCCAACCTGGGGCTGTTCTTAGATCTTCAGGTGACTTGCTGTTTTTTTGTTTTGTTTTGTTTTGTTTTTGTTTGTTTGTACTTGCTCACTTTAGTGTCCTTTGTTATTAGGCTCTCTTCACAAGGGCTCATCAGTCTCCTTAGATTCTTTATGGATGTGGCCACATAAAAATTTTGTTGAGAGGTGCGTGGGTGGCTCAGTCGGTTAAGTGTCTGACTTCAACACAGGTCATAATTTCATGGTTCGTGGGTTCAAGCCCCACACGGGCTCTGTGCTGAACTCTTGCTCAGATCCTGAAGCCTGCTTCGGATTCTGTCTCCTTCTCTCTCTGCCCCTCCTCCGCTCATGCTCTGTCTCACTCTGTCTCTCAAAAATAAATAAATGTAAGAAAAATTAACAAAAATTTTTGTTGAGAATAAGTGGCCAAGGAGTATGGCAATGCATTTTAAGAGTTTGTTTTTCTTAGTGTTTGTGTGAAGTAAGGGAAAAAGTTCATGGCTCCTTGGAGAAGAGCTGTAATACAGTTGTTTCTCCTCCAAAGCTTCCCTGATCACACTAAAAAGGAAAGAAGAGGAAAAGGTAAGTGATAAACATCATCCTTGCACTACTTCAAAGCTCTTCATTGATTGTTACCGAAAACCTTTCTGCTGTAGAATAACCAAGACCCTGCCTGCCAGCTGCTGTTGGTGTGAAAGTGGAGAAGCTAGTTGTAGTGGGTCCTTTTCAGGAAGTCTGGAGATAAAGTTTATGATGTCATTTGAAACTTTTTGTATGGTGGGAGGAAAGAATGTTATAACTCTGTTATACTCTGGAAGATATAATAAGGAATCCCCTTAGAGCATAGGGGTTTGCAGGCAGCACTGATGAGGTTCAGGATGTGTGTTTGGAAAGAAAGGGCTTGCAAAACTCTTACTGATACATGAACTTGAAGGGAATGTTAGTGAATGTCAGGTCTGAGAAAGGAGGGTTATTAATAGCACCTTGTTCGAGATAGACATTTCTTTTGGAACCTTTCCAAAAGTGAAATTCTCCATTTTTTTTTTTTTTACATTTTATTTATTTTTGCGAGACAGAGAGCACGAGGAGGGGGGGAGGGGCAGAGAGAGGGAGAGACACAGAATCCGAAGCAGGCTTCAGGCTCTGAGCTGTTGGCACAGAACCCGAAGCAGGGCTCGAACCCAGAAACTGCGAGATCATGACCTGAGCTGTAGTGGGATGCTTAACTGACTGAGCCACCCAGGCGCCCCTGAAATTCTCCATCTTTAGGGTAAGAGGGTTGCATTGAATGCTACACAGTGGAAGCATTGCCAGAACAGAATGGAGATTGGGGGAGAATTTGAAATATAGACACTGGAGAAAATGTTATTCAAGTATGTGTTGAAAAGAAATTGGAAGTTGGTAAGCCAGAAAGATACAGGAAACCTATTCCAGACGGCAAGAAGCCCAAATGTCCGCACTCACCAATGTAGAGCTAAGTTATCTGCGTTAAGGTGAAATGATAATGGTCACCAACAGACCACTTTCTCCAGCTCTTCTTTATGATCTCCAATCCCCACTCGCTTTCCAGACTTAAACACAATCTTTTTTATTTTCTTTTATTTTTTTGTAAAGGTCATTTATTTATTTTGAGAGAGAGAACGAGTAGGGGAGGGGCAGAGATAAAGGGAGAGATCCAGCCCTGCATCGGGCTCCATGCATGACCTGAGCTGAAATCAAGAGTCAACACTTAACTAAGCCACTTAGGTGCCCCTGTTTTGTTAGTTTTTTTCTTAAAAAATTTTTTTAATGTTTTATTTATTTTTGAGAGAGAAAAGATAGAACATGAATGGGGGTGGGGCAGAGAAAGAGGGAAACACAGAATGTGAAGCAGGCTCCAGGCTCTGAGCTGTCAGCACAGAGCTTGCTATGGGGCTTGAAACCATGTACCAGGAGATCATGACCTGAGCTGAAGTTGCACACTTAACTGACTGAGCCACCCAGGTGCCCATTTTTTGTTTTTTGTTTTTTGTTTTTTAAAGTAGGCTCTGTGCAAGGCACAGAACTCACAACCCTGAGATCATGACCTGAACTGAGATCAAGATTTGGACGCTTAACCGACTGAGCCACCCAGGGACCCCATATTTTTTGTTTTGTTTTTTAAATAAAATGTGTGGAAACAATCTTAGATTTATAGAAAAGTTGGAAGTATAGTAAAAAGACTATTTTTTTCCTTGAATCATTTGACCTGATTGCTTCATCATCTCAGAATATTTTAGTATTTATCTTCAACAACAAACAAGAGCACTCTCCATCCAGCATTACCACAATAAAACCATCAAAATCAGTAACACTGATACATTATTATTATTATTCTCAGGCTCTTCTCAGATACTGCTATTTGTTGTTTTGTTTTAAAGTTTATTTGAGAGCAAAATAGAGAGCTTGTGTGGATGTGTGCATGAGCAGGGGAGGGGCAGAGAGAGAGGGGGAGAGAGAAAATCCCAAGCAGCCTCCATACTGTCAGCGTAGAACCAGACCAAGAGTTGGTTGGGGGCACCGGGTGGCTCACTCAGTTGAGCATCTGACTTCAGCTCGGGTCATGATCTCACAGCTCATGGTTCGAGCCCCATGTTGGGCTCTGGGCTGACAGCTTAGAGCCTGGAGCCTGCTTCAGATTCTGTGTCTCCCGCTCTCTCTGCCCCTCCCTGACTCGCTCTCAGTCCCTCTCTCTTAAAAAGAGAATAAAACATCAAAAAAAAAAAAAAAAAAAAGAGTTGGTTGCTTCACTGACTGAGCCAGCCAGGAACCCCAGATGTTGCTGTTTGTATGAGTAATGTCTTTCATTTCGGTAAGGATCCAGTTCAGAATCACATGTTGCATTTTTTTAATGTTCATTTTTGAGAGGGGAGGAACAGGGACTGGGGTGGACAGAGGATCTGAAACGGGCTCTGCACTGACATCAGTGAGCCCCATGTGGGGCTTGAGCTCACAAACTGAGGTCATGACCTGAGCCAAGGTCAGATGCTCAATCGACTGAGCCACCTAGGCGCTCCACCACACATTGCAGTTTTTAATTTATTTTACTTTTTTTTCCTTTTTAAGTAAACTCTGCTCTCAACTTGGAGCTCGAATTCACAACTCTGAAGTCAAGTCGCGTGCTCTACCAACTGAGACAGCCAAGTGCCCCACACGTTGCATTTATCTGTTGTATATTCTTGATCTCCTTCAATCTGGAACAGTTCTTCAGGCCTTTGACTTTAATGACTTTAATGCTTCTGACAGTTAATTTGTAGAAAGTCCCTAAATTTAGGGTTGCCTGGTGGTTCCTCATGTTTAATTTAGGTTATATATCTTCAGCAGGAATATTATGAGAGTAATGCATAATTTCATTGCATAATTTCAAGAAGTGCAGAATTTTTATGTGTCCTATTACCGGTAATGTTCAATAACTTGATTAAGGTGGTGCCTGCTAGACAT
This sequence comes from Cryptoprocta ferox, assembly GCA_028646485.1. NCBI lineage: Eukaryota > Metazoa > Chordata > Mammalia > Carnivora > Eupleridae > Cryptoprocta > Cryptoprocta ferox. The sequence continues at coordinate 16,419,956 of CM053565.1, forward strand.
TTCCAGTGTAAAGTTACTCTTTTTCCTTTTGTAATTAGTAAATATTTTGGAAGGAGCTTTGAAACTCTGCAAATATCCTGTTCCTCTCTACCCTTTCAATTTATTAGTTTATATATTTATGTTAGTATGGACTCATGATTTTCTATTAAAATTTTTTTTTGTAATTTGGGTATAGTTGATGTACAATGTTACATTAGTTTCAAGTGTATAAGAATAGTTATTCAACTTCTTATTTTTTATTTTTTTTTAAAATTTTTTAACTTTTATTTTTTGAGAGACAGAGAGAAACAGAGCATGAGCAAGGGAGGAGCAGAGAGAGAGAGAGAGAGAGAGAGACACACAGAATCGGAAACAGGCTCCAGGCTCTGAGCTGCCAGCACAGAGCCTGATGCAGGGCTCGAACCCATGAACCATGAGATCATGACCTGAGCTGAAGTCGGACGCTTAACCAACTGAGCCACCCAGGCGCCCCTTTTTATTTTTTTTTTAACATTTATTTATTTTTGAGAGACAGAGACCATTTGATCAGGGGAGGGGCAGAGAGAGAGAGGGAGACACAGAATCCTAAGTAGGCTCCAGGCTCTGAGCTGTCAGCGCAGAGCGCGACGCAGGGCTCGAACCCATGAACCGTGAGATCACGACCTGAGCCGAAGTCGGACGCTTAACCGACTGAGCCACCCAGGCACCCCTCAACTTCTTGATATATTATGGATTTTCTATTTTATTCAATAGAATATAATCTTTTATTATTAGATGTTCAAATTATCCCAGAATTTGCGGTATAATCAGGAAAAATTTATATACCTATAAGTTTAATCCTAAAGATTATCAAATGATTTGCTGTCCTTTTAGTTCAAAAGATTGGCTGATACTACCCAACCTAACATCTTATGAACAGTGGTAGAAAACAGTTGTTCATAATTCTTCTATCGCAAGGACATGCTTCCTTCACTCATGTACCTATTCATTGTTCTTTCCGATTTCTACTGTGTAAACTTCTCTTTCAGAGGTTTCCCTTACCAATTGAACATCTCAAAGCTTCTGTGTTCTTTGACATGTCACTGTTAGTCTTTGAGCACTTCCTTCCTTTCCTGCACAGTAAGATGTTCTAGAGTCATTTCTGTGCCTCAGCCGTTTCTCCAAATAGCCTCTGTTCCTGTTAGTAGAGAGATTTAGAAATCAAGGATCTAGAAATCAGGATCCGATTTGACCTTATTGGGGCTCGTCGCTGTTGGATGGTGGAGTAGTCACTGCATTCCTCTGGGGATGCTCCCACACCACTTGGGTTCTGGCTCCCCATAGCGGGCCCCCCACCACTTTGTGGCTGCCATCCTTACTCTGTTTGGGTACCTTCTATTTCCAATCTAGTTAAAGTGATTTAACAGAGGGAAAAGGGTGAAGGTTGATAAGGACATTTCAGTTGGTGAGGGAAGCCGTGGAGAGAATTTACAGAGGAGAAATTAGGAGAGTGAATGGATACATGAGTGAAGGAGGCAGTGTACCAGGAATAGAAGAGTTAGGAACTTTTGTTTTCTGCTCCTGTCCATAGATGTTAATTTGGGTAGTGTTAGTCATATTTCTTTGAGGTATCTTTGAAATTAAGGAAAGTACATCATTTGGACATCTGTAGGATAACACATACATGATTTTTTTTCCTGATTTTTCAATGCTAAAGTAATCTTCAGTTAAATTACTTTGTTTGAGTAGGGCTCAATATGGTATAAGACACACATTTGACCAGTTAGAACCAGCCACACACTGATTAAAAAAAAAAAACAAAAACAATGCTGAATGATTATGAGATTTTTCAGAGCTGCAGAAAGGAGCAAAAGAACTCTGCTGATCAGTGTATGTATGAGTTGTGTACTTTGAATCTTTGAGAAGTTTAAAGGACTACTTTGTTTTTATTTTGTTTTACAAGGAAGTTCCTGAAATGAGGAAGCCTCTTAAAGCTAAGTTCAGAATTTTATTTCAGTGGGCGTTTACTCTAGCTGTAAAATACTCTTCTAGCAGGGACTGTCTGTTCTCTTTTATTTTTTTAATGCTTATTTATTTGAGGGGGGGGGACACAAGCTGGGGAGGGGCAGAGAGAGAGGGAGAGAGAGAATCCAAAGCAGGCTCCAGGCTCTGAGCTGTCAGCACAGAGCCCAACATGGGGCTCGAACCCATGGACTGTGAGATCATGACTTGAGCCAAAGTTGGAAACGTAACTGATAAAGCCTCCCAGGTGCCCTGTCTGTGTTCTCTCTTCTTCCTGTGGAGTGAACCAGTATTCCACATATCATTAGCTAGTTGCAGTGGTTTATGGGGTGTAGAAGGAGGTGCTCCTCTTCTCAGTAGGCTTTCAGTTCCTGGGTCCTTTGGAGACTTAGCAATCTCTCCTATTTTCATAGACCCTTTAGCTTCAGAAACCTGGTTATTCCTTGGACATGTGGAGTGTGAACCATAAAGCTTCAGGTTATAGTGAATCTCAGTGAAATGACAAGGTAAGATCTTTCTATTTTTGCTAAGGTTACAGAAGCCCTCACCCAAAATTGTTACACATCAGGATTCCTCACCATCCTCTACTCCCAGTGGCAGAGGAGAAGGGAGGGCCTAAATGAACAGAATCTATTAAGATGGCAATTATGCTTTGTCTTACTGTAAAATCTGCCTACTGGCAAACTAACCCTGGATGGCAATATGTTAACTATAAATAAAACTTTGTCCCCTATCTGCACTGAATCTGTTGTTAACCTTTCTGAAACTTCACTAGATATGTAAGGCACATAAATTCAAGGCATTGTGTACAGAGAACAAGTTCTGAGAAAGTAGCAAAGTGAATATATAGTGGATATAGTAGATGCATGGTATTGAAAGGTAGGAGCCCAGCTTCCCCCCACCCCCTGCCCAAATTTAAAACACCGGAGGGAGCAGAGGGCTATTTCCTGTCAGACACCTGGGTAGGGTCTATGATGCCCAGATTCCAAATGCTGTCATAGCAGTGTCCAAATGGAAGCTGACTTTGAAAAGGTATGAGTTGAACGTAGGTTCAGAGTTAGAGTTTACTTTTGACATTCAGGGAAGAGCATTAGGAAGGGAGGGACGGAGTTTTCTGTGCCAGGATTGTTTGAGAATGAGAGATAACTTTGTTTAATCACTACTTGTATTATTCTTGGATATAGTTGCCTCAGTATAAATTGATACAGCTTTTCTCTGAAAAAAAAAAAAAGAAAAAAAAAGAAATCTGACGAGTTGAACATAAAGTCTTTGCCTTTATGTAGTCACTCTCCCAGTGCATTCGTACCTTGGTTATAGTTGCTGGCTTTATAGTGCACCTTGAAAGGATTTTTCACTAAGAGCTGATTGCAAAGTGTTAGGTTAGCCAATGTATAATAGAGTTCTAGTGCAGAGTGCTGATCTGGGACAGGCAATTCCCCAAATCCATAGGAAAGTCAGTAATTACATTCATACTTAAAAAACAAGACCATGGCTTAGAATTTTATTTTTGTTGTTGTATATAATAGTGTAAGAAGAGGGATATGATAGGTGGTCAGTAAATACTGACTTGAGAGGCAGCTATGGCATATTGCCATGTTTCCTAAGCATTTTTGTCTGTGTTCACAATAGGGATTGCATTCCCAATAAATACACACATATAATTGAGATAATTGAAACAAGAATCATGAAACAATAAACATTTTTTACTTTGTGAATTTTTTAATTCATTAAAAAAATTTGTAGTGTTTATTTTTGAGAGAGAGCGAGCGCGCGCGCACTAGTTGGGGAGGGGGCAGAGAGAGAGACAGAATGTGAAGCAGGCCTCAGGCTCTGAACTGTCAGCACAGAGCCCAGTGCAGGGGCTCGAACCCACAAACTATGAGATCATGACCTGAGCCAAAATCAGGAGTTGGATGCTTAACTGACTGAGCTACCAAGTGCCCCACATAGCAAAAATGTTGATTTATAAATGTTTCTTGAAATTTCTAAGCCCAGCACTTTAGACTTTGATGAGGCACTTTAGACCCAGAAAAGAAAAGACACCTCTGGGGGCACCTGGACTTCGGCTCAGGTCGTGATCTCACAGTTCGTGGGTTCGAGCCCTGCATCAGGCTCTGTGCTGACAGCTCAGAGCCTGGAGCCTGTCTTCGGATTCTGTGTCTCCCTCTCTCTCTCTGACCCTCCCCTGCTCATTCTGTCTTTCTCTTTCTCTCAAAAATAAATTTAAAAAACATTAAAAAAAAAAAAAAGACACCTCTGTACCGGGATTAGGAAACATAGGCACACATGGATTCAGACACTCTCTGAAGGAGACACTCTCTCCTAGACTTGTTTCAATAACACCTTGTAGTTACATACCCAGAATGGAGCCAGCCAAGTGCCCTTAAGCCTCTTCAATTCCTGTACCCCTTCCGACTTGAAAGTTGGACTCTAGACTAGGTTAGAAGGCCTACACTCTGGTGAGGTGATTGTGGGTCACTAGAGAAATCTAGCTTCTGTTGTACCTTGTGCAGTTGAGAAGACGAGAAAGCTAAACAGCAACTTGTATAGCTGTTCTGTAAACACACGCTTGCCAGAATTTTTTAACAGCCTGCTAAATTCTTAAAATTCTTTTTCTGTGTTGTGGCTATGGGCTATCTAAGTTTACGGAAGCTGACTGGGGAACTGCCTTTTTTATTTTTATCAGACTAAATACCTGTCTGTAGTCTGACTGGTTTTGGGCTCAATCAGGGACTATGAAAGATCTTTCTAGACACCCTAAGACTTAAAATTGTACCCAACTTTGATATCTTTTCAACAGATTCCCTTTTTAAAAAATTTTTTAAGTTTATTTTAAGAGAGTGCTTGCATGTGTGCGAGCAGAGGAGGGACAGAGGGAGAGAATCTTAAGCAGGCTTCAATCCCAGAACTGCCAGATCACCACCTTAGCTGATATCAAGAGTCAGATGTTTAGGGTGCCTGGGTGGCTCAGTTGGTTGAGTGTCCAACTTCAGCTCAGGTCATAACCTCACCATTCTGTGAGTTTGAGCCCCACATCGGGCTCTGTGCTGACAGCTCAGAGCCTGGAGTCTGCTTTTGATTCTGTGTCTCCTTTGCTCTCTGCCCTTCTCCTGCTGCTCATATTCTGTGTTTCTGTCAAAAGTAAATAAACATTAAAAAAATTTTTTTAAAAAGTCAGACGTTCAACCGACTGAGCCACCCAAGGCCCCGCAACAGATTCCCCTTTTAAAAAACAGTTTGGGTCTTTTGCCTCAGTTTTTCCATCCAGGTGTAAGTTCAGTGTTTCTCTTTCACTGGGCAGCTTTTCATGGACTCATGTGAGACTTGGGCTTTGAAGATTAAAAATTGCCACAAATTGTAACATATTTGTTGAGTTATATTTCATCTGAATAATAATTTGAAACTTTCTGATTCACAACCAATTTCTACAGAAAATTGTAAAAGATAAAAATCCAATATTTGTGGGGCACCTGGGTGGCTTGGTTGAGCGTCCGGCTTTGGCTCAGGTCATGATCTCATGGTTCGTGGGCTCGAGCCCCGCATCGGGCTCTGCTGATAGCTCAGAGCCTGGAGCCTGCTTCGGATTCTGTGTCTCCCTCTCTCTCTGACCCTCCCCTGCTCTCGCTGTCTCTGTCTCTCAAAAATAAATAAAAAACATTAAAAAAATTTTTTTTAAATCCAATATTTGTGTTTTATCTCGTGGTAGTGGTTTCTTCTGGTTTCTTGTTTTCATTGTCTTGCTGGGCTCAGTCTCTGATACTTGTGAGTGAAATTCTACCCAGTCTGACAGCTCTGCTTGCAGTTATGAATGTGGTTAAATGCAGAGATCAGTCTTTCTAAGATGGTTTGTCTGAAGTTATAGTGATTCAGCCTGATAGGCGTTTAGAAACTCAAGCCTATTACATACCATAATGAAAAATTGCAAGTTCTGATTTCACTGCCTACAATAAACACAGCCTGCATTTTCACATTTTTAGGAACACTGATTTCTACTTAGTGGAGATTAAAGTACAGAAATCAAATGATACTTTTCAATACAGTATAAATAAAAGTAGGATCTGGGCTTTTTTTTTTTTTAAGTGCCCCAGGCCTTTTTTTTTTTTTTTCTTTTTGGTCGTTGACATCTTTATTGCTTTGGAGGTGGGACGCAGGTGCTCAGGAACTCTTGGTGGGCGACCCGCTTCCTCTTCACCATCACAGAGTTCTGGCTGCAGAGGATGCCACTGGCTCTGTGGATGGCAGCCATGCACAGATGTAGGCAGTACTTGTTGAGGACCATGTGCCCGATGCTGCAGACGGTGTCCCGGGATTCTTGGTAATAGTGGTCCAGTTACAGGAGGGGCAGGGTTTTCACTGGCAGGAACTTGGCTTCACGACCACCACTAACCTCTACCGTCAGCTGCCGGCTCCACGCCCACAGTCTTGCGGTGAATCTACCGGTTTTAGCAGGAGTTGTGAGCCTTCAGGATATTGAGTTCAGTGTTGTATGTCTGCTTATTCCTTTTGATAAGGAAGCTGGAGCACTTCTGCAGGACCATCATTGCAGGTGGGTGGACATGGCAGCAGCTTCTCTCACTATGGCTGCTGGAGGCGGAAAGAGCTGCCCCGGCATTTTTAATCTCCTCTGTTCTCTCACAGAGTGAAGGTACCTGCACACACACATGCACAGGCTCTTTTTGGCACTTGTATTATCTATGTGATTCAAGGATGTAAATTCAGATAATTTCCAGAGTGTGACATTAAAGTATATGCTATTCTTCAGGAATGTGAGCCAGTGATAATTCAATATCTGTTATGTGATAATCTTGTTCCTGACTCTCTAACTTAGAAGGATAAATAAGAGACAGATTCTGGGCTTAGGAAGCTCACGCACACTCAAGTTGAAAGGTTAAAATGCCCGGGGAGAATACTTTCCAGTACCTGAATAACACATTCAAGAGAAAGCACTGGGTCATGGATGAGTTAAATAATAAGAGGATCCAGAAAGAGCATCCTTGCTGAAGAAAGCACTGGTAGAGAAGGTACCTTTTGGGACTAGGGTAGGGTGGGACCCAGGACAGGAAGACGACCTGTTGTGGGATAGGTTCTAAAGGGTAGTTAGTAGGAGTAATGTTTCCAAACCCCTAAGTGGGGATGATTTGCAGTAGAGGTGGTTCTGGGCTTTCAAAAAAGTAAGCCCAGGGGCTCCTGGCTGGCTCAGTCACTGGAGCATGTGACTCTGATCTTGGGATCCTGAGATAGAGCCCGGCATTGGTTGTAGAGATTACTTAAAAAAAATAAAAATAAATAAAAATTTCAGAAAGCCCAGAGGCACCTGGGTGGCTCAGTCACGATTTCTGCTCAGGTCTCATGACTCAATATCCTGAAGGCTCACAACTCTCGCAGTTTGTGAGTTCAAGCCCCACATAGGGCTTGTGCTGACAGTGCAGAGCCTGCTTGGGATTCTCCTTCTCTCTCTACCTTTCCCCCACTCCTGTGCTCACGTGCGCTTTCTCTCTCAAAAATAAGAGTGTTGAATTAAAAAAAAAAACCCAGATTGAACATTCGCTACCTATGCCCCACCTCTCCTAGAGTTGGGAGGTCACAGTTCCAAGTGAATTTTAGCTTCCTTATGGGTTAAAAATAGAGAAGAAAGATGCCTTTGAGCAGTGGCTGAACTTTATTCAGGTTGGGTAGTTAGTGAAAAGTACAGTTCAGCTGGAAGTTCACAGTTAAACCTGGACTGACAAAGTTACCTGTAAATAGTTTATTGTAACAGACCATAAAGATGACTGATTTTGCAAAGTCTGATATGATAAACATATAATTTTTGCTCTCTTTTGCCCTATTTTCCCCAGAGCACTATTTTGGTGTTTCCCTTAGGTTTTAGCCTAATTTCTTGGACCCCCAGGAGTAAAGGAAAAGGGAGCTATAGGATAAAATGTTTTTCCCCATTATCAAAAAGTAGTCTTTTTATTTTATTGATTGGTTTGAGAGGGAGCACATGCACTTGCAGGTGAGCGGGGGAGGGTCAGAGGGGGAGAGAGAATCTCAGGCTCCATGCCCAGCTCTACCTCAGGATGAGTATGGGCTCGAGTCAGACGCTTAACTGCCTGAACCACCCAGGTGCCCCAAAAAGTAGTCTTTTTAGATAAGCCTTTAGCTCATGGATGAGAAGGCTTTAATCAGAGATAACTAAGGACTCTTTTTCTTTCTTTCTTTCTTTTTTTTAACTTTTATTTATTTTTGAGAGACAGAGCATGAGCAGGGGAGGGCAGAGAGAGAGGGAGACACAGAATCCGAAGCAGGCTCCGAGCCGTCAGTGCAGAGCCCGATGTGGGGCTCGAACTCTCAGGGGCTCGAACCCTGAGATCATGACCTGAGTCGAAGTCGTATGCTTAACTGACTGAGCCACCCAGGCGCCCCAATGGACTCTTAATTAATGCAGTTTATCAGTATTAATCATATTCTTTTAAGATGCATATATATGTGGGGTGCCTGGGTGGCTCTGTTGGTTAAGTATCTGACTCTTGACTTCGGCTCAGGTCATGATTCAAGGTGTGTGAGATTGAGTCCCACATCAGGCTCTTTGCTGACAGTGTGGAGCCTGCTTAGGATTCTCTCTCTCCCTCTCTCCCTGCCCCTGCTCCGTACCCGTTCTCTCTCAAGGCCACAATGGCAGATTGATATTTTTGAACCACAGCATGAATCAGTTTCTACTGGGAGGTGGGGAGGGTTCTTTCTGAAGGTGTAGGGGGTTGCAGGGAAGGGAAAACAGGAGAGAAAATTGGCAAACAAGTATAGTGGGATGCAGTGGGTTGTGGGTATTGAAACTGAGCTGGAAGTGATGGCTGTAGACCACTTCACCTCACCCTAGAGCCCCTGAGTAAAAATAAATCCCTTTTCCAGCACTTTATCTTCTCTCCTCCTGTCTGTACCTTTCAGTGGTCTTAAGCATAAGCAGGGACAAGTAGTACAGACACAGTTGAGGTTTTCTTACCTGCGCAGACCTGCCCTATGGTAGAGATAGTCTTTTATCAGATGCCACCCAGGAAAGCAGAGTGTGACATCACAACTCTAATGTAACTGCTGGCAGTCTTCTGACTGGGGTAGGGGTGGGTGGGAGGACAGATGAAAGTACTTCTGAATTTTCCCAGTGGACACAAGGGTTTTGTTCCTCAATTAGAGATAGTCTGGGAATGCTAGCACTGGTGTGAATGCCCCAGGAGACTTTGAACGCCTTCGTTCTGGGTGGACCGTATTACTGCTTAGGGAGCAGGCCAGCTGGCGGTAGGAAAGCTGGCTGAGCGCTCACAGAGAGGCTTTGCCAAGGAGATCTCTTCTACTTTCTCTGTAATGTCTGCAGCTCGCTTGGCCTGAGCTTTAGATTACTACTTGATTCTGTTTAGAAGTCAGGGCTTGAATTTTGAGGCCTCTTCAGGAGGTAGTGCTGGTGTTGATTTCTGGCTCTACTTGGGCTTCTGGAAGTGTCAACGTAAAATTATATTGAAATTTGCTTTTTAGAAAAAGCCAGGTGGTAATCAGAATGTGTGGGTGGTTTGAAGTTTTTAAAGAAAAGGCCTGTGCTCAGCTGCCAAGCCTCTGGAGGAGTACTTCATACTGCACATCCCTTCTTTCTAGAATGGGTTGTGGAAGGAAATTCTTTCATCACAACCCTCATGACTTTGCCATATTCCCTGCCTTCCCTGCCGTAGCAGAATCTGATTCTTGACTTCAGTGAAACTGGTCAAGGGGCTTGGAGACCTCCTTAGTACAGAGAACAGTCTTTTGGAAGGGATGGCAGATAGAGCCTTGAACTCTTAAAGGGTCACAAATTAGGGGCTGCACTCCGAGCAGCCTCAATGATGAGTTTTCTAGAGTTAACGGGTGATTCCTGTTGGGGGCGTCATCATGGAGGGCCCCAAGCTCCTGTATCTTTCTTCCTCATTCACCCCCTCCTGCCCAAACTAAAATTTGATTTTCTGTGGTCTTTTTTTTTTTTTTTAAAGTAATCTCTACACCCATCGTGGGGCCCAAACTCACAACCCTGAGATCGAGAGGTGCATGCTTCACTGACGGAGCAAGCCAGGTGCCCCGAATCTCTTGAGTCTTTACAGCATTCACCTATTATTTTTGCTCCTTTGTTCACTATCAGTAAATCCATTAATGTGTTTTTGCCACAGTTGAGCTAGTTTAATTGTCTCCTGTTCTTCCTGTTGGAAACCCAGAGTTGTGGTTTGAGGTGCAATATGTTATGGTCAACTCCTAGGATCCACAGCCCCCCCCCACTCCTCACTTCCTGGTTGTAGGCATCAAGATTTGATAGGTATGTCAGAGATGGTGGTGATCATGCTAGATTTGTTCCTTCCAGAAAGTACAGGGTAAGAGTGTATCTGCAGGACAGCTTAGTGAATGTGTCCTCCGTACCTCTGTCATCACAGTACTGCTGCTGTCCAGATAGAGTACAAGGCGTGGAGGCGGAAGTGTGCTTGGTTCGTTGGAGGAGCTGCAAGGAGACCACTGTGGCTGAAAGTGGAATCTGAAAGAGGGACAGGGGAGGTTAGAAGAGGAGGTCAGAGAAGTAGTAGTAACAGATCATGGAAGGCCTTGTGGACCTGAGAGCATTTTGTATTTTATTCTATGTGAGATGGGAAATCATTGGAGATTTTTGAATTGATACAATTTCTAATTTAAAAAAATAAATTACTCTGGCTGCTGTGTGGAGAGTAGATTGGGTGATAGGGGCAAGGGTGGAACGGGGAAACCATTTCGAAGGCTATTGTAGTAATCCAGGCGAGAGATGATGAGATGACAGGTGACGTGTGGAATTACTACCTATCTCCAGGAAAGGCTGGGAGACCTAATTGAGAAAACATCACTAACGCCCCTTATACAGCCCATTTCATAATATTAGGCTCCAGTATTTGTTAATTCCCTTCCTTTCCTTGGATTTTGTCTTCTCCAACATTAAGACCATAGGGGAGAGGTTATTGAACAGAGAATAGCATTCACAAGAGAAGGGATTGTAAACTGTACCTCAGTCATTTGACCCCAGCAGAAGCCTTTTTATTTCTTGAGGTGCTGCAGTTGGCACCCTGTGTACGTTCTGTTATCCCACCGCCGGAGACCTGAAAAGGCTGAATCTGTGCCAGAACTCTTGGGCAGCTCTATTCTCCCTGAAGCGTTCAAGCTTCAGTTCTTTCTGCGGTTGCTGTCTTAGACACAGTTTGAACAGCCTCTTTTACAGGGGGTCTTTTCAGCTACGTGGCCTTGCAAGCTGGAGCTCTCAGGTACTCTTGTGACAAGGTAGTTTCACATAGCTGAGAGGGCCCTTCAGGGAGAATGAAAGAGGGTTTGCCGTCTTTGTTTAACACTTGAGCTTTCCCCCCACTCTGCTTTTGTTGGGATTAAAGCTTTAACATAGCCACCCAGATTTCTGGGGTTTGCAGTATGGGAAAGGAATTTCATGTATTTTAGTATAATATATTTATTTGAGAAAAGCTTGGTCCTTGGTACACAGGGAGCTTGCATTGCTCTTCCCTACAGGAGGCCACATCGGGGCCGCTCTCTGGGGCAGGTCTTGCTGGTAGACATCACAGATGAAACCATGCCATCTTGACATAATGTCAGGATAACCTGCCTAGAGAGGGTTGCCGGCAGCCTGCCACCTCACGGATTTACTCTGAGAATAATGCAAATTTGTTTTCTTTTCTGGGGTCCAGGGGGTCTAATTAATTGTGTGGTAGACAATAGGGAAGATAAATCCCCAGAAACTTACAAACAGAATTTGCTTTAATAGTAGTTAATTGTGTCTCCTAGGATGCTTTGCCCCTTCTACCTTCTAAAAAGTAAGCTCAGATTTCTGCCATAGCAAGTTGGACTTTGGATGCCTTTGCAGCTCATATACGGCACTGCCTCTGGCAATGTCTGACTGCCCCTGCCCTAACCAGGCCTGTAAATAGACTGAACAAGGCCCTGTTAGGGCCAGCTCTCTTCAGGAACCCTGTTCTATTTTCACGGAGAAGTCATTTTTCCTTTCACCTCAGTTAGAATCTGCCCTAGCCTTTCTGCTCCTGCCTTAGGAGCTGGGACACAGATGAGAGCTAGCATGTCCTGTATCTAGATGGCAACCCCATGGGCCTATCCAAAAGCAGCAGGGAGAGGCCGTCTACAGGAAATGCAGGTGCCAGAAGAGTGCATCTAAAGCTTGTGAACCATAAAAGACTTCACCAATGCACCTTATTCTCCAGTTATTTGTGTGGATAGGTATTTCCAGGTTTTACCCCACCCCCGCCCAGCCCATGTATCTGTGCTGACTGAAACACAACTTTAGCCATAGTAACAGTTAAGGGCAAATTGTTGCTGCAGATAAATGTGTAGATATATTTGTAACCAACATCCTGCTAATTAAATTGCTTATCTATCTAAACTTGGGCCTTTGCTGCTCATATCCGATGTCCCTGGTATCTTCCTTGAGTGAGTTGCCCTGTATTCCATGACCTTGTTTTTGTGTTCATTGCAGTGTGAGTGACTGCCCCATGTTGTGTTGATGCCAGTCTGCCATGCTAGCCTGTCTACCAGGGCCAGGTGACCTGTCCTTTCAGCTTCTTCCTCACACGCAGATGAACACTGGACTTCAGAAATGTAAGTAATCTGGATCCCAGGGTAGGATGTGATCCTTATTTTGTCCCTCCATTTGAGGAATCCCAGAGGCACATCAGGGGTATGTTGACTGTGAACTTTGGTACTTCCAAGATATTCTTCAGCATAGACAGCAAGAAAGCAGCTATAAAACTTGTCAACAATGTGAACACTTTTCTGGTCAGAGAGATCCTCTTAAATACTAGAATTCCCCAGTGTCCAGCATCTTAATTGTAATTGTTGCTGCTAGCTATCTGTTGAGCACCAAAGCTGTAAGGGGTTTTACAGGGATATATATGTCACCTTTCAGTTTGAACCCCCATGAGGAATTGCATGAAACTCACTGTCTTGATTACTTACTGTATCTTGGAAACAAACTACTTACCCTTTTCTGTTGTTTTGGACTCTCTGAGCATTCTCTACCATGGAAACAGACAGTTCCCTTTGGCTTTGCTGTCTGATGAGCCAGTGACCTCAGTTTACAAGTAAAGAAGCTTTCACCTCCAAAAGGGATAGGGAGATAGCTTTCTCAGTCTCTCTGGGTATATTCCTGCTAATAAACTTGCCCAAAAGATTGAGCTTTTGAGAACTATAAGATTCTTTTTTTTTTTTTTTTTTTTTTTTTTTTTTAAAGCAAGCTCTATGCCCAACGTGGGGCTTGAACTCATGGCCCTGAGATCAAGGAGATCAAGGGTTACATGCTCTACTGACTGAGCCAGCCAGGCGCCCCAGATTCCTGTCTTAAACTGGCTGGAATTGGAGCTTTATGCCTCATATTTTCCCAGATTCCTGGCTTCTGTCCCTGCACTACAATGATGTGCAAGGAAAAGAATCTATTCCTAGCTCATTACCATGTACAGTGTCTTCAAGTATAAAAATGGCCCTAAATTCGGGATAGACCTTCCTTTCATAGCAAAGGAAATCACTGAGACATTTAGGCTTACCCTTTAATAGAAAAGGTGCTTCAGCACTTTACCCAAATCCTTTATGACAGGGGTTGGTAAGCTTTTTCTGTAAAGGGCCAGATAGCAAATATTTTAGGCTTTGTGGGCCATATGGTCCCTGTTGCATCTACTGTTGTAGGGCAAAGGCAGCTACAGACAACACATAAACAAATGAGTGTGGCTGTGTTATGATAAATCCTTTTACAAAAACACAGCAGCTGTATTTTGGCCCACAGGCTGTAGTTTGCCAACCCCTGCTCTGTGAGATCATCTTCAGAAGTTAAAAATGGTCTAGCCTCTTGACTTCATATCTTTGAAGGAGAGTAAGACCCAGAGCCTGACGAGTTCTGGAATTTGGCCAACAAATCTGACTGCTGTAACGACAAAGCTAAAACCTAACAGTCTTCCTTCTGCAGCTGCCTGACCCAATAGGCAAGCTATGCCATGCTGTACCAGCTTTTCCCCCCATCTTTCTCTCAATAAACAATGATTGGGTGATAAAGTTGTCTGTGCTCCCTGGCCACTGAAATCTGCATGCTAACTGCATTTTGATTGGTTCTGGGGTCCAGGAACACAACTGGAGAAGGGAGTTTACTTGGAAGCATGACAGAGTAGCTCACTGACTTTCTTCTAGGTTCCTTCCTGTACTCAGACAGCTTTACCCAGAGATACAGGATCAAGGGTGAGCCATTTGGGAAGAAAGGCACATTGGCAGCTTTATATTGGGTGATGACTTTGGATCTCCACTCCTTCCCAAAGCAGCCTCTGCCGACCACTGTCCTCAGATTTTTATTCACGAATTGAGATAACCTTCCCTGGTTCCAGGCTTGTCTGTTTGGGGAACAGTGTATTGGAATCCCTTTGTCTCACTTGGTTACCATGCTTAACTATACCCAGACCTTTGCAGAGAAGAAAACCTGATGATGTTTTAAGCTTACTTTCTTTTCACCTCTTCCAAAATGTATAAAAAAAAAATTCTGCCCTGTGACTTGTAGCTGTTAGCATTGAACACTAAGGTGAGATAGAGCATAAACTCTACCCTTTTGGAAACAGCACCAAGCACCACTCAGAGCCCAGGTCTCAGCTGTAGAGACCTGAGAACCAGTTTTGTGATTGTGCTCTTCTTTCCCTGCCCCTCATCCTCAGGAGGGTCTTACAAGTTGTTAGAAACACAGAGCTTGGTATCTGGTGGGCTGGGGATGGGGTACAGATGTTTATAGATCATTGTGCTTTATGTTGTAAGAGCTCAAGGCAGGAGAGATGGATCAGGGGTCAGGAGATGGGTTATATGGCTTCTTGGCCAGCTCTATAAGTCACCTGGCTAATCGCCTTCCCCAGGCCTAACCCACCACATGTATAGAATCACAGGACTGGTCCCTTCCACTCTAACATTTTCTCATCTCCCCTTCCTTTTCTATGTGTGTAGGAGGATGTAACGCATTTCCCATCCTGCCATGGGGCAGTCTGGATTAAGGAACATCTTGGCTTTGGTGGGTCCTGCATTTGATACAGGACCACAGTTGGGGTTAGGTGGATGCCCTCCTTTTCTAGATCTTATATCCCATGCTGTCACTTGCTTTGAGAGTTCTCGGCTGTTTTGGAACTTTACTTGGCAAAATTTCCCCTGACCCATCTTTTCCCAATTCACCAGAAAATGTGTTTTTGAACATTTTTTTTCATTAACCCCAAGCCTCTGCTCCTACCTCCCCAGCTCACTATCAGGTATATCCGTAATATTTGCGGGTGAATGGCTGAAATGACCAAAGGTTCATGGTCCTCAAATAATCTTTTAGACAGCAACTTTGACCTCCTTCATTGTAGAGTATCAGGCAGGGCCTGAGACAAATATAAAAATCACCCATTTTTACCACTACTCTCTGTGCCTATCTGCCCCCTAGTGGAAGGGCCTGGAAATGGTGAGTTGACCCAGTAACTGGATAAACCCATAGAAATCTCAGAAATTAGTTAATATTTGTTGAGTGCTTACTGTATGCCAGGCACTATTTTGAGTATTTTTATCTTTGTTCTCATTCGTTCCTCAATAATTCCGATTGAGAGACTCTTATCTTTCTTTTAAGGAGAAGGCATAGTGTAGCGCTTGGCCAGTGTCACATTACTGTTCTGCGAGT
This sequence comes from Cryptoprocta ferox, assembly GCA_028646485.1. NCBI lineage: Eukaryota > Metazoa > Chordata > Mammalia > Carnivora > Eupleridae > Cryptoprocta > Cryptoprocta ferox. The sequence goes on from CM053565.1 coordinate 16,435,629, forward strand.
CGGCTAGAAGTCATACTCGGGTCAGACTCCAAAGCCAGGGTGTTTGAAACACACTGCCTGGGGCCTCTCCACATAGTTTCCTGCCACATATGGCACTTGTGTCTTCTGACCTTCAAAATAGAAGGATAAACAGGGAGGCCCCTATGGGGAAGCTGGGATTCAGGGGGATTGCCCCCTCTACCCAGTCCCTGGCGTAGACAACAGCGCTTTGTGCTGCATTTAACTCCCAGACTCAAGACCATCGGGCTTTCTTGGTCAGGTTACTTTTTCCTGTCTATGTGCACACTCAACCAAACCTGCTATCCTTGAATAATAACTTTCAATAGTCATGGTTTCTGTTTGCAGACCTTTTTCCTATTCATTGAATCTCTTCATCTTAGTGATTCTGTGAGGTAAAATCGCAGGTATCTTCCCTGTTTATAAATGAGGAGTGACTAGGGCACCTGGGTACCTCAGTCAGTTAAGCATCTGACTTTGGCTCAGGTCATGATCTTGCGATTCGTGGGTTAGAGCCCTGTGTTGGGCTCTGTGCTGACAGCTTAGAGCCTGGAGCCTGCTTCCAATTCTGAGTCTCCCTTTCTATGCCCCTCCCCTGCCGTTCCCCTGCCCTCCCACACCCCCCACCTCTCAAAAATAGATGAACATTTTAAAAAACTCACAAATGAAGAGTCACTGAGACCCTGAGTAGTCAGCTAATAAAGCCTACTTGAATCTGGATCTCTCTAACTTTATTCTAACCACAGATTCCTTATTCTCTCCACTGCCTTATCCCCGATTGATAACACCTTCGGAACCAGCTATTTAAATATGTTGCTTACAGGGGCACTTGGCTGACTTAATTGGTAGAGTATGTGATTCTTGATATTGGAGTTGTTGAGTTTGAGGCCCACTTAGGCATAGAGCTTACTTTACAAATGAATGAATGAATGAATGAATGAATGAATGAATTGCTTACAAAGCCATGGTATTAGTGTTAGCTGTACACTTAGGGGAAGATGTTACGGAAGAAGGCAAGGTTCCAGGGTGCCCTGTGGGACTGAGATAAGAAAGGGTTCAGAAAACTTGGTTTTTGTTTTGTTTTGTTTTTTAAGGTCTAAGCTCAGTCAATTAAGCATCTGACTTTGGCTTGGTTCATGAGTTCGAACCCTGCATCGGGTGAGCTTGAGCCCTGCTTCTCTCTCTCTTTCTCCCTCTCCCACTCATGGGATTCTCTCTTTCTCTGCCCCTTACTAACTTGCACCCCTTCGCTCTCAAAACAAAACAAAGATACTGTAGCCTATATCCACCCTTCCCACCCTTATTTCCTTTTGATTCTGATTCCTTTATATGACTATTCGCATCACCATGGTCAACATCAGCTGAAACAGGGCGAAGAGAACTAAAAGAGAACCATTCAGGTATAAGTGTCCATTCCATACTCCTGAATCAGGCCAAGCTACCTTCTGCCTCTGCTAGGAGAAAAAAAAAACACCCTGAGAGTTAATACTGACTTGGAACAAAGGAACTCTATCATTCAGTAAGCCACTGTACCTCTCTCTCACACCTGGCCTTCAAGGAGAAAAGCCCAGAGGCAGACCTGTATTACCTGTCTGAACTAAAACGCAGCAGGGGCGCCTGGGTGGCTCAGTCGGTTAAGCATCTGACTTCGGCTCAGGTCATGGTCTCCCCATTTGTGGGTTTGAGCTCCGCGTTGGGCTCTGTGCTGACAGCTCGGAGCCTGGAGCCTGCTTCAGATTCTGTGTCTCCCTCTTTCTCTGCCCCTCCCCCACTCACGCTCTGTCTCTCTCTCTCTCTCTCTCAAAAATAAACATTAAAAAAATTATAAATAGGGGCGACTGGGTGGCTCAGTCAGTTAAGCATCTGACTTCAGCTCAGGTCAAGATCTCACAGTTTGTGAGTTTGAGCCCCACGTCGGGCTCTGTGCTGACAGTTCAGAGCCTGGAGCCTGCTTCAGATTCTGTGTCTCCCTCTCTCTCTCTCTCTGCCCCTCCCTGGCTTACGCTCTGTCTCTCCTCTGTGTGTGTGTGTGTGTGTGTGTGTGTGTGTCTCAAAAATAAATAAATGTTAAAAAATTAAAAAAAAATAAAACCCAGCAGCTGCTGACTGCCATTACTCAGCTGAGCTCTGAGTTGTTCAGTTGGTGTAGAACCTGTCCTGATGGCGCTCGCTGAGTCTGCTCCGGGCAAGGCGCTGGGCTAACGGTGTCACAGGATTTTGACCAGACACCCGAGTGCAGTGGCTGACCTGGGCAGCTTCTAATGGAATTATGGTGTCTTGAGGGACTGTCTCTCAGTGATCCCAGACTTTTTGGTATTTTCTTGTCCAGGAGAATGTGAACAAGGGTCAGAAAAAGGCCCCACTTTATGGAGACTGAAGCCCATTGAGGGTCAGTGGCTTGTAAGAAGCAGCAGAACTCAGACTCTGCTGTCAGGGCTTTGATTCTGCTCACCAGCTAGTACTACCTAGTGGACATAAGATTTCTGGGCCTCTCTGCCTCTCTCTCCTCCTTGCCCTCAATTGTCACTGTCACATTCATCCTTTTAAGACCTTCTCCAGGGGCGCCTGGGTAGCTCAGTCGGTTAAGCGTCCGACTTCGGCTCAGGTCATGATCTCACGGTTCGTGGGTTCAAGCCCACCTGTCTTCAGATTCTGTATCTCCCTCTCTCTCTCTCTCTCTCTCTCTCTGACCCTTCCTTGCTCACGTGCTCTCTCGCTCTCTCTCTGTCTCTCAAAAATAAATGAATGAATAAATAAATAGATAAATAAAAATTTAAAAAAAGACCTTCTGCAAATCAGTCATCTTACAAACATTTCATTTGTGGACAGAGTGTCTAGTCTGTACACAGTTAATAAAGCAGACTTTAAACGTGGGAGTCCCTGCTACATGGAGGCATGCTGCCCCTGACAGCACAGCTCTTTTCCTCTCTGTGCTCTTTTGCTAAGTTCTGCATTGGTGAGCGTGGGACCAAATCTCTCTGCCTTGTGGACATCAGCTCTCTTTTCCTGCCTCCAAGAGCGTTTTCTAAGCAGTTGCTGCCAGGCTAACCAGCAATGCCACCAAAAGAGGGCAGCTGTTCCCTCTTCTTTCTGGCACACTCCTTGCCCCCTTCTCTTGTAGTTGATGCCCAGTGACGTGACTGAATGGAGTCGTCTTGGGCCAAGGCAGCTGAGGCCACAAGCTGAGCATTCAGTCAACTTGTTCTCTGCTCTGTCCTGGCTGCCTTCTGCAGGGGGAAGAAATAGGGTGGGAGTTAGCTCGCTGAGCCTAGGCTCCCCGCCAAGCCCCTTCCTTCTGCTGGGACAGACTGGGAGGGTGCTTAGCAAGCCTTTATTAAGCACCTTCTGTGTATACTTGGGAGAAATCCTACCTCAGAGAGGGAGAACAGAGCTGAGACCTTTTGCAGGGGCTTGGCATCCTTAAAGAGCTCTTGTTCTCAGAACTGTTTCCTTTTTTACTGGAAGTCCAACATCCGCTGGAGCCCCCTGCTGGGCGGCCCCTGGAGATGGGAACAAAGAAACTGTTAACATTAATGAGGCGCATTGAGTGGGTATTTCCGCCGCCTCCAAAGGAAGGCAGGTTTTTCCTCTTTCATTTTGGAAAGTGACAGCTGACAAGGGCCAAATACAGACTATTTTTGGCTCTCAGGACTTAAAGAGTCTCTGAAACCTTTCTTCTCAGTTCCCTCCCTGCTGCCCTGTCATTATTGTCACCCCCCACAAAGAAATAAAGCCTTTTGATCTTCACCCAGTCTGGCAGAGGGTAAGCGGTAAACAAAAGTGAACTTGTGACATAAGGCTAGGGGAGGGATCTTGGCAGCTTATTCCTCTGCTCCTGAAAAAAAGGCATCCTGTTGGCCGAGCCAGGATGCCCACTCAGTCGGTATGGCGCCCCAGCTGCCAAGGCACCAGAGAAAGCTGCTGCCTCGCTGGCCACTGCAGACTGAAGAGTAGTCACTCTGGGCGCCCTCTCTGCCAGGGCATGTGCTTAGAGCCGGCACTGCCGAGGGCAGCATGGGCTGGTAGGAAGTTGGAGAGAGGAGCACCTTTCAGTTACTTCTGTGAGAATTGGCCAGGTTCAGGCTCTCCAAAATCCGGGACTTTGAAAGTTGCTCTGTTCTGATCTTTGGTGGCCTCATTTATAAAGGAGACTCCTGATAGTACCTGCCTTCTAAAGCACTAACGAGGATTCAACTGAGATGGCCTGTCAGTTGGGCCCAGGTCTGGCCAGTTGTGAGCGCTGACTGAACATTAGCAGCACTTGTTACTTGGGGGCTCAGTGAGGCCACGTCTAACTTCATTAACCCCTACTCCACCCTTGGTCGTCAAAAGGGGAATCTAGAAGGGCTGATTGGCTTGGCACTGATGAGCTCCCTCTCCTTCTTTGCTCTCCTTCCCCTTCTCTCTCTCTAGGGGACACTACACAGAAAATGAGAGCTGCTCACTATCCTACCCCAGCCGAATTGGACGCGTATGCTAAGAAGGTCGCAAACAACCCACTGACTATAAAAATCTTCCCCAACAGTGTGAAGGTTCCCCAGCGGAAACACGTTCGTCGTACTGTGAACGGCCTCGACACATCAGCCCAGCGCTACAGCCCCTACCCGACTCAGGCAGCCACCAAGGCAGGCCTGCTTGCCATTGTCAAAGTGCCAGCCAAAAGCATACTCAAGGACTTTGACGGCACCCGAGCCCGATTGCTCCCTGAGGCCATCATGAACCCCCCAGTGGCGCCCTATGCTACTGTGGCACCCAGCACTTTAGCCCACCCCCAGGCCCAGGCTCTGGCCCGCCAGCAGGCCCTGCAGCATGCACAGACCCTGGCCCATGCCCCTCCCCAGACGCTGCAGCACCCTCAGGGTATCCCGCCACCCCAGGCGCTGTCCCACCCTCAGAGCCTCCAGCAGCCTCAGAGCCTGGGCCACCCTCAGCCCATGGCCCAAACCCAGGGCTTGGTCCACGCTCAGGCCCTGTCTCACCAGGGTCTCCAGCACCCCCCCAATCCCTTGCTGCATGGAGGCCGGAAGATGCCAGACTCAGATGCCCCCCCGAATGTGACCGTGTCTACCTCAACTATCCCCCTTTCAATGGCGGCCACCCTGCAGCACAGCCAGCCCCCGGACCTGAGCAGCATCGTGCACCAGATCAACCAGTTTTGCCAGACGAGGGCAGGCATCAGCACTACCTCAGTGTGTGAGGGCCAGATCGCCAACCCCAGCCCCATTAGTCGCAGTCTGCTCATCAATGCAAGCACCCGGGTGTCGACCCACAGCGTCCCCACACCAATGCCTTCATGTGTGGTCAATCCCATGGAGCACACCCATGCGGCCACAGCCGCGTTGCCTGCCGCAGGCCCTGTCAACCTGCCCACGGGCATCTCTCGAGCCCCCGCTGGCTACCCTAGCGACCTCAAGCCAGTCGCCTGGAACCAGCACCAGCTGGCCCACCTACAGCAGATGTGCAGTGAGGCCGGTGGGACGCCGGCCCCTGGCCTGACAGGCAAGCACGCAGCAGGACGCGAGTTGGCAGGGTCTGGCTTTGTGGGCAAGGCCCCTGCCTACCCGCAGGAACTCTGCCTGGCACAGTCCTTCCATCTGAAGCCACCCCTGGAGAAGCCAACCCCGTCCCCACCCGTCAACGGCCTGGCGGCCCCACTGGCCTACCCCAATGGTCACTACTTCCAACCCCTGTGGAACAACATTCTGCCCACTCCCAATAGCGACAGCTCGGGGTCTCAGGACCTCGCCATGCCGTTCCACGGTGGGCAGCCCACGGGTGCACCCCTTGACTGTGGGACGGCTGCTGGGGCCCACTACCGAGCAGGGACCGGGGGCGGTCCAGTGGCAAGCCAGAACAGCTTGATGCAGACGGTGGATTACCTAAGTGGGGATTTCCAGCAGGCCTGCTTTCGAGAACAGAGCCTGGCCATGCTGAGCAAGGCCCACCTAGCCCCTGGCAACCGAGCCCCTGATCCCGCAGATAGTCGAAATCTTCATATTCAGCACCCTGGGTATAGATAGGTAGCCCCGGTGCCCTCCACAAGCTACACATCATACATCACCCTCCTAGGTTTAGACTTACTTTTGAGTAATTGGATAGTTTCAGAGTTTCGCTGCTCCAATGTGATCGTTCTTAGAGGTCTGTGAAAGGGAACTTGGTGGGATCTAATTGAGGACCGTGGGAGATCCCCTGTGCCCTCACCGTCCCCTCCACCATCCCTAGCAACTTCTGGGTTTATGTTAGGACCTAACCCCAACTCCAGGCTTTTCTCTCTGCTGCCTATCAGTCCCTCCACCTTGGCCATTTCCCACCAGCCACCTCCTGTCTTTTCTTGCACCTCTGCCTGTTTTCCTTAGGACTGAGGTGTGGGTAAGGAAGGACCCTAGGTGAGGTGGCTGTACGTGCCCAGCCCCTTAAGCTGGGCCTCTCCCTGTCTGCCTCTCTTTGGGACTAAGAACCCAGACTTCCCAAGTGCTCTGGAAGTTAATTCCTTATTCACCCAAAGATCTCAAAAATTAACCCAGTCTTCTGCCACCCCTCCATTCCTCAGGGCTTTGTTTTACATCTGCATGAACTCCAGAGCCACTGCATTTGTCCTTGCTACACTCAAGGGCACCCCAAAGGCACTTGGCCATAGCCTTGAGACCTGGGGGAAAAAATATGTCTTTGTGTTGGTATCTTAGTTCCTGACACCCCTTTTCAGCCCTAGAGAAAGGTAGCAACCTTCCAGCACACCCAAGATCCCTTTCCCACTGTTTCTCTCCCAACTCACTTGCCGCTCCCATCCTCCACACCCCTCCAAAAACACAAGCAAAACAAAAGAAAATAGGATCTTGAGGAATTAGGTAGGTAAAGGATGATCACATTGGAGTTCGGAATTAAAAACACCAAAAAAAAAAAAAAGTTAAAATGCATTTGGTTCTCTCTACACTGGCTAAGAATATTGCTCTACACTGTAAGTTTTAAATGTCCTGTTTCTGTACGAATGTAGTGTGGGTTTGAGTAGCGTTGTGTGAGCGGCCCCACAGGTACATTCTCCCTCTAGTCACCTCCTTTTGCAGCCCCTCAGTTTAATGAAGAAAGAAAGAAAGAAAACACAAAGCCTTAAGCTCTTTGAATTCTTCCTTTACCAAATGAGCATGGTTCTAACAGCTGGAGGCGGACCTACATTGGAAGCAGCCCCTCCTGCCCGCGCCCATCCTTCACCTGCCCATCCTCCACCCCATGCTCCACGTGTTTCATTCCCAAGTGGCAATTAGTTGGGTAGAAATTTAAAACTTTTCTGTAACTTTAAATTTAGATCATGTTTTGTAATTTTTTGCACCCTTCTGTTAAAGTTGGGCTCTGCCTTTTTTTTTTTTTTTTTTTTTTTTTAAACCAAATAAGCCCTTACCTTTCCTCTTGTCTCTGGGGAATGTGAGCTGATGTTCTTATTTAAGATTTGGGGTTTTGTTTACTATACTATCCACTGTTCTTTAGCCAGAAATTCTCTAGTGATCTGAAGCAATGTGACTGAAGACCAGTTTTTAAATTATGTGTTGGCAAGTTGCCTTATATTTAAAAAGAGAAAAAAAAAAAAGAAAAAGAAAAAAATGCCTGATTGTGTTATGCCAAATGATAGCAACATGAAGTCCTAAGTTATTTTCCTGATTGTTTTCCTGCCGTCTGAACACTGGTACTTCCCTGTCCCTGAGCCCTCAGGAGCACCTGCAGCTTCTGGCACAGCGCCTTCTCCCAAGGCTTGACTGCCACCGTCTCACCCAGGGCCCCTTCCGGTTCTCACTTCTCCGAATCAAAGAGCACCACCGTCTCCCTGTGCCCTTGCTTGATGTCCAAACCAGATATTTTTGCTGTAAGTTTTTCCAATGCCTCTCCCCGAAAGGTGAGCTGCCATCTTAGGAAATTGGACCAGACACCAACTTGGGGGCTTTAAGTCAAACCTCAAAACCCTCAAATCTCTTCCTGTGTAGGGGTGCAAATCTCTGAAGCTCTCACTCCCACCCCTAGTCTGCATGGAAAAATGTACTGTGACCCCTCCCTGTGCCCCACCCTGCCACTGCCCTTGCCTTTGGTGTGAGATGTTTCCTAGTTCGCCCTGAGCCCCTCTCCCTCCTCTGCCAGCCAACCCCCAACCAGCAATAAGGGTCCAAGCCAGGGCCTCCTACCCACATTCCCTGCCTCCATCCCACACTGGCCCTAGGGAATACCCGGATTCCCTACACTGTCCACATACTGTAGCATTCATTCTCCAGCTCTCTCATCTGCTCACCTGTGGTGGTTTATGGGTGTGATGGGGTTTTTAAGATTATTATAAACCAGTAAAAAGAAAAAACTCACCTGATCTTGTCCTATTCGTTGAATGCTGTGAATGTTTGAGGTGACTTTTCTTGTAATGACTCCTAACGTCTCCTTTCCAGAAGAGAAGCGAGTCCTCAGTTTTAGGAGGGGAGCCCTTATAGTGTCGGTCCCACTCAGAAGCCCACCCAGTTGGTTATCCCAGACCAGCTGCCGTTGTCACTGGGAAGCCGGAATGTGGGGGGCCTCGCCTAGGAGGGCGCTCAGGGCATGCTGGGATGGGTGGGAAAGCGTGGTTTCCTGCCCAGCTCTGCAGGCTCCACGTGCTGCCACTTTCACTCCCAGCACCACTGGAAAACCAGGATCTGGTTTGCTGATGAACCAATTGAAGGCTAAAATGTCCCTCCCTCCCCTTCTCCCACCTCCACCACTTTGGAATTGCCGAGGGCCTTTGACAGGTGAAGGTAATAGGTGCTATAATCTGTAACATGAAAAGTGGCCCCTCAGGGTACTTACTGATGGACTTGAAAGCACAGTTCCCTTTGGAGCAAGCCCTTCTCTGTAGGGTGCCCTTTCCCCCTTTACGCTTCAAGCCATCCCTGTGAAAGAAAGCCGCCTACCTGGGTCACATGCCTACCTGGGTCACATGCCTACCTGGGTCACATACCGGGAGTCAGCCTAAGGCCATGCAGCTGTTAAGTACACAGGTGAGCCCAGCTCTGCCTGGCCTCTTTGGGCAGGTGCCTGGGGAGACCAGCACCTCAGGTTTTGATGCAAAACCTGGCCTGAGTTCCACATAGCAGTTCTGTCTGCAGCAGCACTGGAATGAGGTCTAGGCCTGGATGTGGGGGCAATTCCAAGGAGGCACCATCCTGCTTTCCCAGTGTGCCCCTGGAGTGGTGCAGTGGCGCGGTCCTGCCGGCAGAGGGAGCCCCAGCTTGGCCGAGAATGTACGACTTCTCTTGGAAAGCTGAAGCTGGGTCACCTATTACCTGCCGCAGGAGCTCTAGAGAAGGCAATTGCTAGAGCCCCTGGTGGCCTATGGGTTTCCCTGCCAGCTTCCAGGCATCGCTGTGCCAAGATGGCTTATCTGGAGAAGGGGCTGTCTTTCCCAGCCAGGCAGCCAGGACCCCATCTCGCCCTGGATCAGTGAATTTGACCTTTTGAAGGCTAAGCTATGGTTAGTTCCTCAGGCTGGCTGTCTCAGACTGTCTCTCTCTCTCCCTGTCACCCGACATGGGGTCTTTTCACCTCAACCTGTGTGTGGGAGAGTGAAGGCAAAAACTACCACCTTTGAACCTTCTCCTTACTAGATAATAGTTGCCATACACTGGACCTCTTCACAGGGCCAGGTGAGGAGAGTAAAGGACTTTATGGTGATTCATCATAGTTTACAAGTCTAGGTGAACAGGATTACTTTCCTTTTACCAATGAGAGTAACTGTGCCCCATTTAGCTAAGCAACTTGCCAAAAAGCAAGCACAGCAAGGCTCCAAACCCAACTCTACTGCCATTATTGAAGGGAGCTGTACTACTAGGGATTGCTAGAGCTTAAAACAATCCAGGCCCTGTCCCAAACCAGTTGAAAGATCACTGAGAAGCCAGTTCATGCCTCTTCCTATTTTATAGTCAACAGGCAGTCACGGAGAGCTGTATGAAAAATAAATGAATATGGATGAGAAAATTTTGGACTTCAAAAGTCCCTTGGCTCTGCTTAGTCCCTGGGTATGGGCTGGGCTTTGGAGTTGTATTAACATTCCGTCAAGCACGTCTTGCCCTGGGAACAAGCATCGTCTCACTAAATCTTCACTACAGACGACTGAGATGGGTCCCTTTAGGATGGTGACAAGCGATTGCCTGTTGTATTAAACGAAATAACGCATATATGTGCTTAATAGTGTCTGCTACACGAGGGCTATTATCGTTAGACCAAGGACTTGCCTGGAGGTAGAAGCAGTAAGTAGTCTTCCGTGGAGTATGGATCAAGGACTCCAGGCTTATAGAATGTTCAGAGCCTGCACCTCCCCCACTTAACCACCAGACGGCAGCGGCAGGCAACCGTCTTGCGCACAAAGCCTGGTGCAGTTTCCCTGTCGTCCGCCAGAGGGCGATCCAGCAGCACAAAGTGGCAAGCAGCACCCAGACATTGGCCCCATGCCTTCACAGTCGGGCCCAGCCTTCCAGGGCCCTCACCATCCCAGATAAGTCAGGCTGGAACCAAGTTAATAAATACATTTCAGGATTTATTAAAAACCAGGGCTCCCCTGCCGTGCCCTCCTGGCACTAAGTAAATAAATAACCAGAGGGGGCACAACCGGGGAAAGGGGACGAGAAATCAGATCTCAAGACAGATTCTGTGAACTACCCCTCACATTCCCAACTCCCCCACCCCCCCCACTATGGCTCTTGGGACATAGCACCAGCAGGCGCCTCAGTCCCGGGTAGAGTGTGGCCGGCACCAAGGCATGTCTTCCCTGCCCAGGAGAGGAGACAGGCCCTGGGATCACTTTTTCCAAGCCCTTGATGACCCCAAGACCTGCTCCCCCCAGGGGCCAGGGCTGAAGCACCAATAGGAGGCACCTGAGGGTGGTAAGGAAGAGGGGAGGGGGCACAGGGGAACAGAACCTGGGCAGCAGAAGCAGCTGAAAGGGGGTCCAGCCCCTTCTCCAGGTTTAGCCCGTTCCTGGCTGAGGTCATGCCCCAACCCCCTTTCTCCTGGAGCCCCGTCTGCACTCAGCTGAGGATCTTTCGGGGCAATTCGACAGAGGCACGGATGAAGACGGCATCATCCCGCACGTAGTTTCGCTTGCGGATATCCTGGTGGGAGATGAACTTGGGGTAACCGAAGCCCAGGGAACTCTCATCCAGGGAGCCCCGCCAAGTGCCTGGTTTTTGGAAATTCTTCCAGTTTGGGTCAGGGTGAAAGGTCTCAGTGACATGCTGTGGCTTAGCCAGCCCAGGGTCGCTCTGATCCAGCAGGGAGAAGGTGACGCGGCGGGCAAACGGCCACTCAAGGAGATTGTCAAAGGCACCCGGCAGCACGCGAATGTAGAGCGAGAGGTGTGTGCCCTCACCGCTGCCATTGCCATTGAGGAACGCAGACACCTGCAACTTGTAGCCATACTTGTGTGTGTAGAAGGCCGGGCTGAAGCACTCCAGGTTGGGCTTCGCTTTGGCCTCCTGGAGCCGCCGTCCGTAGCTGCCGATCTTCCAGATAAGCACGCCGTCGCTGCCTACCGACAGCTCCTCCAGCTCTCGCCGCAGCTCCTGCAACTCCTGCCGCTGCCGGCTCACCAGGGCACACATCATGGCCAGGTGCGGCTTCACGCTCTCCTCCACGTGCCGGGCCATTGCCAGCTTGGGGCACTGTTGGCGAAGCCCCGGGGCCACGGGGGGAGGGAAGGAGAACAGTCGTTGGTAGGGGCAGGCCCAGGGGAGATGCGGGAGGGAGGGGAGCGGGGACGGGACTGCAGGCACCCAGCTCGGACCAGGGACGGTAGAGGACACTTAGGAGGCCGCTGCTGGCCAGCAGAAGGAAGGACTGAAGGCTTCAGAGCAGTGAAGCAGGGACCGGCAAGGGCCTGGTCTCCATCTGAGGCTTCAAGGACCAAGAAGGGAGGGACAGGGCAGAGGAGGGGCGTCTCACCCTGTGTTTGCAGCCAGAGTCTTTGAACGGGCAGAGCACCAGGGCAGTGCTACAGCTCTCCTTCAGATGGCCTGGCAGATCCTCTCGAGCCACTGTGCCCACACCACACTGGTTGGGGCAGGGCACGGGCAACCTCGGGCACTGGTACTGGTGGCTCTATGGCCACAGGGGCAGAGAGACAGCCGTCAGTAGGCTGACCCCCATCCCCTCCCCGCCACCTGCCCCACAGCTCTGGGAGGGCCTCACCTGGATGGTGTCGAAGACGAACTCCTTGGCGCAGTAGGTGCAAGGCTGGGTGCGCTTGGGGCACTCAGAGGTGGCATGCTGGGCCAGCAGGCGGCGCATCATGCGGGCACCACACTTGTTCTCACAGTACACGCTCTCTTGGGGGCACACACCCTCGTGGCTCTGTGAAAATGCCAGAGAGGCCGATTTAGGAGATCCCTGGGCCACCAGGTGCCCCACTCGCCCTCCACCCTCTGCCGGGCCCCACCCACCTCAAAGGCCTCCCCGCTGAAGTCACAGCCACAAAACTCGCACTTGAGGCGCCGCTTGGGGCAGTCGTGCTGCAAGTGTGCAGGCAGGTCCCGACGGCTCAGCTTGGTGGGGCAGCGATTGGGGCAGGGGATTACATTGAAGCTGCAGGTGTTCAGGTGGCTCTGGGGGAAAGGGGAGCGAGACAGTCAGTGCCAGCCAAGAAAAGGGGTAGTCCCGTCCCTCCCACCAGAGACTCACCTGTAGGTGGCGCAGCGGCCCACTCCAGCGGCAGCCCTCCTCACTGTGGATGCAGCGGATGGGCAGCCCCAACACCTGTACCTCCAGCTCCGGGTCTGGGTAGATCTGGATAGACAGGGAGGAACGGGGCTCTGAGCAGGGCAGGGTCAGAGCCCGCTACCGTGCCGTTTCCACCCCCACCCCCACCCCCACCCCCACCCCCAGACGGGCCAGTTCCACCTCAGAGTCAGTGACAGCCTCTCGGGCTACAGTCTGGGCTACAGTCCCCTCTGTGCCGGGGGATGGAAGGCAGAGCAGGTATCTGCTCCAAAGCCGGATACGAGGGTCCCCAACACGCCTGCACAGGACACTCCCTTTGAAGTGGCAACCAGTCAGCCTGCTCGGTTCCAGGCAGTCTCCCCATCCTCTGCTTCCTTCCTCCTGGTAGAGGGGTCCTGGCCCCCAGCCAGGGGTCTGGCTTGCCACCCAAAGGGGAGGGGAGCACATCTTGTGAGCACAGAGCCGCTCTGTGCACCCCCACAGGCTGGGCATTGTGCCTGCCCTCCAGGGCAAACACTGGCCTCATTTGCAAACCGGCCTGGTGGGAGGGAAGGGGCCACCTTTGTGGGGGCACATGATTCCACAGTACCGGGTTGACATTGGCCCTGAGCCAACTGGCTGCCAGCAGCTCCAGCCGCCACCAAGGGCAAAAGCCTATAACCGGGGCCCCCGCCTGGCACTGTGGACTCACCTTGGCATAATCCAGAGGAAGTTGGTCCTCAGGGCATTTGAAGACTCCTTCACTGTGAAGGGGGAGGGGACAGAGTCAGGCTCCAGCTATGGGAAAGGAGAACCCAGGTCCCACCCCTCAACCAGGGCAGCCTCCCTCTCTTACTAGACCCAATCTCGGCCAGAGGCCCACTTCCCTGGGACCCCAGAAGATCCTAGCTCTTGTCCTGGGGAGAGGGTTATGGGCCCCACGGAGGCAGGCAGCTGCCTCAGACAGCATTTGGCCAACAGGTGGCAGCTGGTGCCCCTCCCCCCAAGAGGGCAGCTGGACTGGGAGAACAGGACACCAGCCCTCCACCCTGTTAAGTTTTCACTGGCTGGGGGGTGGGGGGTGACGGAGAGCGCTGAGATTAAGTGCCAGGGCTGCCCAGCCCCCATCAGGGTTCTTGTCCAAGAACCAAGGCAAAGGTCAGCTTGGGGCCACTTTACCCCATCCCTTCCCTCCTCCCATGAGGGTGTGCCTCCTAAAGCAAGAGGAGAGGCTCACTCTAAGGCACTGTTTACACTCCCAGCCAGCCAGCCCTAACCACCTGCCTCTGCGAAGGGGCTGCACATTCCCATTTTGCAGATGAAAGAACTGAAACTCACTGAAACTCACAGGTGGAGCAGCACCTGGATGATCCCTGTCAGATTCCCTGACTCACACAGATTCTACTACCGCACAAACACAGAAGAGAGGCTGGGGCAAGAAAAACTGCCCAGGCAAGCACAGCCAAGCCTATGGTCACTGCAGGGCACACACCGCAAGCTTTTTGACCCCGCACCAACGAACGTGTTGACACGCCGCCTTCTACCAACATGCCCTTACTGACCCTAGCCAGGACCAGTCACACACACCTGGCAGGGCCTGAGCAGAGCCGAGGGCTCACCCAGTAGGACTGAAGGCCCTCAGGCATGGCATTCTGGGCAGGTCTGAGTCAGGTAGGTAGAAGGCAGACATCAAGGCGGAAGCGGAAGCCACATGGCCGCCCATGGACTCATGGTGGTACCCTGTAGGACCTGGGCAGTTCGTGCCCCAGCTGCCCGAAGGATTTCTAGCACCCGTCTCCCCTGACCCCACTACCACCACTGGCCATGCCGCCAATGCCAAGAACAATACATGTCCAGGCACTGAAGAGGTGTGCCCATGCCCACGAGGCAACCAGCCTTCCTGGACCAACCTGAGTAATAGCCCTGGCAGGAATGGGGAAAGAGGGGTGGGCCATGGGGGAGGGGTCTGCTTGGCTGCTTCAGGAATGTGCTGATTTAGTGGTTTTGGAGACAGGGAGGGGACTAAGGCAAGTCCCCAGGTTTCAGGCAGATTAGCCTGAGCAGCTTGGGGCCCCGCCAGGACAAAGGTTCTGCGGGGGCTGTGGACACCCGTGCGTGTAGGACAGGGGGTGGTGGTGAGGGACAGAGCCTGCGCAACCACTTCTTTCTTTCCTTCAGGGGCCTCAGCTGCACCGCTCGGGTTGGGGGGCGGGGAGGGGGGGGGGAGCCGGGGCCAAGACTGCTCCAGGCAGTGCAGTGGAGGCCCAGGCCCAGGGGAGAAAACAGGATGGGGGGAGGGGGCTGTGGGAGAGGAAGAGGGGATTTCCGGGAGGGGGAGGGGCAGAAGCTGGGGAGAGGGGCAGAGGAGGAGGGGGAGGGAAACGGCCTGACAGCCCTCCCCCCAAAGGCAGTCAGGGTGGGTCAGCTGCCGAGTGGGGGCAGGGGCTCTGCTGGCCTCATCTGGAAACCAGAGGGCCGGGGAAGGGCACCGCGGAAGACAATGGGACTGTGTGTCTGTAGGGGAGTATGTGTGTACACTGAAGGGAGGAGGGAGGATCGAGGAGGGTGAGGGAAAAGGAGGAGGGGGCAGCACAGCAGCTCCTGCAGGAGCATATGTGAGGGCAGGAGCCGGCGAGGGCTGCGGGGAACGGAAAACAAAGGGCCTGCTGAGATTTCCGCCAGCTAGGGGCTGCGGACGGCTGAGAGAGGGAGGGGAGCAGCACTGAAGGCAGGGGCCCCAGACGCGCTCCCTGCCTGCACCCCTAGCACCCCTCAGCGAACAGCCTCCAGACAGGAGGCCGTGGCTGATCTAGCTTTTCCCTGTGCTCTTGGGGCACGACCTCCCCAAGAATGAGGGCTCCCTCATCTCGCCTCCCCACACCTGGCTTGAGCAGCTTCTAGCAAAGGCGTTAGACTCAGGACACCGCAGGGTGCCCCTAACTCAACAAATGCCCCAGGGCCAAGGGGTCACCTGGTTCAGCAACACTCAGGATACGACCCTCTCCCGGATGACTTATAGACCACCCGCGGTAGTCAAGATCCCCGGGGGCAAGGAGGGACACCCAAGGGGTTCTGCCTCAGGGGCGATCTGTAGCGTCACAGTCCTCCCACTCTTGTGCGACCAGAGGCTGCCCGGGCTGAAATCCCAGTGAAGCCTTTAAGTAACTGTGTGACCGTGGGCAAGTCGCGGCCTTTCTTTGAATCTCTCGTTTCATCATCTGTGAAATGGGAGAACAATAGCTGCCGTTCTCGGATTGTTAGAACCAGAAGAGGTTAGATGGGCGGAAACTCCGGAGGTTTAAGGTACTGCGCGGGACTGAGGGTTTTGTCCTCCTCTTCCCCTAAGGATTCAAAGTTCAAGGATGAGGCCGCTCCCGCTTTCAGGTGAGGGGGGAGGGCCAGCCACGGGTCAGGAAGGGCGTCTTCTCCCACCTCCACCCCGCAGGCGCGGGAGCCTGTGGGCCCCGGGCCATCTTCGGGTTAGTGCGTGGGGTCCTCCCTCGGGGCCTGACGTCACCGCCTCCCCGTGACGTCACGGCGGGCGCTCCTGAGGTCACGGAGCCTCGGCGCAGACAAAGGCCCGGCGTGCCTCCGGCCTGGGCCCCTCCCCATGCGTCGTCCCCCCTGGCCGTCGCCACCGGCCGTTCCCCGCGACCCCCGGCCCGCACCTGAGGAACTCCTGCAGGCAGGTGTCGCAGAAGCGGTGACCACAGGTAGAAACCTGCACAGGCTCGCGCATGGGTTTCCCGCACAGCGGGCACAGCAGCCGCCGCTTGGGCTTCTCCAGGAACTTGTAGTCGAAGCCAGGCATGGCGGGCGGGCGGGCGGGCGGGCGGCAGGCACGGGCGAGCGGGGCCGGGCACGCGGCGGCCCCACAGCCCGCGCCTCGCTCCGGCCGCGCTCCCGGCTCCGGGCGGCGCCGACTGGCGGCCGCGGCCTGCGCCCAGCCCCCGAGCCCGCGAGCCCGCCCGCCGGAAGAGGGGGTGGAGCCGCGCCCGCGCGGTCCTAGCGCCTGCCATTGGCTCTCCCACCCACCTCGCGGGCTCGCGGCTCCGGGGTGGGCGGATGACCAGCCTCGTGCCCTCCGAAGCGTACGGGCTCCTCTCTCCCCTTCGGAAGAGAGATCGTGGCTCCGTTTCTCCCCAGGGCTGGCGGGCCCTGAGGCTGCGTGGGGCGGTGGGTCCCGGCGGCCGGACTGGACCGCTCCACAAAGGTTCGCTTCTGCGGAGTCTATAGCTCGGTTTTGGGGGCCACGTGTCGCCCAGGGGCCCGGACTCCAGCTTGCAGGTGCTAGGCAGCCGAAGCTTGGCAACCAGATCTGGGGAGCTCGGCTGTCGCGGGTAAGAGGTGCTTGGCGCTGGGCCAGAGGAACCTCGGCCGCAGCCTCAGGCTGCGCCCACATTCTTCCCCGGACCGCGGCCCTGCCCAGCCCTGGGGTGTCGCCACCCCCAACCCTGAAGAGACCACATTCTAGGCAGGCAGCTGATGTTTTTATTGGCGCGATTTCCCAGTCATCTGGAAAACTGGTCTGGCCCAGCCAGCAAACCCTTTCTCCCAACCTGCTTTGGGGGTGAATGGCTAGGGTGAGGGGCCCTCCCTTCAGCAGGGATCCCCTCCGTAGTAGACACTTTGGTGCCCTTGGCAGATGCGTTTCCAGTCCACAGGGGAAGGAAGAGCTCAGAAGTTGTGCAAATCCGTGCCTCAGGATATCGGAGTGGGGGTAGGTGGCAAGGCTCCCTGCCCCAGGCAATGCAGAAACTAGGCGGCCAGAATGGCCAGTCTAGGCAGGACTGGGCTTGCCCTGCTCCAAAGCAGAGCTGCTCTCCCAGGGGGCACCAGCGACTTTCTAACTGGGCTGGGGAAAGGGCAGGAGCTGGGTGGAGCCACAGCCGCCTCCAGCTTTGTTTCTGCCAAGGGTCTGGAGACCACCCTGCTTCCCAAAGTTAGGTCTGGTTTCCAGCTCTAGCCAGACTGGTCCCCTGGGAACACCAACTTAAGAGAAGAGACGTTGGGAGAGAAAAGAGAGCTGTTGGGGGAACAGGGTGGGTTGAGATTTTCAAATCCAGGGCTGAAGGAGAGTGGGTGCTTCGCTAGTTCTTATACCCTGTTAATGACCATCCAGGGGGCTGATGGGCACAGTCTTGCTGCAGGTATCTGCACATTTCAAGAACGTTCAGAGGAGAAGCAACGTCAGCGTGGTCCAGGTCCAGAGGTGTATCTGGGTGCCTCAGGGTGGGATTGGCTCATCCGTAACCGCTAGAGGGTACAGAAACTGCTGCAGCGACCCAGAGGGCAATGCCTCCAGCAAGGGACACCCACCTCCGCTCCCACTCCCACACTGAGCCCCGGACTCTGGACCCTGGCAGGCCGGACCCTGGCAGGCCAGAAACAGAGATTCAGACTAAACTGGACGGAAGGTAGGAGGAGAAAGAATGCATTTGAACCCTGGGAGGCACCGGAGAAGCCCTTCAACGAGGCCCAAGAAACAAACACCCTTGTCCTCCCCAGATAGGAAGCTGTTTTACCCTGCAGCTTTTGCTGCCATTTATCTGTGGGCTTTTAGGGATTGGGGCTGTGACCACTGGGGATGGGAACGTGGGCAGGGGCCGGCTGGATTAACTCTTGTGTAGACGCAGTGGGAAAAGTTATAATAACTCACGGCGAACAGCCAGTAGAGTGTTGCCATGGCAACAGGACACAGACGTCACCATGTAGGGGTGCGTCTCATCCAGCTGCACTGGCCGAGGAAGTCCAGCATCTTCATCCCTTCTTCCCAGCCGACCTCGGGCTCCTTTGCCCCAAGAGTACACTTCACCGTCTGCCAGAGAGAATCCCAAGGAGAGAAATAGGAGGAGGACCCAGCTTAGTGAGCAGCGCTCCTCCTGGATTGCCATACGGGCCCCACTGCAAGGTTCAGCAACCCTGAACGTAATAACTGCGGATGGCCCATGAGCCTGCCGACACCCCTATCTGCCCCCACGGTGCCCACTAATCACCTGCCCCAATGGCTACAGTGAAGGCATCCCCACAGGCCACCATCACTGTCTTGATGTTCTGCAGGCCTTGGACTTGACAAGGTGCCCGGCTGACCCGGCGGGCATTGGTGCCCAACTGCCCATGCTGATTGCTGCCAAAAGTGTAACAGTTGCCAGAGGCTGTAGGGGAAGAAAGAGGAAAGGAAGGAAAGGGATGCCTCAAGTGAGATTCCAAGGAGGCCAGGAGAGTCCGTCCATGGCCTCCTGTGCCCAGGTCCTACTCACCAGTTACAGCAGCTGAATGAGCAGTGCCCAGGTCCACACTCAGCAGGGGCTCCTGATTGAGGGGTGCTGAACCTAGTGGTGTGAAGCTCAGGGCCTCTTCTACCTGCTGGCGGGGGGCAGGCTCCTCCCCCAGGGAGCAGTGGTCCAGGCCCAGCTTGTTGAACCTGAAGGTGCAGCCAGAAGCCAAGTGCAACTGACAGTTTGTATAGACTCTCCTGCTCCCAGCAATCTGGGCAAGAGTTGGTCACCAGGGGACAGATCCCACCCTGGGTTGAACGAACCCAGCAGCGCTCTCAGCACCCCCCTAGTTCTGACCCTTGGTGGTAGACAATGACAGATGTCACATTAGCCAGGGAGGGGAAGGGGGCAGGCTAGTTGTCCCGGTGTACCTATTTACCTGTTACTCCCACAGGCCAGGGCTCGGCCAGGCACAGTGAGGATCATGGAGGAGTCAATGCCACAGACAACCCGCTGGGCTTCCTGTCCTGGAGGTATGGACACCTGCTGGGGACAGCTGTGGGACTCCCTGGTGCCCAGTCCCAGCCGGCCTACAATGAGAAACCAGGATGGGGCTGGTTTGAGTTTTAGGGTCGGTGATGCCAGGATGAGGAGTCATGGAGAGGAGATAACAGCCTGAGTGAAGGCTGTGCCCTCAGCCTGAAATGCCCATCCTTGGCCCCTCTGTGGTCAAAACCCTACTGTTTCTTAAAACCCTGTCCAGATGCCACCTCTGTCTCCTCCAGGAAAGTCCCATGCCATTCCTTAGGTTCTCATATCTCCGGACCTTGGGGGGAGCCCTCATGCTGTCTGTCCTTTGTCGTAGGGAGATGTCATCCCTCTCCCCACTAGACCGAGTCTGCTAGGAGGACAGAAACCCCGTGTAGGTCCTCTCTAAGCTTCAAAGCCCAGCGGGACTGTCTGACCCAGAGGGGGCCACCAGAAGTATTGTCTGAAGAAAGAAATCTCCCTCCCCACCCCCCGCCGTTACATCATAAGCACCTGAAAGAAGTGACTCCTTTTCATCTTGTCTCTGCACCTAGCCCCCCCCCCGGGGGGGGGGGCTCAAAGTCCATGTGCAGTAAAGGTTTGTAAGCGAATAAATGAATGGAGTTGAAGAGAAAAGAGGGAGAATGAGTCATGGGGTGGAAGGTGGGTATGAAGGGGGACAAATCATGGCCAGGGTGCTGTGAGATGCAGCCTAGAGGCTGGAAGGGGGTGGGGAGCTTACCACCATCTCCGCGGCCCCACGCAAATAGTTCTCGCTCTGTGGACAGGGCCAGCACGTGAGAGGCCCCGCAGGCCACCTGCACCATCTCATAGCCCAGCAGGGCCTCCACAATGGTGGGCTAGAGAGGGAGAAGAAGCAAGAGAGACGGCAAGGGGCTAGACTAGCCACCTGGCCTCAGCATCCCAGGTAGGGACGATGTTGGAGGCTGCAAATTCTTAGGAGACGGCTGTCTCTTTAACTGCCCTCCCACCCCCACTGCAACCACTGGGGAAGGCTGGTCTTTCTGTACTTCCCCTGGTGCTGCCCAGGACAGGTGCAGCCTGGGAGCTAAAGGGACCTAGCTGCTGGGGATCCCCTGCCCCCAGCCCGGGTGTCAGCTCTCAGATGTGGGCTCCTTGCCATCTCCCTACTTCCTCCTCCCCAAGGTACATGCAACACCCACCTGGCTGATGTCATTGAGGCTGCCATGGCCTAGGCACCCGTTACTGCCACTGCCAAAGGTCATGATGATACCTCGGTCTGGAGAGGGGGGTGGTGAGGAAAGGGAAGGGAGAGAGAAGTTGGGCTGTTTTTCCAGATAAGCCAGTCCATGGTTGGAGGAGCAAGAAAAAGCTGGAAGAATGGGATAGGAGGTAGAAAAGGAGAGGCAGAGGGGTCTCTTAAGTGTG
The DNA here is from genome assembly GCA_028646485.1 of Cryptoprocta ferox. Taxonomy (NCBI): domain Eukaryota; kingdom Metazoa; phylum Chordata; class Mammalia; order Carnivora; family Eupleridae; genus Cryptoprocta; species Cryptoprocta ferox. The sequence goes on from CM053565.1 coordinate 16,456,475, forward strand.
TGACTTGGGACAAGTGACAGTCTCTGAGCTTTATTTACTTTTTTTTTTTTTTTTTTGAGAGAGAGTACAAGCTGGGGAGGGGCAGAGAGACAGGGAGATCAAATCCCAAGCAGGCTCTGCGGGGTCAGCCCAGGGTCCTTGGCCCTGATGCAAGGCTCCGTCTCACCAGTTGTGAGATCATGACCTGAGCCCAGATCAACAGTCAGGTGCTTAACCAACTGAGCCCCAGAGGCGCCCTTTCTCCTCTTTGAGCTTTAAGATCTGAGCTTTCCAGATCTCTCTCTCTCTCTCTCTCTCTCCCCCCGAGCCTCCCTCAAATGAGTACAATATACAGTAACTACCTGGCCAGGCCTGTTGTGAAGGGTAAAGGAGAATGAGTAAAGCACCTGGTGCCGGATAAACAGTAGAGAGGAGTATTTATTAATCGAGTGGGCAGTTTGCAAATGACAAAGCAATGAGGGAAGTTGCTCTGGGGGGGGCCTTCCCATGGTCCCTCACCGGTCAGACAGGCTGTGAAGAGGTCCCCGCAGGCCACATGTTTGATAGTCACGCCCGACTGGCCCTCCAGGAAACGGGAGACGAACTGGGGCTGCTGCTGCTCCAGCGCCCCGGGCAGGAGCGCGCCCCCTCCGGCGCCTAGGGGCGGGGCCTGCCGGAGGCCAGGAGGGCGTGGGCGGTGCCCCGGCTTCCCCCGCGCCCCCCTTACCGTCCGGGGCCGCCCCAGCCCACTCACCTCCCACAGGATGAGGCGCCCCGAGCGCGTGACACCCGCCTTCTGCGTGCGCCCGGCTGCCACCTGGACCACCTCTGTGTTGAGCATTGGCAGCCGCAGCGGGACGCTGAGCCCGCCGCCCCACGCGTACACCGAAGACAGCGGTGGCGGAATAGCCGGCCGTGCGGGTCCCCGGGTTATGCCTGCAGGGACAGTGCTTCAGGCCTGTTAAACTAGTGGGAATGGCTTGGCAGTTGCGGGCACCGGTGGGCGGCTCGGACTTACCCCTGCAGCGGGCGCCTGTGGTCCTGCTCCCTGTGCTGCCCGGGGCCATGGGTGGCCCAGGGACCAGTGACTTCTCTGCCCTGTGGATCAGATGGGGGGGTGGGGCTTCAAGATCTGGACCATTCCTGGCCCTTCCACACTCAGGAATGGAAGACTTTGCCCAGCTCCCTCTGCCCCAGGCTTATTGTGCTCCCATTGGGAGCCCGGGCCCAGAGCCCCCCCTCCCTCCTTGCACAGGCCTCCTCATGCGGATGCTCCCCAGGTCGGTGTGGAGGTTGAGGAGGGCCCGGATGCACAGGGGCTGTGCCATGATGTGGCTGAGCGGTGGCCGCTGTGAGGGCTCCAGGCTGAGCAGGCTCAGGACGAGCTGGCGCAGCTCAGGGCTGTACCGGTCAGAGATGGGTGCGAAGGTGCCACTCATGATCTTCAGCACCAGCGCTGGCAGGTTCTGTGAAAGCACCAAGTGTGAGGTTGGCCAGAGCCAGAGCCATGCTCTTGGGTGGCCCACCCCACGTCTAATGGGGTGGTCATAGCCCTGCACTTTCAGAACTTTCAGTCTGATGAGGGGACTCCCAGTGATACAGCTGCTGAACCCTGCTTTCAAGAACTCCTGAAAGGGTAACTTCAGTTATGTCCTCAGGGACCCAAGGTTGTTGGGAGAACTCAAGTCTTGCTCTTAGGGGGGTTCCTAATCTGATGGGAGAGCTCTGCCCTCAGGAGTCCTCAGTTTCGTGGGGGAACCCAAACCCTACCCTCAGGAACCCATAGCCTGAGGGAAGCCACAGCCCTGCCCTGGGCTAATCTACCAGTCTGATGAGGGAAACAGAACTCAGCCAAAAGAGAAGAAATAAGAGGTGGCTGGAGCCAAGGACTTCCTGGGGAGGGAGACAGAGATGTCCTAGTCCCCATGGGGGCGCTAACTCACCGCAGCCTCGAAAGCCCTCTTGAGACTGGCCAGTTCATAGAGGACACAGCCCAAGGCCCAGATGTCACTCTTCTGGTTGTAAGGCTTGCCCTCACACAGTTCAGGGGAGATGTAGCACGGAGTACCCACCACCTGCAGGAGAGAAGAGGATATTACTATAGCTTGGGGTGGGGGAGGGAAGGCTCTGTACAAGGCCCACCAGGAGACAGGGAGACGGCTTCTCCCCAAAGCAGGCCCAAGTGCTTCTTCCTGCAGGACCACCCAGCCAGGGCCTCAGGGCCAAGGTCTTGTGGTGGGGAGGGAGTTGGGATACAGAGTGGGCCTTGGCCCTGAAAACCTCTAGCACCCTTGAGGTCCCCTCCATGCCCAGGCACCGTGTAAGCCTTGCTCTTGCTGCTAAGGATCTTGGAGATGCCGAAGTCACCAATCTTGACCACCATGCGGTGTTTGTCAAGAAGGATGTTTTGAGTCTTAAGGTCCCGGTGCAGGATGAGATGGGTGTGCACGTGATGGAGCGCCAGCAGGATCTGCACAAAGAAGTGCAGGATGGTCTCCTCCTCCAGCAGGGAATTACAGCGTTTTTGGATGAACTCAGCTAGGGTGCCACCTGCAGCCACAAGGAACCACTTAAGATCCAGGCCTCCCCATGCCTGGGACTCTCCTTTTATGAAACTAAGCAGCCCCAACAGGGCAAGGGCTTGCTAGCCTCACACGACTGGGGTGAGAACCCTATACCTCTGACCCTCCATCAAACTCAATCTGAGGAGGGAAGCCGGCGGATCTGTGTCTGCCTGTCCCAGAGGTGAGAGGTCCTTGGAGCCAGGACAATGCAAGGAGGCTGGCCCACCTGGTGCGTATTCCATGGCAATCATGAGGGCCTTGTCCTCCAGGAAGTTCTCATAGTACTCAATGACATTGGGGTGATTGAGTAGCTTGAGGACCTGGCACTCATTTTGGGCTGCCTGTCGCTCTTCCTTGGTCATCTGCTCCACTGGGATCTGCTTGATGATCACCAGCTTCTGGTCAGCCTTGCGCAGGCACAGGTGCACGATCCTGGGGGCACAGAGTACAGGGGTGGGTACCAGCCGAGCCTCCAGCCACACATCAGACAGGGCAGAGCTGGTCACTGGATAGTACTTAGGAGAGAGGAAAGGGAACCCGGACTAAGAGGTCATCTAACTAAATGCAAAGACCACTGAGTTTAGGAACAGGGAGAATTGACCACAAACTCTGTGTGAGACCTTGGGCAAGTCATTTAACTTCTTTGAGATTCATTTTCACCAAAGACACAGTGAAGTTAGTCTTGATCTCCCTAAGTTCCCACAGACCCTGGAGTTAACTGCCTGGGTTTGAATCCTGGCTCCTCCTCTCACTACTTACCTGCTCTTGCGGTATATGATATTATCATCTGAAAAATAGAATCAACTTTCCTGGGCTGCTGAGAGGATCAAATGAGAAAGTGAACGTAAGGGACTTAGCACAGTGCTTGGCACGTCAAAAATGCTCAATGAGTAGAAGCCATTTATACTATTATTTTCTTCCAACTCTGGTTAATACCCATAAAAGCAGGGTTCTTGTTCTCCCTCGCAACTCTACCCCCAGAGCATAGCCCAATATTTATAGCACATAGGAACTCAATAAATATCTGCTGAATGAATGGACTATAAGATGATCACCTAAGTGTCAAATTTATATTTGATATAGTATCTCCCCTCTGAGCCCCAGAGTCACAAATCCAACTACCTGTTTTGCATCTCTACCTAAATGGCTTGCATGCATCCTAAATTTTAACAAAAAAATCAAAATAGAACTTTTGATTCCTGCCCCCAAAACCTTTCCTTTCTGTCTCTTCCATCTCAGTAAATGACACCACCACAAAGTCAGACACCCGAAAATCATGCCAAAACCTTTCCTCCATTTCACACTAACACATCAGTAAATCCTGTTTTTATCTCCAAAATATTGCGAACTCATCCATTTCTCTCTCTGATTTCTGCTACAACCCTTGGCCAAATCATTATTTACTGCCTAAAATACTGCACCAGCCTTTAAAGTGGTGCCTTCACTTTTGTCATCCTCAAATCTAAGTTCCACACAGCAGCCTGAGTGATATTTTTAAAATGCAAATCACATCAAGACCATTCTGCTTACACCTCTTCCCTTTACACTTCAAATAAATTCAACCCTTTTACCTCCGCCCGCCCCGTAAGGCCATAATCTGGTCCCTCCCCTCTGTGACAATCCCATTTTATACTATTCTTTCCGTTGCCCACTACATTCCAATTTAAGTCTTTTTCTCGGTTACTTGAATACTCTGAATTCTTTCCCACGTGAGGACCTTCCCATATGCGGTTTCCTCTGCTTGAAAAGCTCTGCCTTCACCTTCGGATTACTGGTCTTCATTCCTCAAGTCTTGGCTTTAAACTTCACCTCTCAGAGAAATTTTCCTTGACCATCCCAAGTAAAGTACTGCCTGGTGTATGCTATGCTCGCAGCTTGTTAGTAACAGCTTTAAAGACTTGTTTATTGTATTATTTTCCTACAGTCTGTAGGCTTCGAGAGAGACAAGGCCACGCCTATTTTGGTCTTTACAGTGTACTTGGCGCGGAGAGCCAGACCCGCAGAGTTGGCGCTCAGTATTTGTTGAATGAACAAATCTGGCATCAAAGAACGGAACTCTGCGGGGGCGCAAAGGCTTGTTGGGGGCGTAAAGGCTTGTTGGGGGCGTGACCTCGTTAGAGGCGGAGTCTCCCAGCGGGGACTAGACCGGAAGTCTGGGCGGGGCTTTCCAAGTGTGCGCTCACGCCTCGGGGCGGGGCTAATCAGGCTGCGAATTCGCGGACAGAGTTGGGACTTACTTTCCCTCTCCCCGACCAGTTTCCTTCCCCAGATCCCTGGCTCACCCGAAGGCACCTCGTCCCACCACTCGGATCCGCTCGTACTTCTCCATCTCATTTCTCAGTCACATTTCCGGAACTCCCCACACCCAGACACGGCGCGTGCGCGGGCCCGCCCACCCTAGGCCCACGCCCCCTACGTTCAGGATAATTGCGGGGCGGAGCAAGTGAGATTGGTGTTGATTCAGCCTTATCTCTGTTTCGTGCTGTTCATAGCGTCCTACCGGCCCCCGCCCCCAGTTGCTTTTTCAGGGTCAGAGGAATGGAGTGTTACGCTGTTTCTAGGTGCGGTTAGCGGTACGGTACCAGCCACTTCCCACACACGTGACGGCATCCGGCCCTCAAAAAGCTTCCGTAGACCGGAGGGGTGCCCTGGAAAAGCGAGGAATGACCTGTCTCAGCCCACCTCTTTGCCCACTAGTGACGCTATTTGGAAGGGGGAAAGCAGATTCTCATTGGCACGCAAATGATAAACTACCAAAACTGTACCGAGAGCGTCAGCACTCTCGGTCTGTGGGGCAGGGAAGAAGGTTAGTTGAGTTTCGTGTTTGCCAAGGGAGGGACCGGGGAAACCCCGAGCTGTGCAAGTTGATTCACCTAGGGTGGAGGAGACATGGTCTCCAGGCCGTCCGGACTAGTAAACACCGCGCTCGTCAGTACTTTCAGCTACCCCCTGCACACACACAGCTTTGCCGCTGGTAATCTGCCTTCAACGCTCAACTATAGGGAGACTCTCGTGGGAAGTTGGGGGAAGATGAGAGGGAAGTGGACCACTATCTGAAAGCGTCAGAGAAAGGAGTAAAAGGAGCTGTTTGGCCGATGTGGGTTCAAAGCTTCTGCCTAAACGTAGGGGGCTGTTCAGTACGATTGTCTAGGGTCTTGAGCAGAAGCGAGTTTAATTCCTGTTGTTTCCCTGTGCCGCCTCATCTGTGTGAGTTCCATAAAAGCTCAGTTAAGGAGCGAGAGGATGGTTATTAGCTAAGGGACAGCGTCCCTGTTTCTGAGTGAGTGAGGAATGTGAGGAAAGGAGTGTTTATGTTCTGTCCCGTCCCACCTCTCAAAAGGGTACTCAAACCTGCCCAGGTGGAAGGACCACTTGAGGGGTCCCCAATGAGGGGCCCTCGATCGCTAGCTCAGGCTGCTGTTTGCTGATAAAGCTGCCTGTGACCAAAGGGGAGCACAGAGGGGAAAAGCCGCTCAAGCCGGGACACTCGTGCTCTCACCTAGAAACCAGTCGGGCCATGGTTGACCCAGGAGCCCCACAGGGGTTAATAGGTAACCTTGGAGCCATCAGGGAAGGCAGAGCAAACACCCAAACCTCTTGGTCCCCTAAGGCTTCTAGCTTTTCCTCCCTCTCGCAGCAACTTTTCCCTAGCTCCCCGCTCACCTCCAACTACTCCCACTCCCTTACCAGCCCCCATCCCCCTGTTCTTAGACTTTCTGGCGTTAGCTTTTCGTTCCACTGGAGGCGGGAGGGGATCCCGCGCCAAGGTGGGGATAGGCTGACACCTAGTGACCATGAGCTGCAACTGCCTCGGGCAGCTGGCCTGAAGAGTAAGAGTCACCCCAGCAGCCCGGGCAAATCCGCGGTCTTCCTCGTCCCAGTCTCCCGGGAGCCAGGAGACGAGAGCTGGGACTGTCTGAGGGAGGATTGTGACAGCCGCTCGGCTCCGGGAGACCAAGAGCCAGCTGGGAAGAGGGGTGGTGATGGATTAGTCGACCCTTTCTAGGCACCGAGTCGATGCGGAGCACCATACAGGCAGAAAACCGTGTCCGTCTCTGGCCTGAAGAAGCTAGAGAGCCAGTGGAAGGACCGGGTATGGGCGGAGATCACTGTCGAAGTGAGGCTCGGACCCATCTGCAGGACTGGGGCTTAAAGGGCGCGCGTGTGTGACGTGCCCCGCCCCTCTCTGCCAAGATAGGAGTTGGGGGCGGAGAGTGAGTGCTCTCAGTGCCCGCCCAGGAGGGGGAGCCGGTAGCCCCGGGGAAAGTGGGGACGCGGGTTAATGAGGCCAAGCGAGCGAGGCGGGACTCCATCGGCAGTCGGGAGGCGCCAGCGAGGGGTGCCGCGGAGGCGGCGGCGCCCCAAGTACAGCCCCTTTTCGCCCAAAGTCCGCGGGAGCCCGGCGGGGCCCGGAGACCCCGGGAAACGACGCTCGCGCCCTCGGTGCAGCCTAGGAGCCGGAGGGGCGGGACAAGCGACCGGGGCGGGGCGGGGGCGATTGGGGGCGGGGAGGAGACGCGAGGAGCGCAGGGGCCTAGAGGGCTCCGCGAAATCTGTGCGAGGCTGGCGGCCGGGGTGGGCTGGCCCGAGAGGGAGACACGTTCCCTGAGCAGTTCGAGGAGGCCGCCTCGAGGGCGGACAGACAGACGACAGGGAGGGCCAGCATGCCCCCGCTGCTGCACCCCGCCCTGCCGCTGCTCCTGGGCGCCACGCTGACCTTCCGGGGGCTCCGGAGCGCGCTCTGCCGCCTGCCCCTGCCGGCGCACGTGCGCGCCGACCCCTTGCGCACCTGGCGCTGGCACAACCTGCTCGTCTCTTTCGCCCACTCCATTGTGTCCGGAATCTGGGCGCTGCTGTGGTGAGTGAAGGACTGGGGTTTTGAAGGTGGGTGGCTAGGGGAGCCCGCGTTACCCTCCGCATCCCTCCCGAGCAGGCCGAGGCTGTGCAGTCTCACCTGCGATTTCCCTGTTTGGAAAACTCTCCCAACTAGGAGCGGCAGAGGACCCAGGGGAGGGAGAAAATCTCATCTGGGAAACGGGAGACACCTGGGTTTCGGCCAAGCCTCTCCTCACTGCCCAGCCAGCCAATAGCGCAAGCCCAGATTCCCCGGGGACTGGGAAGGGTGATGGGGGATTAGAGGGTCCTTGGGGATGGCGAGATGGCCCGCCTTCTTCGCTCCCAGTATATGGCAGACCCCGGAGCTGCTGGTGGAGATTGAGACGGCATGGTCGCTATCTGGCTATCTGCTGGTTTGCTTCTCTGCAGGTAGGTCTTGTCGAGAAAGTATTACGTAGATGGGGGACGGGGGGAAAGCTTCTTGTCCAAGTCATTCATGACCTTTTACTCTTCGCTAGGGTATTTCATCCACGACACGGTGGACATCGTGATTAGTCGTCAGGCACGAGCTTCTTGGGAATACCTGGTTCATCACGTCATGGTAAACGAGGCACAGGGGATATGGGGGAGGCCTGAGGCTAGCAATCTAGTCTCAGCCCTGTCTGTCTGAACCTGGGAGGCAAAGACCATCTTTTTCTTTCCTTAACCCCATTTCCAACCTGTGTCCTACATCCTGTGCCTGACAGAGGGTTGGCACTGATTTTGTGTCCCTGGCTATTTTAGGCCAGCAATCCCTGGCCTTTCCTAGCACCTCAACAGACTGATGGCATATGGGTTCCCTAATACATTCTCTCCCGTGCCTTCTAGGCCATGGGTGCCTTCTTTGCAGGCATCTTTTGGAGCAGATTTGTCGGCGGCGGAGTCCTAACCTTGCTGGTGGAGGTCAGCAACATATTCCTCACCTTCCGCATGATGATGAAGATCAACAACGCCCAGGACCTTCTCCTCTACCGGGTCAACAAATACGTCAACTTGGTCATGTACTTTCTCTTCCGCCTGGCCCCGCAGGCCTACCTCACCCATTTCTTCTTGCGTTACTTGGGCCAGAGGACTCTGGGCGCCTTTCTGCTGAGTATCCTGCTCATGCTGGACATCATGATCCTCATCTACTTTTCCCGTCTTCTCCGCTCAGACTTCTGCCCTCAGCGTGTCCCCAGCCAGCAACACAAAGACAAGTTTTTGACCGAGTGAGAGGCACAAAGCCTACAACTTGTGGCAAGAGCAAACAGAGAGCCTCACACATGTATGAAAGAATTAGGTCCGAGCCTGGGGCATCCTCTGGGAATGGCCTCTCCACCTTTTCAAGTCCCATGCCTACCATTGAAAATGCTAATGAAAGCACTCCTCCAGAGTCCTTGTCCTTTCTTGGGCAAGGGGTGAGGGAAGCAGACAGACCGGTTGGACGTGCTGGTTGGGTGCGGGGACAAAGGCTAGCCATCCCACACTGCCCTGACTTGGATGCTGATGAGAACTGTGCATTGTGTACTGGTTTCATACACAGCCTCTTCCAGGGATAAAGGGAGGGGTTCTTGTTTTTTCTTCTACCGCTGTGAAGGTGGCAAGTTGTAGTTGTCCTAGGACAACCAATCCTAATCTGGGCCACAAATATTTGAGTTCCTGTCGCCAGAATTTTAACAAGTGTGGTGAGATAAAAAGGCAGAATGTACCAACAGGGTAAGTAGACCCAGTCTTGCTCAAGCCTTGTTACTGTGGTGTGTGTAGTATGGCCTTCCTGAAGCCCAACGAGAAATCAACAAAGACACATATATGGTGAAAAAAATGTATATATTTAGATTTAGCCAGCTGGACTCGTTTAGATGATCCCAATCTGAAAAACAAAAGGGGAGCTTTGTTACTAGGATATGAAAAGTGAAGATTAAGCAGGAACATGATTAAAAAGCAAAATTAAGGCGAGGGAAGGCCCTATTAAGGATAGGGGTGCCGTCATTTAAGATTAAATCAATGAAAGCCAGGTTTTGGTCAGTAACAACAGACATACCACTTGCGCTTGATGGGGGGGGGGGGGGTAGGGTCACATCAAAGGAAGCTTACTTTGTTGGCAACATCCAAAGCATCATAGTCAGGAGCCAGTCGAACATATGCTTTCTTTTCTCCATCGGGCCTGGGATGAAGGAAGCTTTAGTTCCTGCTGCTCTCACAGCCCCCAAACCCTCCTTCTTCCCCTAGTCTTTATGGCACATCAGTGCTTCCTTCATTCATGTCATTCTTTTCCATCATTTGCACAGGAGGCCAGGGATACCACCAAGCCACAAATAAAGCCAATTCCCTTTTACAGGGAACACGATACATTTTAAGACTTAACTCCAAGTAATCGGACATAAATTGTATCTTACTCCAGGGCCTGTCTCTGTCTAGAGGTGTAGGGATCAAGAAAATGAACACTATGGGGCGCCTGGGTGACTCAGTTGGTAAGCATCCCACTTTGGCTCAGGTCATGATCTCGCGGTTTGTGTGTTTGAGCCCCACGTAGGGCTCTGTGCTGACAGTCAGAGCCTGGGGCCTGCTTCAGATTCTGTGTCTCCCTCTGCACCCCTCCTCCACCCACACCCTCTCTCTCTCTCTCTCAAAAATGAATAAACGTAAAAAAAAAAAAAAAGAACACTAACCCCACAAACCAAGTCCTAGAGGCAGGAGAGCTACTGTGTCCTCTAAAGTCTGTATAGATACAAAGGACTAACTACAGCACAAGCCACTCATTTCTCAAGGCTTGCAAGCTGTGAAACCTACTTCCGATTCCACGCGATTTCCTTGCTCACCTGATCAGAGTGTTGACCTTGGCCACGTCAATGTCATAGAGCTTCTTCACAGCCTGTTTGATCTGGTGCTTGTTGGCCTTGACATCCACAATGAACACAAGAGTGTTGTTGTCTTCTATTTTCTTCATGGCTGACTCGGTTGTCAACGGGAACTTGATGATGGCATAGTGGTCAAGCCTGGGGAAGAGGCAAAATGGTGTCATCTGGCCTGGGTCCAATAAAAGAAGGGATTAGCCCCTCCTTTAGAGCTCAAAGCCAGAAGAGCCCAGGTGCATCAGACAATAAAGTAGCAATCATTTTTGTCAGACTTTGGTCGCTAAACAGTGTCATCATCTGCACCCTGTAACTTAGGGACCTGGAGCCTCAGCCTGGGGGACAGAACCTTGTGCTCTTTCTTCTACTTGAAGGACTTTCACCCTTTAAGTGATTAAAGAATCAGCCCTGAGTTCCAAACCCCTTCATTCTTTGTTTGACCTCAACATTTTAGAGGGCAAACTTCTTTAGAGAAGAAATTTGAGACTTCAGAGGTTAAACAACTTACCTGTAGAGTACAAAGCTGGTCTATGGATCTTGAAACCCAGGCTAGAGTTCCAAAGAATGTTGGTGCTTCGCTATGAGATTAGCTAGACATTTCTGCTCCCTTTGGTTGGTGAAAACTGGTTTGAGGGCCATCAACTGAGAACAACTTTTATTTACAGCCCAAGTTAAACTTACAGTGGCCTGAGCACACCTACAACACAACTTTCCCCTTGAAATTCAGAGAAATAAGTCTCCGTTTACCTGGACACCTGCTTCCTGTTTTGAAGCTAGACATCAGTTCTCAACCTCTCATCACACAACTCCTAGGTCCAAATGGGGCACAACCCACTCCTGCCTTTTTTAAGGAAGCAGTGGGAGGTGGCAACTACTACTACTGTTCTAATCTGTGGCCCCTAAGGTCAGATATTACCAGGAGTGTGGCCAATACTCAAACACTCGAACCTTTTGCCCATTCCCCCCTATTACTTGAGTGCAATGAGTTGAGAGAGTAAATGAGAAGCTTCCATACACCACTGCAGGCCTTCTCTGACCAATACAATTAGTGACTGTCCTTATCAATCTTGAATCATCCCACACTGTCACCAAAGACTGTCCCCTACAGCAATAGGGAATTCCAAACCAAAAGCATTTATCAAAGTCCTACTATATACTCCAAGAAAGCAGGTTTTTAACCAGAACAGTCACTGAGTTGTCTTAATTCCTGCCAATACTGTAAACAAAATGCCTCCTCTTGTCCTTAAATAGGGCATTAAGAATCTCCTCACACTCCTATTTAAAGACGCACACTAGGTACCAACAGGTATTTGAGAAGACCTACAGTGCTGTAGGTGTGGTAAATTTCCAAATTAAGAATGGAGGATACCCAAAATCTTTTCATGGGAAAGGGGCAGTACTGACTTGTTTCTCCTGGGGGCGCTCTTTCGAGGATATTTGGGCTGCCTTCGCAGACGCAATGTCTTGGGCCGTCGGAATGTAGGTGACGTGCGGATCTTCTTTTTTTTATGACTATGGACGCCTTTCAGTACTGCTTTCTTGGCCTTCAACGCCTTTGCTTTGGCTTCGGCTTTGGGAGGGGCAGGGGCTGAAAGAAAGAATATGAAGGCACGGGGTTCAGAAACCACTCACTTCCGTCCTCAAGACCCCTTAGCGGGCGCTCCCACACGTGCATCAGCGGTTCCTTTGAAGACATCACAAGTCTCAGAAGGTTAAAATTTTTTCCATCATATGCACGGTACTGGGGCGAACTTTAAATAACTCCAGAAATACGACGACGAAAAAAAAGAATCTAGCAATGATCGAACGCTGCTTGATGCTTGCCAAGATGTAACGCTAGTGGTTTTAACTATTTATAGCCCCGTCTAACACGGAAAGAAAGGGAAAATAAGTTGCGGGCAACAATTCAGGTCTGGAAACATGAAACTCCGCCCTGTAGCTGCGAGTAGTTCCCCAAAGCCAACAGTCCGGCAGCCCCCGACAGGCGGTGGCGGCGGGACTCGCCTCCCCAAACCCGGTCACGGGAACCCAGCCCATGCGGCGGGGCCCACGCGCGCCGTAGCGTGGCGGAATGCGAGAAGCAGCTCCGGAGCGGACACCCCAAGAATTAGCTCAGCCTCCGTCCTCCCACTCCGTTCACTCTGCGGGGGCCCCCAGGCCAGCTAGCTGTGGTACCCCCAGCCCCTGCACACACCTTCCTTCTTTGCCTTCGGCGCCATCTTCGTGAAAGGGATTTCCGAGGCTCGTTTCCAGGGGCTTATAGAGCCAAGTCTCACCGAAGAATCGCGATGCTTTGAATTTAAAGCTGATTGGATAATCTGTAGCGCGGAGCCCGTCGGGAATGGTAGTTAGGCTTAGTTTCCTGCCCAGTGTGATTAAGCATGCTCCACCTCTTCCCTCCGTGACTCTATAGTTTTTTGGGAGTTGTAGTGTTTTGGAGACACGTGTTTATTTGCTGCTGCGGGTGGATGGTGGATGGTTTAGCCGGCTGCCGCTTGCGTCTGAGCGCTTTCCATCTTGAGGAAAGAAGATCGTAGTTGCAGGAGACGGTAACACTGAAAACCGAGTGCATATAATTAGGTTGATTTGGAAAGTTAAACAAAGTCCTAGAACGTTAGAGCAGAATTTGGTTCAAGTCCTTCAAACAACATCTGTAGAAATTCGGGTCCAGAGAGGAGATGTGGCTTATCAATAACCGTGATGTGGGGGGCAGAAAAGGTCAAGGGGGAGCCTAGGTGGTTGCCAGTTAAGCATGGGACTCTTGATTTTGGCTCAGATCATATCAGGGTTGGGGAGTTGGAGCCCCACATTGACAGTTCGGAGCCTGCTTGGGATCGTCTCTCTCTCTTTCTCTCTCTGCCACGCCCCCATGCTCTCTCGCGCGCGGGCTCTCTCAAAAAAAATAAATAAAATAAATAAATAAGTAAACATTTTAAAAAATTAAAACAGAAAGAAAGAAAAGAAAAGGTCGCGTCAGGCAGAGGGGAAGAGTAAATTATCCGAGGAGGTACAAGGTGGCCACATCTGCCCCTCTTTACCTGTGACAGTCAGGTTTTGTGTTTTCCCAATAATTATCTTGAAACTACCAATATTCCAAGTACCCAGCGTACAGATTTCTACAGGATTCGCTAATTCTTCTTGTGAATAATTTCATTTACAGTCCCCTTCCTGTAAGTACTCTTCCCATCCTTGCTTCAGTTATGTTTGGATCCTCAAAATCAGTTTCTGACACAGCTAGTTTTAGTAAAGCTCAGGTTTGCTTCTCTGAGGGTTTGTCTATCCCACCTTTCTATCTTCCTCCTCCCCTCTTTGGAGCCAGATCTCCCCCTTTGACAGAATTGTGTGCCACACCCCCTTCTATCCTGCAGAACTGCAAAATGGAAAAGTTGTCCTTGAAGGTAGGCTCCGATGGCACTAGAGAGAATGTCTATACCGGAGCGGAGGCCCCATGTCCCATAGCGGTGACCTACTCAAAGGGCAGAGTTTGAGGTCCAACCTACCCCTTCTTTATCCTCCATCCAGGCTTGGTCTTCAGCCTCCCCACCCGTTAGTCTACACCGCTTTGAAGAAAAAGACACCAGACTTCAGACGTCTCTTCCCTCGGTGGGCATCCCATTCCGACCCTGGCATCCCCGGTGTGCTTTCCCCCCACCCCACCCTATCCCAGGGCAGAAGGGCGAGCGAGGGCAGACTATGAGTCACGTCCTGGGCCTGGAGTTGAGGAGGGAAGCGCCGCCTCTCCTCGGGCCCCTTCTCTCCTTTCCCCTCCCCGCGGGTTCCTGGCCCAGCCAGATACTGCGCAGCCGTCACCGGTTCTCCATCACCAGCTGGACTGGGTAAGGGTCCCTTGGAGCCGCAGCCGGACACAGAGGTGCAAGGGAGTGCACCCTGGGGGACCTCGATCTGGAAAGGTTCCAGCCTGGGTGGAGGCGGTCCTGGTGCCCGTGAGGCATCTGGCCGAGTAGCCAGAGCTGGGGCAGCGAGGTGGGGAGGAGAGGAGGGGGAGGTTGAGACAGCCTGCGAGGCCGGGAGCTGCCGGGAGAGGGGCGGGGGGCGGCCCTTCTCCAGGAATTTCCGGGGATCATGTTACAGCGCTCGCGGAGGGAGAGCAGAGTGGGACGCCAGGCCCTGCTGCGGACTGGGCCCCGGGCCCCCTCCTCCAGCAGCCCGCGGGCCTTGCAGCGCCGTCCCTGCGCACACTGACCCCGTGCGGCGGGGCCGCTCCGCGCCGCCAGGCAGCTCTGTTATGGTAGGGCCGCCTGAACCCCGAGTTGTCGTCGGGTCACCGCGGCCCCGAGTCATTGTAGGAACTATCCGGCCCCGAGTTATCGTGGGGTCTGCGCGGGCCCGGCCCCCTCCGGACGGGACTTCCCGCCCCCATTTGGCGGCCCAGGAGTCTCCCCGCCCCCGAGTCGTCCTCGGGACCCCCCGGGCCCGGGTGATTGTGGGTTCGCCCCGGCCTCGGATGATTGTTTCATCCCCGTGGCCTGCTGTGGTCGTAGCGTCTCCGAGGCCGCGGGCTCCCGGAGGCTCCCCGTGGCCCAGAGTTATAGTCGGGACACCTCGGTCGCGGGTGATTGTCGGGTCTCCACGGGCCCGGGTCGCTGGGGCGGATCAGGCTCCCGTGCCTTCTCGGGGCTCCCCACAAGGCCGCAGGCGAGATGAACATTCTGGCGCCCGTGCGGAGGGACCGCGTCCTGGCGGAGCTGCCCCAGGTAGGCTCCAGGGCCACGTCGGGCTTCTGGCTGCGGTGGGGTGTGGGCGGGGAGGAGGCGGCACCAGATCAGCTAGAGGCTTGGGCCCAGCCCTGCCACCCGGCTAGGTCGGCTGCTTCTGGGTGGTCCCCTACCTCCGCCCAGCGCAATTGGCTGCGATACATGGGCCAGGAGTGGGTGAGTCCCATTCTCTTCTATGCCTCTCAGTGCCTGAGGAAGGAGGCCGCTTTGCACGTGCACAGAGACTTCCACCCCCGGGTCACCTGCGCCTGCCAGGAGCACCGGACAGGCACCGTGGGGTGAGTTAGACACCCTTAACAAAGAAAGGAAGGCCCGGGAAACCCTGTAGTCAAAGGGGGTACACAACCACCCCCTAGGGCTCCTTTTCAGCTTCTACCAGCTATATGGTTATTCCCCCTTTTTATACCCATGTGTTCCCCCTTGATCTTCCCAGCAAGGCTGTGATGAGTCCTATGAAATGGGGTGGGTAGTTCACTTCTGATACAGAGAAGGTGTCCAACAGGGAGGTGCGGGGGAGGGGGGTCGGGGGGGGGTGGATTGGACATCAGCTCAGCTTCCCAGGTACCATCCATTTGAGCCCTAGGGCAGGGGGCTGTGCCTGGAGGGATGTGTCCCATTATGGGTAAAAGAAGGTAATACTAATAATACTTGCCAACCATTAATTGAGTATTTACTATGTGCCAGGCAGTGCATTGGTTACTATTATTGTCTTTTATTAAATGGGAAACACCATCACTTTTTGGATGTATCTTGATTTCAGAGATGTTATAAAACGTATGTGTGGGGCACCAGGGTGGCTCAGTTGGTTGAGCGTCCAACTTTGGCTCAGGTCATGATCTCACAGGTCGTGGATTTGAGCCCCCCGTCTGGCTCTGTGCAGACTGCTACCTCAGAGCCTGAAGCCTGCTTCAGATTCTGTGTGTGTCTCTCTCTACCCTTCCCCTGTTCATGCTCTGTCTCTCTCTGTCTCTCAAAAATAAATAAACGTAAAAAAAATAAAATAAAAAAATAAAAATAAAATGTATGTGTGGGGGGCAAAGGAGAGGTATGCCTCAGAATATAGGACATTTGTTTTAATCTTCACAACAACCCAATAGAATATATACTAAATCTCTGCTAACGAATGTTGAAACTGAGGCTCAGAGAGGCTAAGTAACTTGTCTGAAGTCACACAGCTAGTAAATGTAAGAACTGGGATTCCAATTCATGTCTCTTTGATGCTGAAGCAGAAAACACTCCTCCCCAGCACTTGTGTCCCGGCAAGCTGCCTGGGAGGCCTCCTACTTCTGGTAACCTCAGCCTGGGTGCTAACTTTCTAGAGCTCATAGGGAACATTGAGACTCCCTAGGGTGCAAGAGGTGGTGCTCATTCCCCCTGCCCACCTTTGTGTCCTACAGATTTAAGATCTCCAAAGTCATTGTGGTGGGGGACCTGTCCGTGGGGAAGACTTGTCTCATTAATAGGTAAGAAGGCACGTCTGGTTGGGCTGGTTTGGGCTGGGCAGGGTTCGGCCAGACCTAGCCAGGTGGGCTGGGCTCAGGGCCAGAGCATCTCATACTCCCGCAGGTTCTGCAAAGATACTTTTGATAAGAATTACAAGGCCACCATTGGAGTGGACTTTGAGATGGAACGATTTGAGGTGTTGGGCGTCCCCTTCAGTCTGCAGCTGTGAGTGCTTCCTCCGTACCTTCCAGCCGTTCCTTCCCCCAGCACCTCTACCCCACCTCGCAGCCCCCTCCCACATACCCGTGTCTTACCCCCTGCTTCCTCCCAGCTGGGATACTGCTGGACAGGAGAGGTTCAAATGCATTGCATCAACCTATTACCGAGGAGCTCAAGGTAAGGGTGAAGTGGGGCAGGTGGGTGTCCCTGGCCTCTCCTCTAGGACTGGGGGCGGTTTGGGAAATGAGCCAGCGATGTCAGCTGTTTTTGCCACTTTTCCAGCCATCATCATTGTCTTCAACCTGAATGATGTGGCCTCCCTGGAACATACCAAGTATGTAGGGATGCTGCACTATAATGGGGGCTTCGAGAAGAGAGGGTTCAGAAAAGAGGGGTGGTCAGGAGCATTGGTGGTGAAAGAGAAGGAAGCATCGAGGACCAGAGAGAGGGTAATGGGCATATGTGTGTCAGCAGAGGAGCTTGTCCGGCTCACTCATCCCTGATCGTCTACCCTCTATGGTAGGCAGTGGCTAGCTGATGCACTCAAGGAGAACGACCCTTCCAGTGTGCTTCTCTTCCTCGTGGGTTCCAAGAAGGACTTGAGTGTAAGTGTGCCAGGCAGGGGGTACTTCCATCTTGGTGAGGGGATCCCCCCCTTGCCATCTGACTCTGCCCTTCTCTCAGACTCCTGCTCAGTATGTGCTAATGGAGAAAGACGCGCTCAAGGTGGCCCAAGAGATGAAGGCTGAGTACTGGGCGGTCTCGTCTCTCACTGGTGAGTCCGAAGCTTCAGGTCCTCTGCTGTGACACTCCTGCCTACCTGGCCTCTCATTCCTCTACCTTCAGCTGTGCCCAAAGACCCCAGGCTTGGAACTGCCCCCTAAGCACCCATTTGCTCCATGTGTCAGGTGAAAATGTCCGGGAATTCTTCTTCCGTGTGGCAGCACTGACCTTCGAGGCCAACGTGCTGGCTGAGCTGGAGAAATCGGGGGCCCGGCGCATTGGGGATGTTGTCCGTGAGTGCCTGACTGGATGAGGGTGGCGGAGAGCACAGGAGGACCTCTAATCCCTGCTTCACCTATTTCCTACCCTTCTTCAGGCATTAACAGTGATGACAGCAACCTTTACCTAACTGCCAACAAGAAGAAGCCCACGTGTTGCCCGTGAGCGGTAAGGGGACTGCTGAGAGGCTGGCCAGCCCTGGGCCACTATGCCACCTTGACTGCCCGAGAGCGCCATGGACATTTGCACTGATTGGTTTTCCAGACCAAAGAGCTGCCCCTTCGTGGCGGTACCCCTGGAGGGGTAGCGGGGACCATGCTAGTCACTTCCTGCCCCAGGCACCATGCCAAAGACTAGATGTGGCCCCTCCCTAGGGGTTCTCCAGGCTGCCCAGCAGTGGGGAGGTAGTCCCTGCTGCTTTTGCTTTGCCTGCTGGACCCCTTGAGTATGAGGATGTTAATGATCCCAGCCTCACACTGTGCCTTATGCATTAAAATCTCTGTTATTAGCAGTTTCGTGACTGGAGTCCTTTGCTGGGGGTGAGGGATGTGGAATGGGCAGGGCTGTATGGCTGTCTTGGGACTGGAGGTTCCTGCGGGATTTTGGCCATCCCTGACCCCCAGGGAGGGCTCAGAAAGGCTGGAAGCTCAGGAACCAGATTTGGAGGGCTGTCCTGGACTCTCAGTGTTTGGTTTTGAGACCTCTTTCCTTTGGTTCCTTATCCCCAACTGTGTCCTCCTACTTGGTGCTTATCCCCAAATTTCTTCCATTGGATAGTCTTTTTTTCCATCCTCTTTCTATCTTCCTTTTAAAATATACTTCTTTGGGGGCGCCTGGGTGGCTCAGTTGGTTAAACGTCCTACTTCTGCTCAGGTCACGATCTCACGGCTCAGGGCCCACATCGCACTCTCTACTGTCAGTGTGGAGCCTGCTTAGGATCCTCTGCCCCCCCTCAAACATTAAGAAAATATAAAATAGGGGCGCCTGGGTGGCTCAGTCCGTTAAGTGTCTGACTTCGGCTCAGGTCATGATCTCACAATCCGTGGGTTCGAGCCCCGCATCAGGCTTTGTGCTGACAGCTCCGGAGCCTGGAGCCTGCTTCAAATACTGTGTCTCCCTCTCTTTCTGCCCCTCCCCCGCTCCTTCTCTGTCTCTGTCTCTCAAAATAAAATAATAAAGACATAAAAAAAACATTAAAATAAAATAAAATAAAATAAATAAAATAAAATACAAATATTTCTCTGAGGGGAACACAGTAGGGAGTGACTGAGTTTTGGATGCTCTTTGGGTTGACCAGAAGGCCCAGAGTGGGTATGGGGTTGGCTCTTACTCAGAAGATGTGTTATCTAATTATATTAATGATATAAACATAAATGTATGAGTAGTATCATTTTACATTTTATTTTTATTATTTTTTAATTTTTTAATGTTTGTTTATTTTTGAGGGAGACAGTAACAAAGTGTGAGCAGGGGGAGGGGCAGAGAGAGAGGGAGACACAGAATCTGAAGCAGGCTCCAGGCTCTGAGCTGTCAGCACAGAACCAGATGCAGGGCCCGAACTCCCAAATGGTGAGATCATGACCTTGGTGAGATCATGACCTGAGCTGAAGTAGGAGGCGTCCCTCATTTTACATTTTAAACAGGATTAAATTACTAAATTGAAACCAAAACAAAACTGGCTGGCTGGCTCAGTTGGTGGAGCATGCAACTCTTGACCTCAGGGTTGTGAGTTCAAGCCCCATGTTGGGCCTTGAGCTTACTTAGAAAAAAAAAAAACAGCCCATTTTCCCCCTCTTCAAAAAGAAAAAGGCAGGCTCTGAGTCAGGAGGCGCCCCACGTAAATCCTCACTATCCATCCTCAATCATTTCTCACCGTAGTCCCCTCAAGAGAAGTTATTTTTTCCATCTCTCTTCCCTAACAGGACTGTGGTTGTCACCCCTTGTCTTCTTGCCCAGACCCTGTAACTCCGTGCTCAGCGTGTGTGTGTGTGTGTGTGTGAAGCCTGCACCGCAGTGCCGCTGTGGGATGTTTGCTGCACAGGGTGTGGGAGCAGGGATTTCAGTGTGCCCAGGCTAAGCATGTGATTGTGTGCATATGGCATTAGTCCATGCGCGACGAGTAGATTTTGTATGTGTGCAGTGCGTGATACATGCATGTGCACTGTGTACGTTCTATTTAAGGGTGTGAGGGGCGTGCGTAGTGTGCGTAGAGTAGGTTACTATGAATGCAGCCGGCCCTGCTCCCTCGCAAGCCTATGGAGACACATGAGGTTGAGGAAGGAGTAAGATAAAGCACTACTAACTAACACACTGAAGAAGAGCTCAAAAACCTTATTTTAATAATTGTTTTGGGGAAATTGTAACCTAGACCCTGGCTCTAGGTGGACATATTTATTGGCCGGTATTGTTTCTGGGACAGGGCACCAGTGGGGGCCTGGAGGGAGCGCTGGGAAGGGGCTGGTGGGAGGGGGGCGCCTCAAGGGGCTGGGAGCCCACATCAAGTCCTCACCTTGAGAGGTGGGCCTTGGACTCCGGTGGAGGGGCCTGAGGGCAGAGAGAGAGAGAGCGCGCGAACGCGAGCGAGCCGGGGACTACCTTACTCCCGAGCGGTACGGACCTCGGAAAAGCGAGACGGCTGGGTGGTAGGAGGCGGGCGGGGCTCTAGGGCCGCAGCTGGGTTCGGAAGGGTTGGGAGGGGCTGGATTGCGGCAGATGTTTGAGGTTGAGAGAATGGCTGGGGCGGGGCTAAGAACGGCGATGGGGGCGGGGCTAAAGTCTGGGGGTAGGACTAAGCGCTGGGAACTAGGAATGGGACTGAGGGCTGGGCCCCGGCGGCCGAGCTAAGGTTTAGGCCTGAGAGAAAGGGAAGGTGTTAAAATTAAAGGTGGAACCAAAAGGGGCCTGGAAGGAGCTGGGAGGCCCCGGATGAAGAGCGCGCAGCTGAAGTTTAGATTGGGCTAACACAACGCAGAGCCGGGGGAGGGTGGAGGGCGGGATTGGGCAAGCATGAGGCGGAGTTAAGGGCCGGACTGGAGCGAAGCGGTGATTGGGGTTTACAGTTGGCTCGACCAAGCTGAGGTTCAGGATTGGACTTCTGCGAGGAAGAGTCTTGTAGCGACGAAGAACTGGGCTGAGCAATGTGGGTCAGGAAGACACTGACGGTTGAAAGGTGGACTAAAGAAAAGACTGAGGACAATACCAGCGCCTCGGATGAGAGCAACTCCGGTAAGGGAAGGCGGGGCAGGAGTTTGGGGGTGGGTTTCGAGCTGGGGGCGTGGCACACAAGGAGTGTGTTGAAGTGTGAAGAGCCTGACCAAGGAGGCGGGGCCATGGGCTGGGCTGGGGCGGTGTTAGGGCCTGGGGGCGGGCTCACGCCGAGCCGTGGACCAATGATTGGACTGGGGTTCTGAGGCCCCGGAGAATGCCTGCGGGTTCGGCTGGGCCTGTTGGGCGGGAGCCAGAGCTGCTAACCCCTAGTTTGTAGGTGGGAAGGCGTTGCCTTGTCGCAGCCGGAGCCCCGGCCGTCGCCTAAGAAGTGCGGGGCCTGGTTGAAGCCCCTGGTCCAGCACCCAGCCAGTTGCCAGGCTGGGGCAGGCGGTTCCATTGACTGAAGGGAGGAAGGAGTCTGGGAGTTCTACGCGTGACATCACAATCGCCTCCAGATGTGGGCGGGGCCAGAACGGCATTTCCCAGGAGACTGTCCTGCCTTGCTCCCTTCTTTTCCCTTCTTCCTTTCCTTTCTCCCTCTTCCCCTCCTTTCCTCCCCCATTCAGCTGCTTTGGTGCCCAACCTGGAACCCCGCCACCTGTGCCACAAGGGCGGGGGAGTTCCTCAGCCCGCAGGACTGAGAGGATTCTGCACAAATGAGCATCACCTGTGAGTTTTGAGTTAGGCCCCTGTGCACCTCATCCTGAAGGCTGTGCAATGCTATTAAACAGAAGGAATATAGGGGACCAGTTGGTAGTCTAGAAAACTCAGTTTGACTGCATTGTGAGGACTGGATGAGGGTAGGGAAACAAGGCAGGGAGGCCAGGCAGGAGGTTCCTGCAGCTGTCTTAGAGATAATGAAGGTCTGAACCAACATAGAGGTACCTGTGGGGAACAGGCAGGTATGGCAAGGCTTGGATCATCAAGTTGGTGTAGAGGTGAGGGAAAGAATGATCCCTAGATTCCTAGCTGAGGTGCCCATTCGTCTCTGAAATGGAAGAGACAAGAGATTTTTCATGGAAGGTAGGGAGAAGATGATAGGTTAGTGTGCGACATGCCAGTCTAAGAGGTTTGGGGAACGCCCAAGAGGATATTGACCATGTGCTCAGGAAAGCGGTCTGGATTGGAGACCCTGGTTTATGTCATTTTATTGGTGGATGTTTATTGGCATCCCTCTCCTCACCCCTCCCCCAGCCCCTTGAGAGCAGGGACTGTTGGGTGGTTGTTTTAATTTCTGCATCTCCAGGGGGCTGGTAGAGCTTCTCAGGAAATGTTTGATGAATGGATGGCTGGGGGGGGGGGGAGTGGGGGGGGAGGGGTGCTGCTGCTGCTGCTACTCTGTACTCTCTCAGATGTAAACAGGTTACCCAGCTGGGAGAGAGGACACCTGCTGGCTGGTGTGGCGTCTAGCACTGATACATCTACTGTCTCCGAAGGTGGGTCCAGGGAATCTCTGGCCCCAGGCTTCCCCACCACCCCTCAGTTGGGAAAGCTGACACCTGATGGCAGGCAGAAGGGAGGGAAGTTTGGTCTGAAAGGGATCACCCAGCTGCCCTGGCCCCACCCCATCCCTTACCCCTGCCAGGCAGGGAGAGCCCCTTCCTGGAGGCCACCGTCACCCCTCTTTTATTTTAAGACAAAGGGAGAGAGAATGAGAGAGGGGCGGGGAGAGAGAGAGAGAGAGAGAGAGAGAGAGAGAGAATCCCAAGGAGGCTCTGCGCTGACAGTGGGCCTCGAACCCATGAACCTTAAAAATAATATGGATTATCATATTATTTTTATCAAATATCAAATATATCAAATCATGACCTGAGCCTAAACCAAGAGTCGGACACAACTGACTGAGCTACCCAGGCACCCCACCCCTGTCTTTTGCAAAGCACTTTATGATGCACAAATTTCTTTGACATATGTGAACAGAGTCCTCCCAAAAATCCTGCAAAATTAGGTATTACTGCCATCCCCATTTTGTGGATAAGGAAATGAAAGCTCAGAGAACTTGTCCTACGACATCCAGCTAGTAGTGACAGCCAAGACTAGTATTCAGGCCTGTCTGACTACAAGTTCAGGGCACTTGCCACTATGCTGCCTCTTGCCCTCCGCCCCCCAGTCAGTCCAGCAGTGCTAAAGAAAGTGGTGGTGGTGGTGGTGGTGGTCCAAGGTCCAGCCTTACATGCCTTATTCCTCCCGGTATGCAGAAGGGGCGTGGGAGGAGAAGGAAAAAGGAATGCCATCAAGTAGGTCGGGGTGTACAGGGGACCTGGGACCTTCACAGCCTGGTGGGGGAAGGGAAAGATGGAGGAATGTGGGGTAAAGCTCACACCAAACTGGTGTTCCCTCATCTCTCAAGTACATTTTAAAAATTTATTTTTATTATTTTTAAACGTTTTATTTTTAAGAGAGAGAATGTGAGAGAGAGAAAGCTGAGCAGGGAAGGGGCAGAGGGAGAAGGGCACAGAGGATCCAAAGCAGGCTCTATGCTGAGATCAGACAACCTGACGTGGGGCTCAAACCCACGAACTGTGAGATCATGACCTGAACCGAAGTTGGATGCTTACCCAACTGAGTTACCCAGATGCCCCTCAAATACTTTTAAAAAAATGTTTATTTTGGGGGGCACCTGGGTGGCTCAGTAGGTGTCCAGCTTTGGCTCAGGTCATGATCTCACTGTTTCCGAGTTCAAGACCCACATTGGGCTCTGTGCTGACAGCTTGGATCCTGGAGCCTGTTTCTGATTCTGTGTCTCCCTCTCTCTGCCCCTCCCCCGCTCATGCTCTGTCTCTCTCAAAAATAATAAATTTAAAAATAATGTTTATTTTTGAGAGAGAGAGAGATGTGTGTGTGCAAGAGGGGGAGGGGCAGAGACAGGGAGAGAGAATCCCAAGCAGGCTCCGTCTGCACTGTCAGTTAAGAGCCCAACTCGGGGCTCGATCTCATTGACTGTGAAATCATGAGGTGAGATCAAGAGTTGGACATTTAACTGACTGAGCCACCCAGGTGCCCCTCAAGTATTTTTTTTTAATGTTTATTTTTGAGAGAGAGAGCGAGAGAAGGGGACAGAGGACTTGAAGCGGGCTCCATGCTGATAGCAGAGAGCCTGATGGGGGCTCTAACTAACTCATGTGAGATCATGATCATGACTTGAGCTGAAGTCGGACCTTAGCCAATTGAGCCACCCAGGGCGCCCCACCCCTCAAGTACTTTTAAGGCCACTTGGAGTAACACACCCCCAACCTGGGTTAACTCCTGGCTGGTCGCCAGTGTGAGGTTTTGTCCAGTTCCACCCCTCGTAGAGGCTAGATAAAGGCTCAGTCCTCCTGGCCTGTCTGGAGGGAATCAGCCAGCCGGAGGACCCCATACCAGGCTGTCCTGGAACCCATCAGTGCCTGCTCACTTCCTCCTCCAGGGGTGGGTGGAGCTGGAGCTCAAGGGGGACCTGCAGGAAGGTGGCTTGTCCTCTCTGTCCTGGTACGTGAGGGCTTGAACACATGGAGTCACTTGGCTCACCATGTAGATGGCGGCCTGAGGGAGAGCTGTTGGTAGACTGGAGCCTCAAGCAGGGTCAGGGGGGAGGTGGCAGGGGTAGAGGCCGGGAGACTCCAGTGTGTCTAGGGCTTATGTTCGCCTGACCAAAAGACATGGAGCTCCTCAAGGGCTTTCCCCAAATCCAAATCCTTACCCCAGCAGCTTCTCCCCTGTGCCCTGGGACCTGTGCTGCCTACAAGAGGTGGAAGGTGTCAGGCTGGGGGCCGGTGTTTCAAGCCTGTGGCTCTGAGGACTGGGAACGGGAAGAGATGGGATGGGGAATGGGACCTTGATGAGTGTGGAGCAAAGAATGAGGGTGAGCATGGGGATAGAGAAGCGAGAAAGTGAGGAAGATGTCAGGGGGAGGAGAGGCTTGGAGGAGAGAAAGCAAGCACCAGAGCCAGGACCTAATCTGCCTTCCACAGCACGTCTCAGGGCTGGAGTGACTCCGGGGTTGGGGGAGCAGGGGACATGGCCTCCCAGAGGAGGCAGGGAGTGGAAAAGGCAGGTGTCACAGGGGAGCCAGAGGGATGGTGAGACATCTTCCTGGGGGTCTGTGGGGCGAAAAGGCAGGCAGGCAGATCGGCGCAGGGGACCTGAGGGGGAAGAGGGGTGCGTAGTTCCCACCGGAGGGTTACCACCCCTCCCCCCAAGTAGAAAGCTGCCAGAGGCGGCGGGGTGGCAGTAGGTGCATCTGGTGAAGCCTTTAGATTGACCTATGGGAGGGGAGACCCAGGGGTGGGTGCTGCCGCCGCCCTGGTGTGACCCGGACTCCTGCCCTTGCAGGCGAATTCAAGGACCTGGAGAGGTGCTGCCGGAAACATAAGCAGTGCACCGGGCACATCATCCACCCCCTCACCTCTGACTGTGGCCACTGCAGCCTGCACCTGCACTCTGTCAGCCACTGCAACTGCGATTCTAGGTAAGGGCTCTCCTCGCTGGGGGACCCACGGCCCAGGACAGACTCCTGGGCAGAGCCAGGCCCAGACTTGCCCCGTGGTTCCCCCCTTTGGCCCAGGCCCAGCTTTGTAAACCTTGCTCTGCTCCAGAGCCACGGGAAGGTCTCTCGGTGGCCCGGGCTGAGCCCGGCAGAAGCCAGCTGTCCCTCGGGCTTCTCCCACCGGGCCAGGGAGTCCTGGAGGCATGGGAGGCAGGCGGAGTCCTCTGTGTGGCAGGGTGAAGGACTGCTCAGAGAAGACAAATAGCAGCAGCTCCCGAGACGCGGGCCCAACCTGCTCCCGAGATGTGGGTTCAACATGTGTCAACATCATCCAGTCCCCCTGCTTTGAGCTCATCCCAGAGGAAGAGTGTGTGCAGCGGTTCTGGTATGGCTGGTGAGTGCCGGGAGGCTGACACGGGCGGCACTAAGGGGCACTGGCTCCTCCCCCGCCCCCCCCCCCGCCCCGGTCAATCTTCTCTTTCCCTGTCCCCCTCTCTCCCAGGTGCAAAAGCTACAGGCCTGTCTCCGTGGCAGTGATCCACCATCCCATCCACCATGACTGTGGGGCAGACAACCTGAATGAAGAAGAGGAAGAGGAGGAAGAGGAGGAGGAGGAAGAGGAAGAAAGCAAGCCTCCCATCCCGACCCAGGTGGGGCCCTCCACCACACCCGCCGACACAGGCATGGGCACAGTCGAAGGTACCCCGGACTCAGCAGCTCCCATCACTATCTGGCGCTCCGAGAGCCCCACAGGAAAGTCCCAGGGCAACAAGGTGATCAAGAAGGTAAAGAAGAAAAAAGAGAAAGAGAAAGACAAGGAGGAGGAAACAGATGAGAAGGCGAAGCTGAAGAAAAAAGCTAAGGGCAAATTGGTTAAGAAGAAAAGCCCGGTTAAATCGGAATCTTCACCTCCAGACTTGACCCGATCAATAAGCCCAAGAGAGTCGGCCAGGATGTCAGAGTCCAGCCCAGACAGCCGGGAAGACCTAGAGAGTGAGGACAGTTACAATGACCCCAGGCGGGAGGAACCCTCCAGCGAGGATATTGTGGAGTCTTCGTTGCCCAAGAAGAGAGAGAAGAACATGGCCCAGGCTAAGAAACCCAGGGCAAAGACCTCACCAATCAAGAAGGTCAAGAGGAAATCTCCCCCAGGATCAAACCCCAATCTCAGTTGAGGCCAGGGCATCCAGGGTGAAGAATAAATGAGATCAAGCCTGTAGCTGACCCCCTGCTGCGATTCTCTCTTCCTCCAACCTGTCACTTCTGTGGGGAGGGTGTAGGCTCTGGACATGGCTGGAGCCAAGGGGCTGGTGGGGGTGGGGTGGGCTGCAGGGGTTTCTGAAGGATAATCTTTCAGGAGGCAGTCCATGGGAAGGCAGGAGGGAGGGCAGGGGAGGGGCACAGCTTGCTTCTCTGTAACATCCTAGGCTCAGGGCAAGAAAAGAGCACACCCGGGTGGGGTGGGAAGGAGGTGTCCCATCTCCTGGAAGACTGGTCTGTGTGAAATCCACTTGGGGACAGGCAGTACTGTCTGCAGTGATACCCCTAATAAACTGAACCTTTTAACCCACTCTGTGCCACTGTGCCTGGCCTTTCCCTCCTCTAAGTGGCCCTTAGGAAGATGCTGGTGGCACCAAAGGGAACATAATCTTCCCAGCTGGTGTTCTAGACCTTTGTGCTGAAGGGAATAGACCTGAGTTCCTGGCAGAAGACGAGCCCTTCCCTCCCAACTCTTGCCAACAACCAAAGAGATCTTGAATGACAGAATGTACTCAAGATGGGAAGCTCACCAATTTTGGGCGGCAGTGACCTTTTCTGATTTTGCTGCTGAGCCCCAAGTAGAGGAAAGGGAAGGGGAGAGCCTCACTTTCCTAGCACCAACTTGCAAAGCCGGGGAAGGAGGCCCTTCTGAAGAACCCAGGAGACCAAGAATCTGGAACAAAAAGAGGAGGTGGGACCAGGGGAAGGGGCCAGGGCCAGAGGGCATTGGCTGGCCCCAAGCAGGGAAGAGGGGGGACTGGCTTCCCCCAAGACATCCCAGCACGTCCTTTTCCAGGGTGTGCGTGTGTGGGAGCAGGCGACCGTGGGGGCCACCCAGGGGCAGACATACTGGACTTGTGTAGAGGTACAATCAGAGGCTGAGGCTCAGCTGGCAAAAAGAGCAGGGGAAGAGGTGCAGGGGCTCAAGCTGAGAAACCCAAATTTACTCATGGCCCTTCTTCACCGTGCCAGAGGCGGCCAGTAGGCACAGCAGATGGGGCGGGCATGCGAGAGTGCAGTAACAGCAGCTAACACGGACAGAGGACTGATGAGGTCGCTGCTCTCCCCTTGGCAGAGCGCTTTCACACATTCTCCGCCTCTGCAGCTGGCCCAGTGAGGCAGAGGAGGCAGGTCTCGCTAGCCACATCCTACAGAGAAAATGGTTGCCTCGGAGACAATGAAGAGTTCCCTCGGGGGGACAGGGCTGGGAAGTGGAGCCAGGATATGGCCCTGGTGGTCAGATACAGAAGCTGCTTGCTGTTCTGAGTCACTGCCTCTCTGGTGGCCTGGAAGGAGTCAGGGGGAGCTGTCAGAGCTCCAAACCAAGCTTGGAAAGCCACCCTTCAAGAGCCGGAGCGTTGCAGACACAGGCTTTGCCAAATGCTCTGTAGAAACACTGTTTATTCAATTGACAGGCAGGAAGCGGAGGCAGCAGCAGGTGGGTGAAGGTGGCCAGGCGGGAGCTGGGCAGGTCAGCACTGCTCCCCTGCGTCCCCTGCAATTCTGCTTTGCTAGCCACCCAAGCTGTTGGCATCTGGGTCAGAAATATTTTCCCTCCTCTCCCTCCTGCCCCAAACTGAATAAATAGCATTCCTCTCCCCACAAGAGCTGGGGGAGACTCATGTGCTGAGCTTGGTGCCCTGGGGTCACAGCCCAGAGTCAAGTGAGGGCAGAAGCTCAAAATGGCTTGTAGGGAGAATACAAAACTGTTCCACTCTCATTCTCGTCTTCCTCTTCTTCCTCCCCGCCACACACCCCGCCCAGCCTGGTCCCAGAACAGGCGGTCGGTGAGGGCCTGGAGTGGGAGAATCGTCGCCTAGCGTACACTGAGCTCAAATTCCCAAGGCCATCCAGCTTGTCACCCATCCAGGCTGACCACCAGAGAGAACGTCAACTCACGTCACTTTTATGGACAGAAAAGGCGGGGCAGGGAGTTGAGGCAGTGGGCGGCCAGGCTCTTCCAGCCTCAGAGGTAACCAGAGTCCTAGGAGCAGGCCCCCTACCGGTCCATCTCGTCCAGGAGCGGGGTGGCATCACCAGCAATGGACATGGGGGTGCTTTCGATCATGGGGCTGGGAGAGGGCCGAGGTGTCAGCCTCTGCTTCTGTTTCCGCCGCTCTGCTTCCTTCTCCTGTAGCCACTGCTCTGCCATCTTCCCCCAGTCGATGGCTGCGTGGCTGTTGGACCTGGGAGTGAGAAGGGACCTCTGAGATCAGGAATCTCTGTGGCCTCACCAGAACAAAGCCTTCCCACCAAACACTGCTGATTGTCCATCCTTAGAGAAACGGACCTCATGTTTTTTGTTATGTCACCCGCTGATGTCTATCCCCGGAAAGCGGTCGTTCTGGGGGCATCACCTGGGTCACGGCTCTCATAAGGTCCAGGCGACCTGCCGATGCGGAACCCCTTGGCCTCTTGACAACACCTGCCCCGTATGCTCTGTGTCACCAACTGCATACTTACTTTGGCTGCTGCTGCCGTTGCCGAGAGCTGGAGGAGGGCTGGGGCTGGGCCTGGGCAGACTGCGGGGTGGTGCTGGCCTGTAGCTGGTGGTACTGCGGTGTGGTGATGGGCTGGCTTGGGGTTGTGTAGGAGTAGCTGGGGGTCATTAGTGGTGTGGCCACTGGTTGCTGAGCTGGCGTTGGGAACACCTGGAGGAAGGTGAACAGTTAAATGGGGATGGGTTTGGGGCTTATCTGGCCTTGCTATGAACTTCTGGCAAGCTGAAAACCGGGGCTCAGCACAGAGATTTCCAGCTGACCATCTCTTGAGCAGTGTGTGGTCCCAAGCGGCAGAGAGAGGCCAGCAGGATGGGACCTGGCACAACAGAGCCCACCAGTGTAGACCACTTGAGGGTTCCAAAGATCCCCAAGGACTATGGAAAACTCAGAACTTCTCTTACTCCCTTTACCCTCAAGTGGGCCTGAGGAAAAGGAAGATGTGTTGGAGACAGTTCCTAAGGCTGTGGTGGCCCCGTCTGTACATATGAAGGCCCTTAGTCTAATAGACACTGCCAGAGGCCAATCTACGGATACAGGTTGGTAGAGGGTGATTGCTCCCTTTCGCTCTTCTTCATCCTCTGCAGGGAGGTTTGTCCCCAAGGCACGTACGTGGTAAGCGCTGCTGCCCCCTCCACTGCCGCCATAGCCATACTGGCTGGAGGCCCACTGGGCTGGGGTGGCGTTAGGGTTCTGTCCTTGGCCTGTCACGGCTGCAATGGCACTGAACATCTGCGAGGTCATGTTCTGAGGCAGGGCATTCACAGCCCGTGTTAGATCTGTAGGCACAGAGGTGGGGCACGTTAGAGGTCAAAGTCTTCTAGCACCATCCCTCCAGCTCCCTGTCTCAGACATGAGCTCACCTGCAAGGTTGATGTTGGCTGGGGTGGCATTGATAGAAGCAGGTGTCCGGGTCCTGCTGCTGCTACTGGGGGTGATACCTGTAGGAACAGGCAAAATTAGTCATGTCCCTCCAGAAAGTGGTTTCTGTTTTCACAACGTAGGGGGCTGGAGAGGTCCTGAGGTGGGTGGAAAAAAGGGAAGCTGCATCAGCAAAGTGGATGGAGGACCTCCTTGATGCCAGGAGCCTGGAGCAGGAGTGAGACAGCTTCAGTAACAGCCCAGGTCTCGTCCGGTCCACTGGTGGCTAGTGATCACCTTGATTCAGGGCCTACCTGTCCCTCTAAGCACGCCCCAGAATTCAGAGCAGAACTCACCTGGTACAGGATCCTGGTAGTGATCCTTAAACCATCGGAAAAGTCCATTCACAGTAGGGAAGATTTGGCCTCGGTACCGGAATCCTTCTGGAGTCACTGTTACATATTCTATCCTGGGATTTTGGAAGGAAACCTGTGTCAGATACCACTTGGGGCCAGCTGTGAGAGAGTGGCCATGGCCAGAATAGATCTCCACCATGTGAAGTAGCCAAAGTGGGTGCTGGGGGGAAAGGAGAGATGAAAGAGCCCTGACCCTGTCAGAGGAGGCTGCACTCTGAGGAGGTGAGCACAGCCAAGGCCAGGAGTCAGCAGCCGTGGCGTGATAGGTACAGCCATCAGAGGAAGGCTGGGGTGCCATCCTGAGGTGCAGTGTGAGTGGCAGCACACTGCAGATGGGGGCAGGACTGAGGCCACAGTGTCAGGGCTGCTGTCAGCAAAACAACTCCCCCTGCGCAGGACTCTGGAAGCATCTGTTAAGGTGATTAGTCTGACCTTACTCGACACTGCAGGCAGAGAATAGGTAGGACGATGGGCTCTGGGTTCAGACCAGTTCTATTTGCACTTTTGGCTGTCACTCACTACCTATGTGACTGTGTGAAGTCACTAAACCTGAATCTCAGCTTCACTTGAAAAACGAAGGCAACAGCACTTTAACCTACAAAATTGTGCATGAGGAATAAATGAGACGGCGTGTATGAAGCATTTGGCACGACATCTGAGATGAGGTTCTGTTCAATAAAGGAGAGCTGTCAATTACCAGCAGACAGTGACAAATACTGAAAAGTTCTCATTTACATGAAGTTGAACCCTGCTTCCTAAATCTTCAATCAAGTGTTGTTAATGCTGCGACACAAGGAGTCTGCAGTGATTGTGTTGCCTCTACTTCCTTGTTTAAAGATCCCTCGTTTGCCCAACTGTTCCTGGTGGGACAGTGTCCAGCCAACAGCTCCGGCTGCCATCCTCTGGAAGCATGATGGTGAATCAGAAATGGTTTCTCAGAAACGACAACGATATTCTACATGTGCCCAAGACAGTGCAGGGTCCAGAGTCTAGACCTTCTTGTCACCCAATCACTGATCCCTGAGTAACATAGTCTATGCGGTTTATCTTGCACAGGCAGTATGGGGGTAAGAGCAGAAACGCACTGGCCTTGGCCAAGGGCCGAAGGGAGGATGAGGGCGTAGAGAAGACTGGTATGATTATCGGTCTGGGTAACAGACAAAAAGAAAGCAGATACCCCAAAATGGGACTTTGTCTGATTCAGAGTGACCTCTAGAAGGGCCCAGACAAAGGCATGTCTAGGAAGGCCAGCCTGTTAGCCACACACAGAAGGGAGCAGAGGGCTCAATGACAGGAAGGAGGAAAGCTCTCCTGACCCACCACTTCAGTGCAGGCGGAAGTTATTGGGCACACCGCAGCAACAGTGAGCCACCTTGTGCCGAACCCTCTGGCAAGGGCGAAGCAGAGTGAGGAGAGACCTGTGTCCTGGCCCCCACCTCTGCTAGCCAGGTGGAATGTCTGGTAATTTCCATCACTCTTTGGGAGGGAGAAAAGGTAAAGGAAACTTTCACAGGGTTGGGGAAAATATCTTCTTTGCTTTTTGCCTCTAGATGGTCGCCCCTCTTTCCCCACCTCCAATCTCCAACAGGGAAGAGGGAAAAGACAGTCAAGCAGAACCAGAGAGAGTACTGCTCCGGGGGTCTCTAACTCCCCTGCTAGCCTATCCGTGGACCCCAGTGGCAGCACCTTCTCAGCACTAGTGCTCACCTGGGTTTACCCCGGGGCTGGTATCCCAGTAGGAACTTGCCGGGCAGTTCCTTGCAGGCACAGATGAAATAAGGGATGAAGGTGGGCTTCTCCTTCTTAGTTTTGATGAGCAGCTCCTCTAATTTCTGGGGGTAGAATGAGGGGGAGAGGTTGGGATAGCAGCATGCTTGGTACGCAGTGTCTGGAGCAGACATGAGGTACACCTCCTTCACCAGCTGAATATCCCCTACGCTGAAGGGAGGCCATACATTCTGAAGCGACTGGGAGATGTCATGCCTCGAAGAGCCCAGGGCTCACCTTACGATCCCCACCACTGCAGTCCTGATAATACTTGTGATTCAGAAGGTCCCGGGCAAAGGATGCCATAGGCTGGACATAGCGAGCAACAATCTCATCCAAGTCTTCAAATTCCTGTGGGAAGACGGTAAAGGTCCCACATGTCACATTCAGAGCTGAGACTCCTGGCCCTTCATCTAATCCATTCAGAAGAGAACCCATGGGAGAGCATGGACTTTCCCCGCCCTGCTGTAGCCTCACTCCACTGCAAAGTCCCCTCAAGTTATTCATCCTGCTCACATTTATCAGCTTACAAGGCATAAAATCCTTTAAACCATAATTTTGATTCTCCTTGGTGCTTGGGAATAACAAGGAGCTTCATAAATTTCTCTCTACTGAAAACAAGAGAAATGCGTGTGTGTGTACACAATCACGTGCATGTATGTTTTCTCTTTTTCCTCCACTGCCTCTCTGTAGTCTATTTTAAAATTTAAAGGACAGAGAAATAAAAGCAAAATATACAAAACTGTTATCAAATGACTCATTCTACGATCAATCTCCTGTTCTGTTGTCCTATGCCGCTAAAATATATGTAACGCATGTAAGTTACTAACGTCAGGTGAAAGTAAGCAGAAATGGCTTGTTTCTGGAAGCAGGAGAAGGGATGGGAAGCAGCAGCTGGCTCTCACCTCACTATTGATCCACAGGGTGGCTCCCAGGCTAAAGGCATTTTCCTTGCCCTCTTCCCGCACATCCACGTGCTGGTAGATGCCATCGCTGACCTTCCAGGTCACTGTCAGGTGATTCTCACCCTTGCTGCTTGGTCGGATGATCACATCACCCTGGTCCATGGTCTCCATCATCTTTTCTGCTTGCTTGAAATTTATATTATGGAAGGATGGGTGTGCGATCACTCGCTTGATGTATGCTGAGGAGGGCAGGAAAGAAGTACAGATCAGGGGAGGAGACTGGGAGCCCACAGCAAAGGGACAAATCGAGGCTTTATTTCTGACCCACTATCAAATTCTGAGACTCCTTCGCCCTCTCTGAACCTGAATTCTCTAATGTGAAGGTTGTGTGTGAACCTGGGTTCCTCAAGTGCTGAGAGAGAATGAAACTTTAAGAGTCACAATGTATTAGCAAAGAACACATGACCCAAGAAGACCCTGGCTTTCAGCCCTGCCAGTGACTCCATCTACGACGTCACTAAGGCTCAGCACCTCACTCCTACTGGGGTATAGCCATCAGCGTTCTGCGGGGGGGAGGGGCTGCCAAGTCTTGGGCTGCACAAGCATGGGGGTGGCCACACTCACTGGTCCGCTGCTGCTTCCGTTTCATGTCCTCCTCCTGCTTGTGGTCTGCTGCTTCGGCATCGAAGTCATAGTAGGTGTCTTTGGGCAGTTTCCACTCGTTGTTCCTGTCCATGAGGTCTGAGGTTCGGCAGGTAAGGTCTGCGCTAAACTTCTCAATGTCGATCTTCATGATGCGGCAGTGAACGGTCATTCCCACCTAGATCCACAGAACATTTGAGCTGGAAGGGACAAAGATGATCTAGCCCGATGCCCCATTTGACATGTGAGAAAACCAAAGTCCAGGCAGAAAGATTGAGTGACGTGCCCAAAGCCAGCCAGCTAGCAAGTGGCAGATTAGGACTTCACAGGCGAGTCTGGTCTGCGGACCAGCCATGCCCCAACACAGATGCCTCTTACTCAGACAGGAAAACCAACCAGAGCTCACTGGGATCTAACACGGAATGGGCGCTATTCCCTTCTCCCATAAAGTTACCTAAGTACTGCTCCTGGGGTACAAGCAAAGTCTGGCTGCCCTTTTTGAAGGGAAGGCAAAATAACAGCTTTCCGTTCTTCCCCCTGACTTGAGTCCTTCCGTCTAAACAGTGGCAAAAGCCAGTCACTCTGAGTGGCTCTTCTTCTGAAAATCTCCCTAGCTTTCAACTAACTGGGTAATCCTGGAAAAGGAACTCAAACTTCTCTGCAAAGAGATGGTAGTATTTCCTTCCCCATCAAGTTGAGAGATTAGAGACAACACATGTAAACGTTAAGTGCTGGTATCTAGCGGGTGCGTAATAGATGGCAGCTGGCAGGAGAATACTAGAACAGAAAGGAAGCTGAGCCTTTCTGCTTCACAGCATGTAATGCTGGGCCCTGCTTCCTGACTGCAGACTAAACCACAGCCTCCCACACGGAAAGAGAGAGCCCTCTCCCAAAGGGCTGGCAACCCAATGAAGTATCACAAAGACAGAGAACAAAAGCTGCTACTCATTCATATGCTTCTCACCCTGGCTTCTTTCAGCCAGTTATAAATCCTCCTGACACTCTCTCCCTACCAGCAGCCGCTGGGAACCAGGCCTCACTTCGGGGGCGGGGGGGGGGGGCAGCCCAAAGTTCCGGAGAGCCCCATTTGGGCAGCCGAAAATTGTACCAGATGCCTTAGCCTAGTCGTTCATCTACCTTCACTCGCTCCTCCGGCCGCTTTACCACTTTGTCACTGAGGAACTTGGTGGGGATGAAGCCGGTGACACCATTGTCTAGCCGTGTTTTGACTCCAATGGCCTGGCCTGGGCATGAACCGCTGTCAAAATGGTTCCAGACCTAAAAAGTGCATCAGGAGAGGAGCTCGGTCATTAAGATTCTGGAGATCTCACGTTCAGAAAAGAGTGGCTGCGGTTTACCTTGCTATATCATCTGCAACACGGTCTGAAATACAGTGACTAAGCCACCCACCAACACAGATTCTGTCCCCAATGTTCCTTGACTAGTAACTGATGTCCGGCACCACTGGCTATCAGATCAATCCTTTATATTAATCTATTTCTACGTCCCTCTAGCTGCGACTGAGGCCCATCTCTCCCAGTTCTGTTCTGACCTAGTGGACACAAGAAAAAGATATGCCAGTCTCCCCAGAACAATCCATTTCGGGGAACCAGGCGCCCCTTGGCTTTATTATAACTTGGACAAATCCCACCAGCTTCTTTATTGGGTAAAGTTCGGAAATTGTCTCTTTCACAAACTGCCCGATAACATTTGAAGACACAAAAAGGCTTTCAGGGTGGCTTTAATGACTTTCGACCATCAGAAAGGGAGATAACGTCTATAGAAAAATGTGGTACAAATGAAAATGTGTGTGGAAAACGGAAAAAAAATGAAAAAAAAAAAATCAAGAGAGCCTATTGATTCCTTCTAACTAGCATGTACAGGGACACTGTGCCTGCCCTGTAGTAAGAAATGCATGTCCTCAGGTCTCTAATCTGGTTGAATTAGATCCCCGGAAAATAGGAAACACGGGTTAAAGGCTGAACCAGAATAGAAGAAAGTACACTGATCATTTCTGACCAGCATACGGAGGGACTTCACGTCAGACTTGTAGGTGTTGTAGCCCCCGTCCCCGTCTGCGTATTTGTTTGGGAAGAGCGTGATCTAGAATAGCTGCATTCTGGACTCCATCCTAGAATGTGGAGACGTTCAATGGAGGAAACTCAGTGACCACAATAACAATGCAGCACATACCTCACTTAGTTCAGGGAAATTGTCTTGCTGACAGAAGGGACACTGCCACAGCCCTGTCTCATCGTTGCGGATTGCCTGGTCATAGCTCTCACCCTGTGGACGCCTGTGGGCAATGCCAGTGACGTTGCAGATGATGAGCTTTCCTGCAGGAAAGGGAGAGGACAGGGAAGGAAAGAAGAGAATGGGGACCAGGCTAAAAGAACTGGAGAGGTGTTCTTCCCACTGGCCTTTTAGTGTCAGAACATCTGTCTCAGGGCATGTCTACTGATTTCCCTCACATCCTTAAGAAGACAAGAGCTTCCCCTGATTTGATGAAGGGGGCACATGAGGCCTATCAGGAGTGGCTCCTGGAAGATCCTGCAGCAGCAGGTTAGAAGTATAATTGATCTTTGAACTCACTTTTGACTTCTAGTTCAGGGCTTCATGTTATTACTAATTATCCTAAAAACTGCACCATCTTTTTTACCTACAGTATAAACCTGCCTCACTCTGCTGGAAACATGGTTTGGTTTGAACGCCACAGTAAATGCACGCTCCGCCCCCAACAAATCCTCCTCCAACTGAAACCCAGCCCCAGCATTTACCAATGTAGAAGGTCTCTGGTGTTTCTTTGGTTAGCATGTTGAAGATTTCCTCTGTGTTGGGAGAGCGGTAGGCTGTCCGGAGGTCCTTGTACCGACAGCTCAGCTCCGCCCGGATGTCGTACAGCGTGATGTGTTTGTCACCATAGCCCTGGGGAAGATGCCCATCAGGAAGAGCCTGGCCACCACTCCCCACCTGGAGCCCCGGGGGCTTGCAATAAAAGGAGTAGGCCAGTTGGCTCCTGTCAGGGCTTCTCTTCTTTCCCATCAAGACTTACTACAGGAAACTTTCAAACTTTCTCTTTTATTTTTTCATTTTTATTTTTTCAGAGAAAGTGAGAGAAGAAGGCCCATGAGGAGGGAGAAGGGCGGAGGGAGAGAATCTCAAGCAGGCTCCCCGTTAGGCGCGGAGCTCGACATAGGGCTTAATCCCATGTCCCTGGGATCATGATCTGAGCTAAAATCCAGAGTCACACGTTCAACAGATGGAGCCACCGGGGTGCCCCCAAACTTTCTCTTAACCATGGAATGTTCTAGGATAAAAATGCTTCATGGAAACCCAATGTGGGAAACAGACACATGCAAAGCTATGCTGTTAAAAAGGAGGCCTAGAAAGAAACAGGAGTGCTGACACCAAGTTCTGCCCCCTGCGGTGACTGTAGCAGTCTAAGACTTCCTTGGCTCCTGAATAAGCAGAATGAAAAGTTCCTTGAAAAACCCAGTACAGCCTCGGCAGAGAGAAGAGACAATCAAGTCTCCCACATTAACACCACTGGAGGTTTTCCAGAGACTTGCTGCCTGAGTCTCCTCCCAATTAGGCCATCTTGGGTGACTTCTGTGCCAGGCCTCTACACAGTCACCCACCTGCCTCTCCAGTTCTTCTGCAAAGGCATCAAGGTCCAGATCCTTGAGTCGCTCTGGGTTTTCCAAGATCTCTTCGAGGGCTCCCGCGGGGTTGGCATCCTCAGCTGACTCATCATATTCCAGAGCATCCACTGCCATCTTCCTGGCCCACTCGTAGGTCTCAGGGTGGACTCGGGATCCATCGAGAACTTCAATGTAGGAGTCCGTGCTGAATGAAAGGCAGAAAAGGGGCAAGGATATAGAACAAGAAGCTTCTAGTAACAACCCAAATGTCCACCAATGGGGAACTGGTTAAAAAAATCAGGGTACCTCCATACAATGGAATACTATACAGCCATTAAAAATAATGAGGTAGATCTATGTGTGCTGACATGGAAAGATGGCCACGATATACTGATAGGTGAAAAATGCACTGCAAAACACTATGAGCCGTATGATCCCATTTTTGTAGTAAATGGGTAGTTAGTAAATGCATAGCAAAAACAAAATTTAGGAACATTGTAGTATACACCAAATTGTTATGGTAGTTATCTCTGGGGGGTGGGATTATGGGGGACTTCCACTTTCTGCACAATATTGCTATACTTTGAATTTTAAATGATGAACTTAAACAAGTCTCATATAAGAAGATAAAACAAAAAGGGGGAAAAGACCTCTAACAATTTGCTGACAGCTATTTTCCCCCATAAAGCCTTCCCAGGCTGGTCTTGCCCGTGCACTCACATGGACCTATGTTATTCGTGGAGTGTTACAGCAAAGCTGGGTGGAAAATGAAGTTTTAGAACTTGAAGCCTATTTCCCCACTGATTTCCATTACTGAATGAGGAGCTATGTGCCCGTGGAAAAGATCCTCCAAAGACTGAGTTGATAACTTCTGGAGAGGAAGAGGTCAATAGTGAAGTCCAAAGTCCACGTGAATAGAACTTTCTCTCATAACATCATCTCACACCATACTGAGTCTCTTCCCCCCTTCCTTCTCTCTTCATAACCCCACACTCCTTTTCCATTGCCCCTGTTAGCCCCACCCTCGTCTGCCACGGCAAACCATACTAACAGAACAGGTGTGTGTTTACTCAATGAAATCTTACATGTTTTCTGTCCTTAATTTATAAAGTAAGTTGATTCTTTTCATGTTTTTCTCATACAAAAAAACCTTCACATAATTGAACCGATCTTTTCCATAGGTCAGAGGCTCTTGACTTAATAAAGGTCGTTCACTTTTGCTTTAAAGTACTTCCTAATTCAAATACCTTGGGCCCTTTGACAGCCCTAATCCCCTGAATCCCCAAAGCAAAGCCCAAGGGAATTCTGCCTGGCCCACCCAGGCAGAGGGCATCACCTGTCCCCCAGGGAGGCCGTGTCGATCTTGAGGAAGCCAGCACAATTCATGAAGACTTTGGGACCCATGTGGCACATGGTGACCAGCTGGGTCCGACTCTCCAGCCTGGTGTTGTTCTGCTTCAGGATCTAGGACAGAGATGTGGAGTGAGCCAGAGCAGTAGGCAGGCCCCACCTGTCAGTCTGCTTTCAGGTTTCTGGGAAACTCTCTGTCCCCACGCCTCAATATCTAACTGAGCACTATACCATACTGTCTGCTACTTGAAAAAATTATTTTAGTGAACTCCATTATACCTGCCAAAAATAATATATAACCAATGTATAAGTTAAAAGTTAATGATAAAATATACACCCAAGTACTTTTCGTTCATCTTAAGAAAAAGGACACTACCAGTACTTCTGAAGTTCCTTGCATCCCCCATCAACTTGACTGAAATCCTTTTTCTACCACTGGAATAAACCCCTATCCTGAGGTTTGTGTCTTGTATGTTTGCTTTCACCCATTTAATTTTTTTAAAGTTTTTTTTTTTTAAGTTTATTTTGAGAGAAACAGAGAGAGAACATGTGCACACATGCATGTGCACTGGGGAAGGGCAAAGAGAGAGGGCAAGAAAATCCCAAGCAGGCTCCTCGCTGTCAGTGCACCACCCCACATAGGGCTTAATTCCACAAACTGTGAGATCATGACCCAAGATGAAATCAAGAGACGCTCAACCAACTGAGCCACCTGGGTACCCTTCTTCCATCCATTAAAAAAAAAAAAAAAATTTTTTTTTAATCTTTATTTTTGAGAGAGAGTGCAAGCAGGGAAGGAACAAAGAAGGCGAGAGAGAGAGACAGAGAGACACAGAATCCAAAGTAGGCTCCAGGCTCCGAGCTGTCAGCACAGAGCCCGACGAGGGGCTCAAACTCACAAATTGTGAGATCATGACCTGAGCCGAAGCCAGATGCTCAACTGACTGAGCCACCCAGGCACCCCTTCTTCCAGCCATTTTAGATCCAGTTTATGGCTATCTTTTCCATGAGCCACTCCAGTAGAGTAGTGAAGTATAGCAGTAAATATAGTAGTTGTGCCACCTGGGTCTGAGGTCTGACTTGGACTCTTACTAGCTAGATAACTCTAGACCAGTCTCTTTACTTCTCTGACCTTTTGTCAAATTATACTGGCAATTGTAAAGGCTCAGTGAAATAGGAACTTCTCTTATTTTCTCATTCAACCCAATTTTACCTTTAGGAGATGGGTCCCTTTTCGAGGTCCCAGACCACAGACATACTGGATTAAGGCCTGGCTGTATGGGTGGGCGATGGCACGGTTGACATCGACTCCAACCTCATTGACTCGGTTGATAAATTCACAGTACAAGGCGTTGAGCAGCTCCTCTTTCACCACATGCTCCTGCCGATACACATCAGGCAGGGATAAGGTTACTGTGCCCTTCTGATTGCTAAGCTTGCCTGTCGAATCATACTCACCTGCAAGGGATGAAACTTGAGACACAGGATGTCTTCATCAGAGCTGCACACCTGGGCAAATTCAATAAGAGGGTCCTGGATGCGCCGGGCCAGGGAGACGGCCTGTCTCAGCACTGGAGGGTAATCCCGGAACTCTGCCTAGAGTCAAACAAGGACCAATGGGACCATTAAGTCCCTTCTGTTCCAACAGCAAAAGGAGATCCAAACCATTCTGGCTTTAAGTCACTTTCTCATCTCCTCTGGGACCCTTTTTTCCTGGGGCCAATTTAGTTTGCAGGGCTCCCAATCTGAAGCATGACTGGCAAAATGAAGCACCTGCACATGGGTAAGTGAGGAAGTGCAGTACTGTGCCCCAGACCCCTTCGTTTTCCTAGTAAATTTCCCAGGGATTGAGAGCTCTCGCTTGTGCAGTTCCTAAGAATGGAGTTCTAGCATTACCTCTGATTTCTTGCTGTTCATGTAGAGAATGGCCAGCTCGTTGTCAACCAGCTCCACCCCAATAGAGGACAGTTGTTGGCCCTGGTCCAGCTCATGCACAATGCGTTTCACATCTTCAATCAACATCTGGGCGTCCCTGGAGGGATGAGGGGTGTTGGTCAGGGCTCTTTCTGAATAGTTTCTCAGGGATAGACAGATTCATGGCTGGGTGGGAGTGGGGAGGCAAAGGGCTTTGAAGACAAAGAGATACCCCCCTGGGGATGGGAAATTTACCAAGGGTCTAGATGCCTACTCTGTTAAAGGCATAAAGCCAGGTTCAATAGGAAGGAATGAGTGAATTTAAGCCAGGTCTAGTCCGATCCCCTGGTGCCCCTACCTGTTTTCTCCTGCAACTGTCACCACATGAGGTTTTTTGTTCAGAAGAAATTTCTTTAGTGTTTCAATGTCTTGAGCCTGGATTGAAATAAAATTGGAACTGAATGGCTCTGAAGAGAGGGAGATTTCTAACAGTTCT
The DNA here is from genome assembly GCA_028646485.1 of Cryptoprocta ferox. Classification (NCBI taxonomy): domain Eukaryota; kingdom Metazoa; phylum Chordata; class Mammalia; order Carnivora; family Eupleridae; genus Cryptoprocta; species Cryptoprocta ferox. The sequence goes on from CM053565.1 coordinate 16,497,546, forward strand.
CTCTCCCTAAGCAGCACAAGACCTTGTAAGACCAGAGAATAATAAGCTCCACGTTAGACGCTGATGCGCACACACACTAACTGGAACACAAAATAAGGAGATTAAGACCTTTGGTTTGAATGTTATATATCCACTAACATTTCCTAAAATTACTATACTTCTGGCTCATACTTGGTAGTGATGAACAAAACACACTTGGGTCTTCCTTTCTAATTAGTAATCTCTACACCCAAAGTGGGGCTTAAACTCACGACCCCGAGATCAAGGGTCACATGCTCCTCTGACTGAGCTGGCCAGGTATAAACATCCTTGGGTTTTTCCTACCATAAACCGCTGCTCAGCTATCAGGACTATCCTAATCTCATTTCAATGTTTTCTTTTTTTATTTTTAATTTTAATTTTTTTTAAAAGAGACAGCGTGAGCAGGGGAGATGAGAGAGAGAATAAATCTTAAAATCTTAAGCAGGGCCCACGCTCAGTGGGGAGCCCAACCCCATGACCCTGGGATCATGACCTGAGCTGAAATCAAGTCAGACGCTCAATCGACTAAGCCACCCAGGCGCCCCAACGTTTCCTTTTTCAAAAATGGCTGTTTGTGAAAAATTACTCTAGAATGCAGCTCTCTCACAAAATTGAAAGATACCATTAGGTTAAGGAAATCAGAAGCATATACATGAGATGAATTCAAATTCCTCCTTCCTTGGAAAAAACACTGAAAGGCTAAAGCAGGGAAGAGGTTGGCTTAATGCCTCCCTGGCTTTCAGCTATTGGAACAGGATGACCCAGATGCTGGTAAGAACGGGTGGAGTGCTACAATGGCAGCTTCCAGAAGCACACAAGACCCAGGAATTGGCCCCCAGCCTGAAGCAACTTCTGCACCAGAACTTGAGTGCCATCTACTGCTTATGAAGTTGCAACTTATCCCAGGGCTCCAGGGTTCAGCAACCAGGTAGAGATAACCACGGGCTTGCGTTGACGTTGTGTAGACCATAAACGCATATCCCCACCGAACTGTAAAACGCACTTACGACATACACTTGGTTGCCCTATCCTAGCCACTTGCCTTCTTTTCCCGTTCTTCCTCTCTCCATGCAGTTCGCCGTTTGGTAAAATGGGGCAGTCGAAGGAAGTCTGTCACTTCTCCTTCACCGTTGACCAGGGCGCAGAACACAGGGTGATCTCTGCCGACCAGACCAGAAAAGAATAGTGCAACAATCAGAAAACAAGAAGATGTAAGTAAGAGTAGAATGAGATTAGGCAGAGAGAGAAGGAATGACGGTGGGAAGGGGTGAGGCTGGGCAGTTACCTGGCAGAGGAGAAAGCAATGCCTAGGACGCGGATGCCCTTTCCTTGGTTCTCATCCATAAAGTCATCATCTTCCTCTACCTGTTGATCTGGCCGGTAGGGTGCCACCCTCAACCAGTTGTAGAGTTTCCGACTACAGGCCTGGGGAAGAGACACACCAGACACTATGGCCAACAAGCTTGCCAAGCATGCTAAGGAAACAGATGTGGGCACACATGTGCACAGGCTGTACTGACATGTGCACACGTTCCTAGCCCCTGGCAGGCTTACAATGTGAAGGTGTACCTTGCTTTTGTAAACAGCAGAGTGTACAGAGAACAGTAATATGAACAAAGAGTGTTTGGGCTGGGGTGGGGAGCCAAGAATCTTCTCAAAGGGGGAGGTCTTGGGAGTGACCCATGGCTTCTTTGCTAGAAGACTACTTGTAAGGAGTTCCTTCACTCTCAGCTCTAGTTTGGGGAAATCACAGGACTAAAGACCGTGAGTCTTAACCTTTATGACATATTCTTTGGCTTCGGCCAGCAGCTTGTTCTTAAGCTCTTTGGCCATCTGCACGTAGAGGAACTGCTGCAAGGCTCGCTCGATGGCCATGGTGCGCTGCCGGTTCCACTCCTGCACCTGGTGGCTGAACTCATCTCGGTAGTAAAACTGTTTGATCTCTTCGAAGTATGTCTGGTCATTGCCATAGCTGAGGAGAGATAACACTGCAGTGTCGGGGAAGGAGGAAACATGATACTCGAATGTCCACAAACACTGTGAACCACGGACAACGGCCTGCTCACCTCTGAAACTGTGGTTCGTGTTCCTGAGGGACCCTTCCCTCCAGCTGGCTCTTCATCAAGCCCTTCCCCAAAGAGCTCCCACCCCAGAGCTTTACTTACCCTTCCACCCCTTTCATATCTATGCTGATGTCAATGGTGAGCAGCCCTTCATCTTCTGCCAAGCAGATCTTGAGGAACTGGTCATCTCTCAGTTCCTTAACAGGCTTGTTCTTTAAGTACTTGAAGGAGTAAGCGTAGTGGGCCTCATCCACATCCTGTGCATATCAAGAGGAATTTTCAGCTTACTGACAGGCTGGGCTGGGCCCTGGGGGAAAAGCCCGCCTCTCGGCTTGCCAGCAGACGGCTCGGCTGAGCACAAAAGCAAGAAACTCAGTTCAGAGGAACACAGAGCCGGGCCACATGCTGGCTCAAAGCCCTTCCCCCAGCTCACCTTTCTACCCTTCTTGGTGGGGGTTATGTTTAGCTTGGCTCTCTCCTGGAAGGTCTGCCTCAGCACCTGTCGGACGAGGGGCTCTCGGGCAATCTGCAGGGCTACCATGTAGCGGGCACCTTCCAGCACAGCTTCAGGTGTAGGGAACTGGCTGTGGGGAAAAGGCGCGGCTGCAGGACTACGGCGTCTTTGCCCTCAGGCCCCGCCTCCCGCTGGCCGCTCGCCACAAGCCTACCTGCAGACGTAGTCCTTGGCCAGCTCCAAAGGCTCTGCAGGGAACTGCTCGGTCTCGTGCCGCTGGTAGCTGTCTCGCAGGTTTTCCCCAAATTGTTCAGGAGTGAGCCCAAACTTTTTGGCTAGGCCATCTAAAGCAAATAGGAGGGTGAAAGGTAAGGCAACAGCTGGGGTGACAGATCTCTCTGGTCTTTGAGTCCAGAGCAGCTATTCTGGGCACTAGACTTTAAGAGGGTCATGAATAAACAAGACCAGAAACTTTACAAAAAATTAAAAAAAATATCCAACCCTGCCTTTAAACACCTGACAGGTTACGAGCCACAAAAACTAATTTTCTGTGACTCCTGGGCCCAGAACTAAGGTGGAAACTACAGTTTAATAGAACTTCTCAAAGCCAAGATGGACTTCGTCCCTCTGATCATGTGAGCTTCCCCTTCCTTCGGGCAGTTAGGGAGAGGCTAGACCATTACTGTGGGGTAGGGGTGGGTGCTGGGGGGCCAGTGTTCACAACTAGATTAGTGACTCGCTCAAAAAAGTCCTCTCCTGCCCACCGGTGACTATCAGGTAATTCCCCCTGCCCAAGGCCAGAATGCCCAGGACACAATGCAGCTAGCTTTTACCTAGACCCGCGCTCTGGCATATGGTGTACATGTCTCGGCGGGAGGCCTGCTTGAGCTCCGGGCCCCTCTGCTCCTCATCTTCTGCCTCTTCGCCCTCACCTGGGGAGAGAACATGAGTTAGTGCTCTAGTTTCCAGCCATTCCCAAGGATCTGCCATATGCAGGGAAGCCCCAAAGGGCACTCAAGCAAGAGCATCCTTGGGGATGGTGTGGCCATCAAGCCTCCTGGGTTTTCTGTTCCAGCACTCACCGTCCTCATCGCCCTCCTCCCTCACACGCTTCAGCTTCTTGCGGCTGGCCTTGGCAGCGTTCTGCATCTTGGGGATATCACGACCGTAATATAGCAAGAAATGGTTGTAGACATCTTTCAGTTCATCCATTGACTGTACATCCTTAAGCCTAGAAGAAAAGGGACACAAGACCTGTCATTAACAGTACACCAAGTTCTGCTATTAGAGGTCCAATTCCCAGGAGGCAAGATCCCAACTAGGATGGGCGTCTGTATTCTTCCATTATTAGAGATACACAACAACTCCAGACCGTGACTTCCCTGCGACCGAGGTATCTTTAAGAAGGGATACGTCAAACAAATAGTGGCTGGTGGTTGTTAGAAATGGAGATGAAAAGGGAGACGAAGCACCCCATCTCTAGCAAAGTTCAGAGTCCTTGAGACGGTCTGTCCCTCCCCCACCAGCTTCATGACACTGGCCACTAAAGTCATCTGCTCCCTTCCCACACTCCACTGATTCCAGGCTCACCAAGCTCCTTCCTGGTTATAATTTGGTTTTCCACGTACCTTTACATACACGGAATTTTCAGATCAGAAAACATGACTACTTTACCTTTTCACCTTTTACACCAATACAGATAACTAAAATACATTTGCTTGCCAGAGAGATCACTTTTGATGTGGTGACAAGTTGGGTTTCTAAGGGACGGACCCTGTGCTGAGGATTTTGTGGGTTACGATGCTCCTTGGGGGCCTTTGGTCTGAGGACGCCTTGTAATGGAATAAATCTTGCACACTTTACCTCTCCATGTCGGTGGTATCCAGAGCCCGGATGCCATCAGCCAGGGGTTTGTCAGGGTCAGCAGAGATTTGTTCATACTGATAAGCCTGCATCTTCTCAAACAGTCGTGTTAGGTTCTCTTTGCGGATCCTCAGCTGGGTCCACTAGGATAGGATAGGGCACGACTAATGGTTGGTATTCAGCCTTCGAGACCCAAGGCTGCTCTGTTCGTTACCAGGAGACCCGGGGAGAGCTTGACAGGCCCGGGAGGTTTGGGCTGCCACGTGATATGTACAGGAGGCTTGGGCTTTGGTAGTAGTGGTGCCCAATCCACACCTCAGCCTGTTAGGGGCATGGATCCATCATACCTTTTCATCCCACTGCCACACCCTCCACAGGTCATTGATGTGCAACTCCGGCTCCACATACTCCTTACGGTAGAAGGCAATAAAAGGCACCTAGGGTGACAAGGAGACTGCAGTCAGAGTGGGGAGATCTGTAAGGAGCTCCTTTGCTAGAGGGGTAAACAGCTCCAGGAAATTCAACAGTCAGAGCGTGGCCTCCCTCACAGGCTCATCCAGGGCATGTGCTCGCCCCGACGGGGGAAGATGATGCTGCAGACAGGTCGAACAAGGGCTCTCCTGGTCACTAGAGTATCCTCTGGTCCGCACATTCTTGAGCCAAGGGACCACGCCTGAGGACAGGCAGGGAGCTACTTTTTCCCTCATCCCTAGCTGAATTTCTAACCAATGGACCATTGGAGCCTGAGGTGCTACCTCAAAGTGTTGATTTCGCATGAAACCCAGGGCTTCTTTAATCTTCTGAATTGTGCTGGGCCCTTTACGACTGAAGCTACTGGTCGGCTGGCCTCGGTCTAGGTAATCACAGCTTTCCTACAGCCGGAAAGAAAAAGAAACAGCGACAACACTGTTACTTGTTTTGTCTTACCATACATGAAACTGCTCCATGTCAAAAGAGAACTCGGTCAGAAGTCTAGAAAAATCTCTCATACACCTGTACACACCCATACTTGTTTTGTACTAGGCACACAGAGATAGACATTTGGGGCACGGGAGGAGCAGGTCTTCATCTTGATGAAGTAGCTTCTGGTTCGTGTCAGACAGAAGGATCTTTTTTGGGTACCTGAAGGGAAATGGTTGGTGTGGCAAAGGCATTCCTGTAGATCCAGTCGGCTTCCTCCTCTAGTTCGTCATCTTCAGCCCCCTTGACTGGGATGGAGCGGAGCTGCATGGGATGAGACAATAGTGAGAATGACTTTGTCCCGTATCCCATGTAGGAAACAACACACACTGCTTCCAGACAGAAACGGGTGCTCCACGGACACATTTCCAGTGCCCAGAAGAGCCCTGTCCTGGCACAAAGCAGACACACTTTGTGTATCTGCTAAAGAAAGACGGCCATTTCAAGAACCATAAGCAGCAGAAGTAAGGGCTGGACTCCCTGCACCCCCTGGTCAGATGAGGTTCAAAAGCCAACTTCCTACATATATTCAATATCAGATTGTTGCTATGGATTGTTCCTCTGGCATGACCCTTGAAGCAAGGAGGCTCAGGGCAGGTGATGACACATTGGCAAAAGGACAGAAGCTGATGCTTTCTTACCTGGAACCTCTCAGGCAGGTCAGTGGCTCGGATTTCATTGTCCTGATCTGTGAGGTGGCTGCTTTCTAGCTCACTGGGCTCATACATCTCAAAGATGCTCCTGCGGCTCACACGTTTTTTGGTGGTCTTCTTGGGGCGCACGCGGATCTCCCCCTCGGCCTCATCATCCTCATACTCATACTCTTCCTCCAGTTCTTCGTCATACTCATTGTATTTCTCAAACTCATCATAGTCAAAGTCCACACCAAAAATCTCCTGGGCTTCCTGCAGGGCCCTGTGGGTGACAGCAAGAGGCGGTTGGCCCAGGTTCTGGTGAGAGGAGAAATGCAGCCTCAGCGCAGATCCTTTACTTGCCCCAAAGGAAACTAAGAAGGTTAAAAGAGAGGTAAATTTAAAAAGTAGGGGTTCCTGGGTGGCTCAGTTGATTAAGCATCACACTCTTGATTTCAGCTCAGGTCATGGTATCATGGTGGTGAGACTGAGCCCCATGTTGGGCTCCATGATAGGCATGGAACCTGCTTAAGATTCTCTCTGCCCCTCACCTGCCTGCACATGCATGTGCAGCGCACATACGCGCTCTCTCTAAAAAGAAAAAAATGGGCCTGCTCTACTTAAATAAATAAGCAAGCATACTCACTTTGGAAGTAAAGGCTTAGTTGGGGGATATTTCTGGGAGAACTATTATTTATGAAACAAAAAAAGCCCATTGTCGGTATATGCCAGTGTCAGGGGCCAAACGCAACAGGGCAGATAGATCCATCTTCTGCTAACGCAGTACAGTATCCCCTCAAAGCAAAAGCTTTCTTCCAACACAATTATACTTAGAACGCCAATACAGAAATGAACAGACATGGAGCTTCAGGTGAAGAGGGGAGACGGAAGCCTGCATACACATGGCTCCACCCTAATCCCACAGTAGCTCCATTAGCAGAGAGCTCTCGGGGCTTCTAGGAGCAGTCTGAAATTCCTGCCTAGTAAAAGTTAGCTGAGTTAGGAAGCAAAATGGTTGAGAGATGGAATGTCCCATTTTTGGCAGAAGCCTCTGGTTTCCTCCTTGACTGGGTCTACTCAGATGCCCGTATCACCAGCCCGTACCAGCCCCACTCACGCATCTGTGTATCCAGGAAGCTTTTTCCGCCACTTAGGTTTTTTCAGAGGCTGGCCATCATCGTCCACAATGAAGTCGTCGATGTCTGGGTAGGGAAGGAAGGGATTAGTGCTCAGAGGCAAGGGATGAGCCGGGACTGAATGGCTTTAGTTCCCACTGTGTGAGTGGCCACTGAGGAGGAGAGTGGGGAGGCTCCTGAAAATGAACTTGTTTCTGTCAAATGCTGGGGGCCTACAGCTGAAGAGTAGTTTTCCATCCTGCTCCTAGGGGCTAGGAAACCCCAACACCCACCCAAACACTGGCCTCCCTGCCTGGTGCCACGTACCTGACTCCTCATCGTCCTCCTCCTCCTCCTCTGGGGGAGCCGTGGGGGCCTCCACAGCCTCTGGCCCTTCTTCTCCTTCCCCATCCTGGAAGATTTCCTCTGCAATAGCCTCTTTTTCATGTTCCTCTTTGCCATACTCCTCCTCATCGTCATCCTCGTCATCTGACATTTTTTTGACACGTCGGTATTTTTGCTAGGGGTGGGAAAACCTGTGTCATTAGGGTCTGAGAGGACCTGCAGAAGGGTGGCTGCTCACTAGTCTCACTCTCATTTCCCCCGCCATGGTTGTGCTGACTAGGGGAGATGGCAAAGAGCACACTAGGAGATGCTCTTTCAGCACCAAGGCCCAGCCCTCAAACCCTGACAAGCCTTTCTCTAACAAGCACCCAGACCTGGGATGCAGCTCTAGTCTCCATAGCACAGTGACACTGAGCAACTTCCTCTTCCCCTATGCTTCCCAAACTGTTCTGGAGGTGCCTCGTCCCCCAGAAGTCACTGAATTTCAAGAGCTTTTTCCTTCATCCCCAGGGGCAGAGACAAAGAACGACACTTACTCCTCTTTTGACTTTGACACCCAAATTCTCCTCAATGAGGTCAAAATCATCATCCTCCAGGCGGTCGTCAAAAGATGCTGGAGAAAACAAAGTGTTACCCATGATGATGGAGAGGCCCCTTGTCCACTGTAACTTCCACCCCAGCCTCACCTGACTGAGGAGAGACTACTCACTGCGTTTTCTCTTCTTGTGGCCAACATCATCTTCTGAATCACCAGAGTCACTACCCTCATCCTCCTCCCCTTCATCTTCATCGTCATCATCATTGATAAAGCCTTTCAGATTGCCTTGCTCATCCTGATCATCTAGGTTCTCCTCCTCCTCCTCCTCATCTGGAAAATATGCATGTTTGAGGCATGGCATTTGGGAAACGGGTTGGGGTGGGGCAGGACCACCTGCTTAACTGTGATTCTCCATCTGCTCTAAACCTAATGATGTGGCTGCCAGGTTAACTCTTTGGCCTCATCTAATGAAAAAACATGGCCACTGAGTTCGAGCAGGAGCCTCAGAAAGGACTATCTCCCTTCTATGCCCCCCCCATCTGTTTTAGGCAAGATAATCTTCCTAATTACTTTGACTTCTCAAAATCATCACTAGGAGCTTTACAGCCACCAATAATCTTTGTTTTCCTCTTACTTTAGAAATTCAGTGGCTATATTACTTCTTTCATCCATAATTCTTTTCAAAACACTTAAATTTACCTTTCTGTCTTTAAAGCCATTTCATGGTTCTACTCTGCTGAGGATCCTAATGGTTGGGTTTGGCCAGGGAAATAGAAAACTGGGCTCATAAATACCAACACTGCAGGGTCTCTAAAAGAGGAAAACGTGACGCATGTATTTATTTGTTGGTTTACTGTCTGTCCCCTCCCGCTAACATAGACTCCATGACTGCAGGGTCTTCCTTTCATATTCTAGCTCTAGGCGCAGGACCTGGCACATAGCAGACAGATGCTCAGTTAGTTATTGTCTATAAATGACTGAAAATTCTCAAGCTGGTACCTCATGTGTGATAACTTCTGTGCTCAGCCTGAGCCTCTCATCAGCAAGAATCCAACTATCCAAAGCTTAGCAATAGTGGGGAGAAGCTTGAGGCTGGGGCCTCCTCACCGTCATCCTCCTCTTCCACAAATTTCTTGGTGACTCGGGGCACCACTTCGCCTTCATCATTGTACTCTTCCTCTGACTCCTCAGCCTCGCTTTCCACAAAATCAGACATCGCTGCAGCTTCTCACGGCCTGCCTAAGATGCCTTAGAGAAGGAAGGAAGATGGGGATAAAAAAAATGAGACACGTGACTTTACAGAGCACCTTAAACCTTTCTACAAACAGCCTTTTAGCCACGTGCCACTGCTCTGCCCTCTGAATCATTTCCACCTAAGGAGGAGACAGTAAGAATCAGATGGCTCTATCTTCTTCCATTTTCCACTCTTCCCATGGTCACTCCTCTTGCAAGTGCCTTGAAAAAGATTATTGATTACATAGAACTTCTCTATATGCAGCAGGAGTTTGAACTGCAAGGGTCCAGTTATAGGTTTTTTTTTTTTTTAATGTTTTTATTTATTTTTGAGAGAGACAGAGCACAAGTAGGGGAGGGGCAGAGAGAGAGGGAGACACAGAATCCGAAGCAGGCTCCAGGCTCTGAGCTGTCAGCACAGAGCCCGATGTGGGGCTAAAAACCCACAAACTGTGACATCGTAACCTGAACTGAAGTCGGCACTTAACCGACTGAGCCACCCAGACGACCCAGGTTTTTCCTGATAAATACGGTAGAGTACTATAAATGGATTTGTTCTTCTGAATGTGATTTTAACATTTTCTTTTTTCTGGTTTACTTTAAGCATACAATATACAGTGCATATACAAAACGTGTTAGTTGAGGCTTCTGTAAAGTTTTAGGGGAGTCAAAAGTTACACACAGATTTTCAACTGTGCGGGAGGCCACCATCCTTACTCCCTGCATTGTTCAAGGGTCAACTGTATACCAAAGAATTTTACTTCACTTATCATTTGGGGGGCAAGAATGGGTGAATGAGGAAAGAAATTAGTGTATGTATGATTATATAGGTAGGCATATGGTAGCAGTGATGCTATATGGCTGCTCATAAGATATTTGGGAAATGAGTGACAACTTCATGACAGGCACTTTCAAATACATTATATCTGGCTACTGACAAAGCCAAAAGGAAAAATCTTTTTAATGGATTAAACAACATTTCATGAACTCGAGCCCCTGTGTGTGAGTAGTGGTTGGGAGCATTTGGGTGGAGAAGGGGTCTCTTAGAAACATTAGAACCAGGGGCACCTGGGTGGCTCAGTCGGTTAAGCAACCGACTTCGGCTCAGGTCATGATCTCTCAGTCTGTGAGTTCGAGCCCCAAGTCAGGCTCTGTGCGGACAGCTCGGATTCTGTGTCTCCCTTTCTCTCCACCCCTCCCCTGTATACTCTCTGTCTCTCTCTCTCTCTCTCAAAATTAAATAAACATTAAAAAAAAATGTTAGAAACATATCCCTATTTTTACCATTTACCTCCCCAGCAAAACAAAAAAACAAAAAAACAAAACCACTTTGAAAGTGACTTCCATGGCCTACAAAATAAAGGCAACATACTTAAATGCAAAGATTGCTGGGCTTAAGAGAAGAGATCAAATTCTGGTTCCACCATCTACCAGATATGTAACCTAAGCAAATTATTCAATGTGTCTGAATATCAGCTTCTTCATCTGGAATACAGGAATAGCACTACCTACCTACCTTGCACAGTAATTGAGAATATTACATGACACAGGGGAAAGAACCTAGTTTATGGCTTCAATACATGTTAACTGAGTTTGAATTTGAAACTTGGGCCAAATTTTTCTTAGCATTCTATAATTCTGTACCAATCAATCCCAAATTTGTCTTTTACTTCCCCATTTTCAGACTCATCCAAAGCCTGGAAATCGCAGTGGAGAATCCCAGAACCCTAACATGGAGTTTCCTGGGCCCTGTTTGACTTTAAATATTTTATTTAATTTCGAGAAAGAGAGCATACATGTGCAAGCAGGGGAGGCAGAGAGAGAGAGAGAGAGAGAGAGAGAGAAACAAGATAATCCCAAGAAGCCTCCACACTGTCAGAGCAGAGCCTGATGCAGGGCTTGAACTCACGAACCATGAGATTACAACCTGAGCTGAAATCAAGAGTTGGATGCTTAACTGACTGAGCCACTGAGGCACTCCAGACCTTGCAGGACTTTAAAAAACAGCATACATCACACAATCATAACATCAAGATCCTATTCTGGAATCTTGAACCTGGCTGGTGATAAAACTCAACATCCGTCCCTGTCTTGTCCTGAATGATGGTCCATTGTATTTGTGCCCATTTTCTCCACTTAGACCATAAGCTTCTGGAAGTTAGAGACCATATCTAACTGAGAAGCTAATAAAAACCACAAAAACACAAATGGCAACATGAGAGGCATTACAAGACACTTTGTGATTCTCTACCAAGTAAGCTGTATCCTTCTAGGTGCTCTGTACAAAATAGGAACTGCTCAATATCTGTCAAACACATTACTTACTTTTTCATATTGGTGCCACCTTCCCAGTGAAAGACGGCAGTGAAATGGAAGAAAAGAGGAGGCTAACAGCTACTTGAAATGGTCTGAGCTCTAGAAGGAGCCTTAAATTCTGTGGCTCTAATTCTTCTGAAAATTACCCTTACTGATATCAACTGATACCACAACCAATTAACTTCAGGTTTACAAAACTCAAAGAAACAAAATTGAAGGTACTGAGTTCTGGTGGAAAAGGAGGGGCAATGATATGGTCTTATGTTCAATTTCAGGCTGAGGTTTCAGATGCCATTCTTTTCAAGCTTTACTCAATGCCTACCATGTACATACAATCTGCTAAGATGTGGGGGTTTGAAGGGAAACAGAATTGCTTGTTATCAAGGAGTTGACTTCTAGTAGAAAGAGAGAGATCTGAAAACAAATAAGAACCATAAAATAATTATATATATTATATGCAGAGAGCAGGCATAGGAAGAGACCCAACCCACAACACTCACACAAAACCCTACCAAAACTAATATAGGCCTTTCCTTTAAGCAATTAAAAAAAAAAGTGCCCAGAGGAATAATAATCACACACCTACCAAGTTTCAGACACTTAAGAAATACCAATTAACCCCTACACTGATCTATGAGTTACAGTACACTTCTCTCTCCATTTAACAAAGGAAAAAACAGACGCAGAGATGAAGTCATTTGTTCGAGCTGACACAAATATCGACTCCAAAGTCACAGCTGTTTCTACTATGTCAGTAGATCTCTATGTGTGGTCCAGGGACCACCTCTTCCCTTGTCTCATAAGTGTACAGTGGAGTTTTCCAGAGGAAATATGATGTGTAGTATCACATCACTGAATGCAGAAGCAGATATGAAAATCCAGCTATATTCTATTAAGGCAGACATCAAAAAGAATTCGGGGGGAGAGAGAAAAGTAAAACAATGTCACTCTTTTCACTAAATTTGAAGATTACAATTTCCATAAAAGTATTGTTTATGTTAAAGTGTAGTGGACTTATTTTTTCCTCCAGCTTTATTGTAACAGACATATAACATTGTGTAAGTTTAAGGTGTATACGGTGTTAATTTAACATACCCATATACTGCAAAATAATTACTTTTGTGGTGCAATTATTATCATTTTAAAATGAATTAATGTATCCAGTTTTAATTTCTAATCTGGTAAATACCAAAATGTAAAAATCTCATAAGCATCAACAGATACAACTCACATACACAAAATGTCTTTGGAATCTTAAATTATCTTTAAGACAATAAAGGGGTCCTGGGGCACCTGGGTGGCTCAGTCGGTTAAGTGACGGACTTCAGCTCAGGTCATGATTTCACAATTTGTGGGTTCGAGCCCCTCATTGGGTTCTATGTTGACAGCTTGGAACCTGGAACCTGCTTCAGATACTGTGTCACTCTCTCTCTGCCCCTCCCCCTCTCAGTCTCTCTTTATCAAAAATATATAATTATATATATATTTTTATTTTTGAAAGAGAGCGTGTGGGCCAGAGGAAGGGTCAGAGAGAGAGAGAAAGGGAGACAGAGGATTGGAACTGGGCCTGGGCTGACAACAGATGTGGGGCCTGAACTCATGAACTGCGAGACCATGACCTGAGCCGAAGTCAGATACTTAACCAACTGAGGCACCCAGGCGCCCCATCTCTCTCTCAAAAATAAACACACACACACACACACACAAAGTATAAAGATGTCCTAAGTAAGATCAAAAAGTTTGAGAGCTGCTATACTATGATTGTGACACACCCCACAGGGTGGTGATACGGAAAGTCTTATGGTTAGACTGATGCTCTTTTTTCCCTAAGAACTGTGTCCTTAAGGTAATGTATTTGAGTGCTGCCAAAGTGAGTACCTAAAACTGCTAATTAGATCTGGTGCTCTAATTTTAATCTTGACATCACTCCCCCCATCCCTGAACTAAACCATTAAAAATAGATTTGGGTGCAGCAGCCCCCACACACAGCTTGCTTTAATTAGGCTATCAGACCCACAAATTCAGTCTTACAAAGCCTTAACATCTTCACATTAAGCGTCAGCTCCTGCAGACCAGATGCCCTCCAACCTACTTGACAGAGAGAAACAGACTGCCTACCTGATGAAAACAACAGCCCTCTTCTGTCCCGGGGGGCAGCTGGTGCTCTGTGCTACATGCAGCTTTCCTCCGATTCCCTAGGTTAGCAATAGAGTACGTGCTGTGCTATAGCGGGGAACGCTTCCAATCTAGCTCACTGCCAAGACTTCCAGTTAAAAGATGTGCGCCAGACGCAATCCTGACTTGCTGCAGCTTGTGGGAGCGAGATGGGGAGAGGTGCTGCAGCAGCACTGCAGGCTGAGGCTGGCAAGCAGCAGCTACTCCAGAATATATATATATATTTTTCCTTAAAGTTTATATATTTATTTTGAGCGAGAGGGAACATGCACATGAATGGGGGAGGGGCAGAGACAGACAGAGAGAGAGAAAGAACCCTGAGCAGGCTCCACACACTCGGGGCAGAGCCTGATGCGGGGATCGATCCCAGGAACCATAAGATCATGACCCTAACCGAAACCAAGAGGTGGTCACTTAACCGACTGAGCCACCCAGCTGCCCCCAAATACTATTTATTAGCATATGATTAATATTAATATATGGTATCTGATGTGGGCCCAGTGTAGTTTGGATTTTTTATTTAGGATTTATGCTCTTGAATTTTCCCCATATTCAGACCGTAAGTTAAATTCGATACTGAACTAGGTCTAGAAGGGCCAGGGGTAGTGAAGGGAAGTTTCTCCAGGCAGGAGCACAGCTGCAGTATAAGAGGTGGCTCAACGGGGGAGGCTGGTGGTTACCCATGACATCTCCGGATGAGGAATGGAGCTAGGATCAGATTGCCACAGGGAGGCCCTCGGCAGTCTCTCCTTTTGAACAAGATGATGTAGAGCAGGCAATTAAAATGAGACCAGACCAGAGCGAAAAAAAAGATGTCTGTTAATTCCCTCCACTGGATGCTTCAATTAACATTCCTTTTTTTTTTTTTAAGGGATAAGCTCTGTGCTGGGACTTGGGTATATAAAAATGAGTAAAATATGCTCTTTTACCTTGGTAGAACTCATAATCTCTCTCAAAAACCTTGTAAATAAAGTTATGATAAAGCGTAATGAATGTTGTATTACAGTCACATACCAGGACTATAAGAGTAATATGAGGAGAGAGGTCAGAGAATGCCCCAGAAAAGGTGATGCCTAAGTTGAGAGAAGTTAAGAAGACAGTATGGAAAAAGCAACATGAGTAAAGGCTTAGGTCTGAAAGGGCCTATGGTCTGGGAAATAGCCCCACAAGTCTGGTGTGTGGACTTTAAAATAGAAGACATTCTGTATTTTATGAGCTAGGACTACCCAGTTTGGAATTTAAAAATCTAAAAGTTTAATAAATGAAGTATTCGGAGTCCACTTATGACAAATTATTTTAAATTCAGAACTCTTTAAGAAAAACCCTAATCACACCAAATCAAGATGTGAAAATAAAGGAAAGGTTAGGAGTGCCTGGCTGGCTCAGTCAGTAGAGCATGCAACCCTTGATCTCGGGATCGTGATTTCAAGCCCCATTTGGGTGCAGAGATTACTTTAAAAAGAATACAGAAAAAGTTAGCTCTACCTATACACATTTTAATGTGTGCACCACATTACAGGAAATAACAGCCTTATGATCTTTTCAACGACGTAGTATAGAAAGCATTACTGTTGGGGTGCCTGGGTGGCTCAGTCGGGTAAGCCAGATCTCAGCTCAGGTCATGATATCATGTCATGGTTCATGGGTTTGAGCCCTGTGTTGGGCACTGCGGTGATGGTGCAGAGCTTGCTTGGGATATTCTCTCTCCGCCCCACAAAAAATAAACTTAAAAGCATTATTGTTAATGATGACTAACATAACTAATTTAAAATATCAATTATCTCTTTTCTTTCCACATTTCTTTGGGGAATAAGGAAAGGGCAAAAGAGAAGCAAAAACAACTGAAATATATAACCAGAATCAGAATCGCTGCAACCCAAGGAGTAAGTTACTGAGCCCTGTGCCACACACACTGGGGAACATATAGTTCCTGTCCTAGCACAAGGGCTATCAAGCCACAGAGGGCCAGATCTGCCACTGTAGTACAAAATCAGATACTGATAATATATAGAACAGGAGTGGCTTAATTTGGCCAAGGAGCTTTAGTTTGGTGATCCCTGATCCACAAGTACAGGAGTAATTGAAAGAATTGGTGACCACGGTACCATGGGAACCTGTAAGAGTGGACTCCAACCTCTGTTTTGAGGAAGTGACTTTTTTTTTTCCAATTTGTTAATTTTTTAGAGACAGAGAGAAACAGAGCGTGAGTGGGGGAGGGCCAGAGAGAGAGAGAGAGAGAAATACAGAATCTGAGGCAGACTCCAGGCTCTAGCTGTCAGTACAGAGCCCAACGTAGGGCTCAAACTCAGGAACCATGAGATCATGACCTGAGCCGAAGTCGGACACTTAACCTACTGAACCAACCAGGCACCCCTTTAGGAAATGACTTTGAATAAACACCTTAAGAGTGTGGAGGAATTAGTGAAGGGAGGAGCCAGCTTCTTTGGTGCAAGTTGGAGAAGAGTACATCCAGCACAAGGCCCAGAATGTGCTGTGGCAGGGACAGTAAGGGCCAGTTTGAGTGGAGAGAGGGAGAAGGGTTCATAATGAATTGGAGTGTACTCTTAAGGACCTTGATAGGATACGTTAAAGATTTTGGACTCTAAAATCCAACAGGGAAGCCCCTGTAGGGCTTTAAACAGAACTGACTTAATTTACTAACTCAACGAAGATTCATTTAATGGGTGCCTACTACATGTCCGGCATGTGCAAAACAAGGTCCTTGCCCCTAGGATATCTATATTCTGGTGTAGGAGACAAACCACAAAAAAAGTAAACCTCGTTATAAGTACTAGGAAGGAAATAAATACTCTCACCTCTGAGAAGGTGAGTTTAGGCTGAGATGTCAAGAATGGGTAGGATGTAGTATGAAGAGCCAGGGGAAAAGGTTCATGGTAGAAAAGGTGGGCAAGAACTTGGCATGTCCTAAGGCCAGTGTGACCAGAGAATGATGACGGCAGCAGGATGGGAGGAAGTTGAGGGGCCTGCTCAAGTGGGGCTATGAAGGCCATGGAAAACCACTGGAGTGCTTTAAAAAGGGAAATGATATGATCAGACTTGACCTGCTATGTGGGAAATGGACTGCGGGGGGATCTAGGTGCAACCAGGGAAAACTGAGGATACTATTGTTGTAGCCCACGCGAAAGATGATAGTGGCTTGGAATAGGGTGGTGGACGTGGAGATGGAGAACGAAGACAGATTGGAAATATACTTTGGAAGTAGAAGTGACAGGCCTTGCTGAAAGACTTGGGGAGGAGGGTAGTAAGGGAAAAGTACCTAAGATGATTCTCAGAGGTCTGGCTTTGGTAACCCTGTGGATGAGAGTAACACTTAGACAGGGAAGACCAAGTTTGGAATGATGGGAAAACTAGAGTTTTTTTGTTTTGTTTTGTTATGTTAGATTACGGATATCTAAGAGACATCCAAATGGAGCTATTAAACATGCATTCTGTGTATGACTCTTTTTTTTTTTTTACATTTATTTATTTTTGAGAGCCAGAGAATGAGTGGACGAAGAGCAGAGAGAGAAGGAGACACAGAATCTGAAGCAGGCTCCAGGCTCTGAGCAAAAGTTCAGCACAGAGCCCGATGTCGGGCTTGAACCCACGAACCGTGAGATCATGACCCCAGCGGAAGTCAGATGCTTAACTGACTGAGCCACCCAGGTGCCCCATGATTCTCGAACATAGAGAAGGCTTGGCTTGAGGTTTAAACTTGAGTTGCCAGCTTCCAGATGGTAATTAAAGCCATGAGACTGGATCATCTAAAGGAAGCATGCAGAGAACCCAGGATTAAACTCTGAAGGAAATCCAACATTTAGACAGTAGGCAGAAAGCAAAAGTGGCTAGCAAAAGGAGACTGAGAAGGAGCAACCAGAAAAATGGAGACAATCCAGGAGTGAAGTGTCCACTAAACCAAGAGAAGATAGGTTTAAGACAGGAGTGAACTGTGTTGCATATTCCAGTTATTGAGGAAAATGACAACAAAGTATCCATTAGATCTGGCAATACAGAAATCACTGGTAACTTGACAGAAATTTTGACCAAGTGATCAGAAAAGCCAAACAAGGATAGCCTGAAGAATGAATATAATTTGAGAAAGCTGACACAAGTAGAAATCTGGCTATGCAGAGATCTCAAAAAAGTAGGATGATCGTTGGAGGGGGATAAGTGGGATACCAGAGCATAATCTGGATGTGATGGGAGCAGGTTTCTATTGAGAGGTAGGACTGGGTGATTGATTTTATCCAGGAGTAATAGAAAGGAAAAATCCAAGGATCTTACACAGGATTTTGACCATGGAGCCATTTATTGAGACCAAGAACATAGGAGCAAGGGCAAATTTACTTGCCTCCAAGACCATTTATTTCCACTATATTGGGTAGGCTTCTTTTCTTGTGAAGATCTATTGAGGAAGAACTGTTGATACCTGACAGAGCCTCTCTAGACTGCACCACTTCCAGACGTATTTAATCTCTTAATGGGGTTTAAACCTCTCAGTGAGTAACAATACTATGCTAATCTAATCTAGTAGCCATACAAGATTAAAAGAAGAATGTATTTGTACTGGCGGAAGGAACACAAGTGATGGAAAAGGCTCTAAATTCAGCTGATGAGGGAGCAATCATACTTTGCAATGAATACACTTAAGACTTTAGAACCAGTAACTTCCAGATGAACAGTGCAAATAGGCTTTTTTTCCCGAAGAAATTAACCAAATTCAAGACTGTTTACTCTCCATGTTCATTAATAGCGGTGTAACTCAATAGTGCCTGGCTACTTCTGATATTACAGTGAATTTCCACGGACGCGTTTTCAGAGAGCTTAGGCCTCCTCTTAAAGAAAAAGTATCATTTCTTGAAACACCCTAGAAAAAGAACTGCTCCTGATGGTTCAAGGGACTGCCTGAAGAGAAAGGCCGAAACTGGAAGAAAATGAAACTTTCACTTAATAGCTCATTCTGATGTTTGGGGTAGGCGGTTGATGGATGCAGCCATCTATAAAAAGTTCTAATTTTATTTCCAACAGTACGGGGCAAAAAGTGGCCTTTGGCATCGCCCTTTAGCCTGATGGTCGAGGTGCCGAAAGCTCCGTAGGTTTAACATCCCCAGAACAATAAATTCAATCACCTGATCCTGACTCAGAAGCCTTAAGTCCCCTCCATTTCCAATCTTTTGGCGTGGCCCAATTTCCAGAAGCTGCGAGAGGAGGACGAAATCCCAGGAAGCCTGTTGATACAACAAGGCGCCCAATTCACCGGTTCCGGGTAGCAGAGGGTTGGGAAAAGCGCCGAGACTGTAGGCAACTACTCCGGTTTCCTCCTCCTTCTCCCTCATAGAGCAGTGAAGGCCGGGCCCCCCCCCTTCTTCCCGCATACGGCTCCCCAGTACCTCTTCCCTTATGGGACCAGGCCCTAGGAGCCTGGTTCCTCACCTGACCCATTCGACGAACACGCTTTCCAGTCCGAACTTTACCTGCCTGAAGCCCGCCGCTACTCCGGTGCGCTAAGCCCCCACCGAGGAAAATGGAGTCGTCGAACCGAGACTGGGAAAAGATAGTACGGACCCACCGCACGGCCCCTCCGCCGCCGCCGCCGCCGCTGCTGCGTCAACGTGCTACGTCACTTCCGGCTCCCTGTCACCGGGAGTGGGCGGGCCAGTTTCTGCTCTCCTCTCTCACCTGGCTCTCGAGGCTTCGTTTGAGGGCGCGAAAACTGGCCGAAGCGGCTCAGGAAGGCAGGTGTCGCAGAGACCTGGGGACAGACCTTGGGGGATCGAAAACGTCAGGCTTAGCTTCCTCAGGTCGCTCTAGCCCAAGAAACCATAAAGACTAGACTAGGGCGTCTTTCGTTTCCTCCTCTCTGTGGTTCCGCCTTCAGCTTCCGCTTCCGGGGAGGGGCCGGATTTTCTTAGAAGATAAGGGGCTCTGCGCTGTAGCTAGGATGGCTGTGGTACCGCTACTGTTGTTGGGGGGTTTGTGGAGTGCCGTGGGAGCGTCCAATCTGGCTGTCGTTACGTGCGGCTCTGTGGTGAAGCTACTCAATACGCGCCATAACGTGCGACTGCACTCACACGACGTGCGCTATGGGTCAGGTACTGCCCGCCGGGTTCGGGTGGGCTGGGAAGGCCTGGTAGGCTCCGGAGGGGGCGGGGCCAAGGAAAAATCTGAGGGGTGTGGTCTGGGAAGGTTAGGGGAGCCCGGGGGAGGTTCTTAAGGTTTAGAGGCGGAGAATCGGAGATTTGGGCGTAATACTGTATGAGCTTCTGTCTGGTGAGTTCCGTACCGGGCACATTGCACAGATACTTTTTTGGATTTATAACATCCCTACCAGGTAGAGATGATTGTTATCCTCATTTTACAGATGAGGAAACAAACTCAAATAAGTCGCATGCTCAGAGCCTTGCAGCTAGTGAATGACAGAGACGGGGTTCGAACCAAATCTGTCCAGTTTCAAAGCCTGCTTTCAGCTACTCCAGGCTGGCACTACTCAGTGCGGGAGAGACAGACATGTAGAAAATGACAGTAAGTGCTGTATCTCTGAAGTCTTGAACTCCAAGACCTCGTTTCTTTAATTATATCTCTCTGTTCTAGCTATTTTGTATCTTATACTCCCTCTTCAACCCTTTTCCTTTGGCCTTTTTTTTTACTAAAATTTTACCCTTTAAAGAATTTAAAGCACTCATTGGAATTGGGGAGGAAACCGTTTAGAGGGCTTTTTAACCTAGGAAATTAAAATTCTTAGTTTGTGGGTTCATTTGTAATTCGGCAATTATTTGAGGGTTCATTCAGTAACGTTTTATGATGTCCCTAATATTGTTCTAGATCCAGGAGATATAGTGAGCCAGTCAGCAAGTCACAGGAAAACAAAAACTGACAAAAAGAAAAAAGTTCAGCTAGTGAGATGTGAGAAGCATCCGAGATGATTGCTAGATTTCTGTCTTGGATGACTGCTGATGCTATGAGAGGATGGGGGCTAGTCTGTGGCTCATGAGTCTCAAAACACATCTGACCAGTTACAGTAGGAGAGGAACAGAGTTGTCATTGTTGGCATGTTTTATAATCCTAGCAGCCATTCAGTGATCACCTACTATGTGCCAGCTTGTTCCTTTTTAACTTAATCTAGTTTCCTAGTTTTTTTTTTTTTAATGTTTTATTTATTTTTGAGACACAGAGAGCGTGAGCAGGTAAGGGACAGAGAGGGAGGGAGAAACAGAATGGGAAGCAGACTCCAGGCTCCGAACTGTCAGCACAGATCCCGACGCGGGGCTCGAACCCACGAGCCTTGAGATCATGACCTGAGCCGAAGTCGGACGCTCAACCGACTGAGCCACCCAGGCGCCCCTCAAGTTTCCTAGTTTGGATCTACTAAATCAAAATGCGGGTGAGAGGACTGACAGAAGGAATGTGTAGATTTGCAAAGTTTTTCAGGTGCTTCTAATTGGCAGCCAGATTTTAGAACCACTGGATCTCAAAAGGGAGATCTGTGCTGAGCCCGAGGTAGGGAGTTAAGTACAGTATCATTGTACCACAGGGTGGGGAGTTGAAGATATGGGGAAAGTAAGTGAGATTGCCTAGGACGAACTGTGGTTTACAATCTGGTGTCAGTTTGAATCCCTTGAAAAACCTTGAAGCATGTATCAGTGCTTTTGTCCTGACCTCCAACAAGTACTTAATAGATACGGGTAGGGGTGCCTGGGTGGCTCAGTCAGTTAAGCATCCTACTTCGGCTCAGGTCATGATCTCGCAGTCTGTGGGTTTGAGCCCTGTGTTGGGCTCTGTGCTGACAGTTCAGAGCCTGGAGCCTGCCTCTGCTTCTGTGTGTGTGTGTGTGTGTCTCTCTCTGCCCCTCCCCCACTCACACTTTGTCTCTTTCTCTCAAAAATAAATAAATACTTAAAAAGTTTAAAAAAAAAGGATAAGAGGAGAACTCTGGATAATCCAAGATTTAAGGGTGGGAAAAGACTGGTGGCCATACTACTATGAACGCACTCCATCCTGTCTGATATCTGAAGGATGGGAGAGGAAGTGGAGGGCTGAATGGAATGTGAAAAAGGGGAAGACCCCAAGTGTGATTTAGTGAAGCCTAGCAGTGATCCAGGACCAAGAGAGTTGTAAGGCTGTAAGGCAATAACCAGATGTAAGGAGGGAGACTCTTTCTTTCTTTCTTTCTTTCTTTCTTTCTTTCTTTTTCTTTCTTCATTTTAGATGTAACAAAGTCCATTGTGAGTGAAAGAGGCAATAGTGAGAAACTTATAGTTTGGCTACAAACATTCACCCAGATGAACTGTGGCATAAGGTGTAATGTGTTAAGTGGTAAAAAGGCAAGTGTCCTCAGAAGGCTGCCAGGCAGGGCTAGGGAACTGAAGGCAAAGCTAGGAGGAACAGGCGAGAGTTAACTAGGAAAGTGTCTTGAGTGCCTTTAGAGAACTGAGTAATAGATGAAGGCCTAGGGAAGAGAATATCCCTGGAGTTGATAAGAGAAAGTGGTCTCTCTGATAGAACTTTACAGAAACTTGATAGGAAATAAAGGTTTGTGGGAGGCCATGTGGTAGAGTGGTTAAGAGTGTGAGTTCTAGACTTGGGCCATCTAGGTTCAAACCCCAGCACTGTCTCTTGGTGCTGTGTGACCTTGGGTGTACTATTCAGCCTTTCTGACACACTAGTGTAAACTGGGGATGATCGTAATGATAATACCTACCTTAGAGAATATATGCATATATGAAATAAGAATATTCAGGCAAAAGGTTTGGATTGGTATTTGACATTAAGAAAGTGCTCAGTACACATAGCTAGCTAGCAATTATTTGTGTATTTTCCTTGTTCTTTCTAAGCTTGTAGCTATCTATTTTTAACCTATAGAATTGTACCTCTTGAGGCAGCATTAACCAAATTTAGAGGACTTAAGAATACTTTTATAACATACTGAGAGATCACTTACGGGAATTAAGGTGCTGCAGCAATTGCTTAGATTAAAGTTGACAACAAAAGCTGACCTCCTTTTAATTGTGATATGTGACAAAAGTAATACATTGTAATGCAATGTGACAACAGTAAACATTGAATAATATTGAACAGTTTCAATTATATGATTAGACCCCTGACATATACTAGGAGCTATCCAGGCTATTATATATAGGTAAACAATACTCATGCTTCAAAAAAATGAACGTAAGTTCATTTATTTAATGCCCTTTGATGCAAATTCTTAAGAGTTTTCTGTCACAGTACGCTGTTAAGTATAATTTATCAGACCATAACTAATACCATATAAACACATTTAGTATTTTTCAACAATTTTTTAATGTTGTAGACAAAAAAATATTGTCAAGCATAAGGTTTCCTCTCTATTTCACATTATTGGCCTTAGGAAAGAGAGTGACTGGTTGAGCTCACCCTCTTTGTCTTTTCCTTTTTTTTTTTTTTTTTTTTTTGACTGCAGGTAGTGGGCAGCAGTCAGTGACAGGTGTAACCTCTGTGGATGACAGCAATAGTTACTGGAGGATACGGGGGAAGACCGCTACAGTGTGTGAGAGAGGAACCCCCATCAGATGTGGCCAACCCATCCGGCTGACACATGTCAACACTGGCCGAAATCTCCATAGTCACCACTTCACCTCACCTCTTTCTGGGAACCAGGTGAGGTGGCATCCTCTGTGTCATTGGGTACCCTGTGCATTACTCAGTTGAGTAGTCTAATATCTTGGTTCTTAGCTCTTTATATTCTAGGTGTAGCTGTTCTTTTTTGTACGGATCTGGAGAATTGGCTTTGCCTCAAAAGCGTGAAAGACATTGTTTCTGGTCAAAATAGAGATTTTACATCGAGATGAAATCAAGAAATGAGGAAAGACAGAATAGGTATATGTCAGCATATCATAAATCACCTTGATAAATCCTGCAATAAAGAAGCCCAGTGTTGACGCATGAAAAGATGCTCAACATCGCTAATCATCAGGGAAATGCGGATCAAAACCACAATGAGGTATCCCTTATACCTGTCAGAATGGCTGCAATCAAATAAGAAATAACAAGTGTTGGCAAGGATGCAGAGCAAAGGGAGCCCTTGTGCACTGTTGGTGGGCATGCAAACTGGTGCAGCCACTATGGAAAACAGTACGGAGGTTCCTCAAAAAGTTAAAAATAGAAATATCGTATGATCCAGTACTTCCACTGAGTATTTATCTAAAGAAGATGAAAACAATAATTTGAAAAGACAGATGCACCCATGTGTTTATTGCAGCATTATTTGCAATAGTCCAGATATGGAAGTAACCCAGGTGTACATCAGTAGACGAATGGGTAAAAAAGTTTTGGCATAGACATATATACACAATAGATAATTATTCAGCCATAAAAAAGGCTGAGATCTTGCCATCTGTGATGACATGGATGGGCCTAGAGGGTGTTAAGCTAAGTGGAATAAGTCAGAGAAGAGAAAGATAAATACCATATGATTTCACTTACATGTGGGATCTAAGAAAACAAATGAACAAACAAAAAGCAGAGTCAGACCTATAAATGTAGAGAACAAACTGATGGTTGTTGGAAAGGAAGGGACTGGGGAGATGGGAGCATGGGTGAAGGGGAGTGGGAGATAGCAGGCTTCCAGTTATAGAATGAATAAGTCCCTTGGTATGGATGAAAGCTACAGGATAGGGAATATAGTCAGTGGTATTGTAAAGCATTGTATGGTGACAGATGGTAGTTATGCACTTGGGGTGAGCATAGTGATACGTATAGACTTGTTGAATCTATAGACTGTGTTATACACCTGAAACTGATGTAACATTATGTGTAGACTTTACTTAAAACAAACACAAAAGGAGCATCTGGGTGGCTCAGTTGGTTAAGTGTCCAGCTTCGGCTCAGATCATGATCTCACAGCTTGTGAGTTCGAGCCCCACGTCAGGCTCTGTGCTGGAGCCTCCTTCGGATTCTGTGTCTGCCTCTCTGACCTTCCCCAGCTGCCTCTGTGTTTCTCTCTGTTTCAAAAATGAATAAGCGTTAAAAAAAATAAAAAAAAAAAAAACCAACGAAACAAAACCCAATGTTTTCCAAACTTTGAATAAAAATTATTTTATTTTATTTTTATTTTATTTTTTATAGTTTATTTATTTTTGAGACAGAGACCGAGCACGAATGGGGGAGGGGCAGAGAGAGAGAGGGAGATACATAATCCGAAACAGGCTCCAGGCTCTGAGCTGTCAGCACAGAACCCGACGCGGGGCTCGAACCCACGATCCGCGAGATCATGACCTGAGCTGAAGTCAGACACTTAACCAACTGAGCCACCCAGGCGCCCCATATTACTCTTTTAAACGATGCCAACTAACCACGTTAGGAAAATGAATTAGGTATTGTGCCACTTTTTAATTTTTATTTTTTAATTATTTTTTGAATAAGCTCTGTGCCCAACCTCAGGCTTGAATTCATGACCCCAAGATCAAGAGTCGCATGCTCTACCTACTGAGCCAACCAGGTGTCCCAGAATTGTGCCACTTTTTCAAGCCTTGAGCTTTCAGGAGATAGGGACCCCTTAATGACTGCTTCCGTCCTATCCCCACTCTGCATAGTTTTCCATACTAGCATCTTACATTAGTGAGGGAAATTTCATACAGTTTATAAAGCAGTATTGATACATTGGTTTTTTTTTTTAAATTCACTTATTTTGAGAGAGAGTGCTAGTGCCAGTGGGAGAGGGGCTGAGAAAGAAGGAGAGAATCCCAAGTAGGCTCCGCACCCTCAGCACAGAGCCCAACTAGGGGGTTGAATCCGTGAAACACGAGATCATGACCTGAGCTGAAATCACGAGTTGGACGCACAACCCACAGAGCTACTCAGGTGCCCCTTGATGCATTGTTATCCACTAGAGTCCAAGGTTTATTTTGATTTCCTAAGTTTTTACCTACTGTACTTTTTCTGTTCCAGGACCCCATTCAGGCTACCACATGACATTTAGTTGTCCTGTCTCCTCATGCCCCTCTTAGGAGTGACACTAAATTCTTGTTTTTGACGACGATAGTTTTGAGGAATGCTGGTCACGTATATTATAGGGTGCTCCTCTATTGTGCTCTGTCCGATATTTTTGTCATGATAGATCAGACTTACAAAGGTTTTTGGGAGGAAGGCCACAGGAGTAAAGTGGCATTTTCATAACATAGTCAAGGGTACATACTAGCTACATGATTATGTTGGTATTAATTACCTGGCTAAAGTAGTGTTTGTAAGGTTCTCCAGTAAAGTTATTTTTTTCTTCTTCCCCCTTTTCATACTGTGTTTTTGGAAGGAAGTCACTATGCACAACCCACACATAAGGAATGGGGAGTTACGCTTCCTTTCCCATAGAATAGAGTGGCTGCAAAATTTATTTGGAATTCTTATGCATGGGAGATTTGTCTCTTTTTACTTATTCAGTCATTTATATCAGTGTCAACTCATGAATATTTTATACTTTGAGTTATGATCCCATAACTAATAATTTATTTTTTCCTCCAATTGTTCCAATTTTGGCCGTTGGGAGCTCCTTCGTTTGTCTCCTGTGTCCATTTGACATACTCCCAGTTTTGTGTGTGTGTGCGAGTTTGTTTTAGCCATTCCTTTCTTTCCGGAACTCAAATGATCTTCTAGGCTCATCTTGTATATTTCTTGCCCCAGTCCTAGAATCAGCTATTCCTCCAAGAAGGTCTGTTTCCTTTTATTGGAGAATGATATTAGAAACCGTGATCTTAGCTCTTACATGAGCCTGTTGCTACTGGGTGTGTTGGCTTTCTTAGGCCTTCTCACCTGACAGAGCAAAGAAACGTGTTTGTGTATACATGTATTACTAAGTGTTTATATGTGTAAGGGCTGTATCTGTATTATGTTAAACATGAGTTCCTACGGACGTCTCCAACCATAATCCGTTACCACTTAGATCATTCTAGCCTCTGACCCGTACTTATTTGTAAATTTCCACGCTAACAGATAATCTGGCTCCCACCACTGTCATTTACTTACTTGTTCAGTTCCATGTACAAGTGTAGTAGAATTGTTAATTATGTATAATTCCTTTTACCTTTAGTCTTACAGACTCTGTTTCCAAATGACTTTTATTTAATCTTTTATTTATTTTTAAAAAATGTTTATTTACATTGAGAGAGAGACAGAGAGTGCGAAAAGGGGAGGGACGGAGAGAAAAAGAATCCACAGCAGGCTCCAGGCCCCTAGCTAGCTGCCACCACAGAGCCCAATACAGGGCTCAAAACCATGAACTGTGAGATCATGAGCTGAGTTGAAGTCCTCTGCTTAACTGACTGAGCCACCCAGGTCCCTCTATTTATTTATTTTTTTAAATGTTTATTTCTTTTGAGAGAGAGAAAGAGAGCACGAGCAGGGGAGGAGCCGAAAGAGAGGGAGACACAGAATCCCAGCCTGGCTGTTTGCGGTAAATGCAGAGCCTGATGTGGGGCCCGAACTCACAAACCAGGAGATCATGACCTGAGGCAAAATCAAGAGTCCAAGGCTTTACTGACTGAGCCACCAGGCACCGCCAAATGACTATGTGTGTGTGTGTGTTTTAATGTTTTTATTTATTTATTTTGAGAGAGGGAGAACAAGAACATGAGCAGGGGAGGAGCAGAGAGAGAGGGACCGAGAGAGAATCCCAAGCAGGCTCCGTGCTGTCAGTGCAGAGCCTGACGCAGCGCTCAGTGTCATGAATTGTAAGATTTTAAGATTGTAAGATTGTGCCTGAGCCGTAATCAAGAGTCAGATGCTGGGGCACCTGGGTAGCTCAATTGGTTAAGCATCTGACTTCGGCAGGTCATGATCTCATGGTTCATGAGTTTGAGCCCCATGTAGGACTCTGTGCTGACAGCTCAGAGCCTCGAGCCTGCTTCAGATACTGTGTCTCCCTCTTTCTCTGCCTCACACTCACGCTCTCACTCGCTCACTCTCTCCCTCAAAAAATGACTAAACATTAAAAAAAAATTAGGGGCACCTGGGTGGCTCAGTCATTTGAACGTCTGACTTCGGCTCAGGTCATGACTCGTGGTTTGTGAGTTCGAGCCCTGCGTTAGGCTTTGTGCTGATGGCTCAGAGTCTGGAGCCTGCTTTGGATTCTGTGTCTTCATCTCTCTGTCTCTGCCCCACCCCTGCTTGTGCTCTCTCTCGCTCTCAGACATAAATAAACATTAAAAGTGTTTTTTTTTAATTAAGAAAAAGAGATGGTTAACCAACTGAGCCACCCAGGTGCCCCAGTAACTTTTCTATTGCAATAGAAACTCTGAATATTTGGCTTTAAGGGGAATGGGATTAGAAGAGAAGCAGAAGATAGACTGCTATCACTTCCTCTATTTTATTTAGTTCTTACAATTATTCTATAATGTGATACTGTCATCATTTTTTTAGAGGAGAAAATGAAGGTTCAGAGGAGTTACACAGGAAGGAATGGAGGTGGGGTTCAAGATCTGCCAGTCTTCAGAGCCCATCCCCCTTTGCAACTTGTGTTGTTCATCAGGTCACTTCAAATGTAGTTAAGGAAATGACACAGGAATATTTAAAGTCAAATAACAAGAGTTTGACTGTAATGGAAAATATAAGGCAAATACAGGATTGCTTACAAAATAAGTGTTTGGAACATAATCCTAGGGCAACTGATTTCATGTCCTTGGAGTCTTTTTATTTTTAAACAATCCTGGAAAGCCTCTTATTTTTCACTTTGGGTAGCCTTAGTTTTCTTCCTGTTCCCTCTCCTTCTCCTTTCCAAGCCTGTGTGTCAGTCATGCTAATACTGCAATCCTTTGTGTCTTTCAGGAAGTGAGTGCTTTTGGTGAGGAAGGTGAAGGCGATTATCTGGATGACTGGACAGTGCTCTGTAATGGGCCCTACTGGGTGAGGGATGGTGAGGTGCGGTTCAAGCATTCTTCCACTGAAGTTCTGCTGTCTGTCACGGGAGAACAATATGGCCGACCCATTAGTGGGCAAAAAGAGGTACATGGCATGGTGCAGCCGAGCCAGAACAACTACTGGAAAGCCATGGAAGGCATCTTCATGAAGCCCACTGAGTTGTTAAAGACAGAAGCTCATCACGCAGAGCTATGAGTCTGGAAGCTGTGAGCCACTCCCACCGCACAGTGGTCACGACATTGGCTGCCGCTCCCTCCACCTTGGGATCCCTGCCACACGTTCCCCGGGCAGTGGCCTTGTCACCACTGAGATGAAGATG
The DNA here is from genome assembly GCA_028646485.1 of Cryptoprocta ferox. Taxonomy (NCBI): domain Eukaryota; kingdom Metazoa; phylum Chordata; class Mammalia; order Carnivora; family Eupleridae; genus Cryptoprocta; species Cryptoprocta ferox. The sequence goes on from CM053565.1 coordinate 16,526,463, forward strand.
CATGACAGGAAACAGTGGCTGTGTTTGGAAGCTTCGGCCCTTCACACTTGAATTGGTTGTTCTCCCAGACTTTGGGTCAGTTCTTTTTGAGTACAGGACTTGCTGGTGAAGGAGCACATATTTTTTATTCATATTGATAAACCGAGGGAGCTCTCTCTCCTAGTTGGGAAATTTTTACTCCTCAGAAGCGTGGCATCATGGATTATTGATGTGTGACTTTTCTCCTACTTTCTTTCTCCAAAATGATAAAGAATTTCATTATTAGTCACCACGTCATTTATTAGGTGTGCTATTTCAGAATCTGATTGATCCTTGAGTCCTACATGAGTCACTGCTACCACTCTTGAGATGCTGGGAACTTATGGTGTGGGCCCTTTTAAAAGCCTTACTTGCATCCAGACTTTTTCTCTATTTTCACTTCTTTCGGAACACCTCAGTTTTACTAGATTTTTGACTAATTATGGCTAAAGACCCTCAAGGAATACAGCCTAATGAACAGCCAATGAAACGTTTTACTCCAAATTTGTTACTGCAGTTGAGAAAAAGGGTTAAGTGTATTCACTGCTAAATACTAGATACTCTTACCTCATTTAATTTTCATAGGTGTATTGTAGGGGTAGATCTTAACAGCTTTACCAATACAGAACGTAAAGGTTAAGTAACAACTGTGTGAATTTTTTGTTTGTTTGTTTGTTTCTTATTTTGAGAGAGAGTGCAAGCAGGGTAGGGGCAGGGAGAGAGGGGAGAGAGAAAAAATCCCAAGCAGGCTCTGCAGAGCCTAATGCAGGGCTTGAACACATGAACTGTAAGATCATGACCAGAGTCGAAATAAAGAGTTGGACGCTTAACTGACTGAGCCACCCAGGCGCCCCAACTGTGTGAATTCTTTTTTTTTTTTTTAATGTTTATTTTCGAGAGAGCGAGCGAGCGAGACAGAGCATGAGCAGGGAAGGGGCAGAGGGAGACACAGAATCTGAAGCGGGCTCCAGGCTCTGAGCTGTCAGCACAGAGCCCAAAACAGGGCTCGAACCCACAAACTGCGAGATCATCACCTGAGCTGAAGTAGGTCGCCCAACCGACTGAGCCACCCAGGCGCCCCTATGTGAATTCTTAAAGCTAATAATTTAAGTAGAGGAATCCAGCTGTGTCTGTCTCTTTTTTCAAACCACAGTACAGTTGTGTTTAGGTCTTGGATGATAACAGCTCTGTTGTGGACAAATGTAGGGATATTTTTCTCTGAACGGGGATAGAAAACTTTAGTTCTCTGCTTACCTCATGTCTTCCTTTGCGTCTGTTGGTCAATTCCAGAAAGTTTGCTCCTAGGTCCTTCAAGCATACTTGTGGTGAACAGAGGTGTCTGTCGTCTGCTGGAATTTCAGTGATTAGCAGGCCTTTTTATTTTTAGAAACAGATTTTTTGGGGGTACCTGACTGGCTCAGTCCATGGAGGGGGACGGGGTGACTCTTGATCTCAGGGTGGTGAGAGCCACACATTGGGTGTGGAGCCTACTTAGAAACATGGATTCTTTTTTCCTCCTTTGCTTTGGGGACTTAAAACATTTGGGGCTACCTGGTATGTGCCAGACATAGCCCATGACATTAAAAGGCTTGGTGTCTTTCACCAGGACTTGTTTCAGTAAGTTGAGACCATGAACTAGTTGGGCTCCATCTCCATCCTCTCCTCTCTTTTCCCATTTCAGTTGCATTGATCATTTGAGATCTCTCCATGGTAAGAGTCTGGGGAGAAAGAGGAAAGGAAATGCTAGGAATCAGTTGAAAAAGGTAACACATTGGACAAGATGAATGAGAGTAGGGAGGTTTGTTGCAAGGTACCCCTACATGGCTTGAACAGTGTTTTCACTGAGTTGTTGGGCCTTACCTTAGGTTCACAGACAGAATCTACCCTGCTGGGAAGCAGATTATAAGGAAGATGGGGAGGCAGAGCTTGAGAGAAGCATGAATTTGAAACAAACGGTGGAGTCTTTGCCGAGATGTGACTGACGAGGGCTAAGAAACCAGTTGAAGGGGTAAAAACTGTGGGCAATCCTATGTGAAAGTTGAAATGGTGCTTTATCTGAAGGAGTGGAAGTTTCCAAGTAAAATCTTGAAGGATATTTATGGAGATTAGGATATGAGAGCAAAGGGATATGAGTACTTATTTTGAAGCCCTCAGAATTTCTTTAGCTTTATTTATTGTATCAGCACCGGTGTATTAGAGTTGGAAGGGAACTTTGTCCAATTTCCTCATTTCACAGAGAAGCAAACAGGCAAAATAAAGATGATCCTAAATTATTTCTTGCCATTTATGTTTGCTTCCCAGATAAAGTATTTGTTGCTCAGGGGCAAACATAATATTCTCTATTTCTGTCATATTCCCCCAGCTCAGTGCCCAGATTGTGCTGTACAGAGTAGACACCCAAAACTTGACCAATGAAGGGTCCAGAAAATTGCATTGCTCACACAGTAGGTCAATATGTAGTAATTGACTAGGACAGTATTCAAATAATAAATGAAAAACTCATTCCTTTTTAGATAGAATGAGGTGGGACTTGTAACTGATGTCTTATTAAAAAAAAAACATTTTCTTTGACATTCATTTTCGAGAGACAGAATGTGAGTGGGGGAGGGGCAGAGAGCAAGGGAGACACCGAATCAGAAGCAGGTTCCAGGCTCCAAGCTGTCAGCACAGAGCGCAACGCAGGGCTCGAACGCAACCGAGGGTGAGATCATGACTTGGGCTGAAGTCGGATGCTTAACCAACTGAGCCACCCAGGAGTCCCATAACTGATGTCTTTTAGTTCTTGGTTTCCTCCTTAAGGATTTTAAGACCAGGTTCTTGAGTAAGATATAACACCTACCTTCTAGGAACCAGGGATATAACTTCCGCAGCCCCCCCAGTCCGGGCCTTGAGTGGCCAAGCCGACTCTTTACCTCCGGAAAGTGCTTTGAAAGTGGAACTCCCTTGTCGAAACAAGACAGCCAAGTCCGTTGCCAGCGGGGCAGCCGAGGAACGGGCTCAGACTCAGGTCTCCTGCAAGCCCGCATTTCCGGGTGCGGAAGGGTGGGTCCAGGGGCGGGGCCTGTGTGTCAGTCGGCGCGAGGTCCGCCCCCCTCCTCGGGAGCCACGCCTGTACTTCGCGCAAGCAGCCTGTGGGCCCTGCCGGATCGCTGGCGCGGGGAGGAGTTAGGCAGGGAGACAGCGGGCTGGCTGGCGGGCCGTGGAGGGCGGGGTGCACGAGCTCCAACGCTTCCTCGTCCAGTGCCGTTCCTGCGCGTGCGGCTGGTCGGCCCGCGGCGGCGCAGAGCGGAGCCGGCGAGGGAAGGGGGGGGGCCCGGCAGGGCGGGGGCCGGAGCCAGGCCGGGCCGGGGCCGGAATGCCCCTGTTCTTCTCCGCGCTGTTGGCCTTGCTGTTGGTTGCGCTCGGCGCCCTCTTCTTAGGCCGGTGAGGGGACCCCGGCTATAGCGGGCTGGGGCTGGGGAAGGAAGAGAGACTGAGGAGGGGGCGCGCGCTGGAAGGGCGCGCGGGAGGGGAAGGGGCTGGAGGGGACTGTGCGCGGGCGGCGGAGGGGGAGGGCCCGAGGAGGGCCGCGGAGGGGTCGCGCGGCAAGGGGAGCGCTTGAGCGGGGGCGTACGACCCGAGCTGACGCCGAGAAACTGGGAGTAGGGGAGACTGAGGGAGCGGGCGAGGCCTGAGATGCTGAGGCTCTGGGCTGAATAGGTGTGTGTGTGTGTGTGTGTGTGTGTGTGTGCATGCATGTGTATGTATGTATATATAGAGGGGCCCGGCTTGGTGGTCTCTCTCCCTCCACACGCCCGAGCGTACCCTTCACCGAGTGCAAAGGGCACCTGCAGCCTCGCCCTGGGAGCCGGAACAGGTCTGGCTGCCCAGGGCAGAACGGATTTGAGCTGGCCGGGTGTGACCCCACAGTGCCTTCTCGCTGACACCTGTCTAGAGGGCGAGACAGAGACCCTGTGGGGGAGTATTTGATGGCACATCTGACACGGCTCTGCCTGTATTTCGACTCCTCTTGGGGCCTCTTCTTCATCTGGGGTTCCTAAGGGTTGGGAGGATTGCTTTCTTTGTCCCCAGATTAGTAGGTGGACTGTACTTTGTCTGATTTCATCTGGGTGAAGGGGACACTCGAGGGTTAGAGTCTTGATCTTTGTGGCTGAGTGTAAGTGACAGAATGTTGTTTGAGGAGACCGGAGAGTTGCCCAGAAGATCCAGCTTTAGGACGTGACCTTTTTGCAAGGCCTTCTAGGACCAGCAAGGAATGAGGAAAGCCAAAATTGGGAGAGGGTCCTATGAACTCACAAGGATTTTTCTGCAGGTGGTTTGTGGTCCGATTGGCCACCAAGTGGTGTCAGCGGAAGCTGCAGGCGGAGCTAAAGATCGGCTCCTTTTTTTGGATCCAGAATGTCAGCCTTAAGTTTCAACAGCACCAGCAAACAGTGGTGAGTCTTGGGCAATTCCCTGGGTATGTGTGTGGGTGGACCCAGCTGAATTTCAACTTTTTATTACTTTCTAAGAAAATTCTGGTGACTTTCCTGGTTAGCCCCACCTTGTCACCCCTTTGCTAAGATGATCTTAAGAGTTAATTTGGAAACGCTGGGATCCATGCAAGTTGTTGAGTTAAAAATGCTTATATGGCACAGAGTGTTCAGGATACAATAAGAAAGATACAGAAGTAAGCACAGAACAGAGATAACAGGAAATAGAAGAGCTTACTGTTCTAATTTAAGAGGGGAAACAGCAACATCCATGAAAGAAATACTAAGCAAGTTGAACCAATGTCCTTGTAAGGAGCAGGATATAGTGCTCAGGAGAGAAGTTGGTGGAAATGGAGTGAAGAACATTTAGTGGAAGGGCTCTAGCACTTCCTCCTCGTAGAACCTTTCCTGTCATCGATCTGCTGATGGCTTACCTGGCAGCTAATGGACAAAGCTTTCTCCCACACTGTTTTAGGAAATTGATAGCCTGTGGATTTCCAGCAAACTCCTTAGCCATGATCTGCCGTGAGTACTCTACATCCTCACTCTTCCCTTGGGGAATCTTTTGGGATTGGAGTTTGCAGAATGGTATTCTACAGAGGCCTCACAGCCCAAGGAGGAGGCTGGGGTTTTGCTGATGTCTCCCCGTTAGCCTGGAAACTATTATTTTGTGAGACAGATACTGATAACTACTATGAGACTGTTCTCCATAATTTGAGCTACATTTCTAGGGAGGTTGGGAGAGTGAATGTGAGGCGGGGCAGGAGACTGCTAGGGAAGGGATGGACCTGATGATAGTGAGGTTTCTCTTCTGAGCAGACGCTATGTGGCATTGTGCTTTGGAGAAGTGCGTATCAGAACGGACCTACAGAAGGTTTCGGGCCTGTTTGCCCCATTTTCCCAGAGCACTGGGGTGCATCAAAAGGAACTGTCCCCCTTTAGTCCATCCTTACTGAAGATCTTCTGTCAGGTGAGATATTGTTCCCAGTTTCCTGGAGTCTAGTGGGGATGGCTGGCTTTGTCGTCATGGGTGGATTTTTCCACTCTTTCGGGAACATAATATCAAGAGCTACCTCTTATTCTTTCTCTACTAGAAGGGAAGGGTGCTGCCTTGATATTAATCATTATTCTTCTTTGTTTCTTCTAGCTGTTCTCCATTCATGTAGATTCTATAAACATCATGGTTCTCCACGTGGCTACCTCGGAGTCCTTGTGGCACATTCAGATCAGAGAAGGCAGCTTTCTTTTGGATAGTGATGGGAAAAGGTAACCATTGGGTAGAAGAGGGTCTCGTAGTTCCGTTCTTACCTTATAGTTGTTTCAGGGCGGGTGGATGTCAAAGTTTTCTTATTAAGGTGTCAGGTTTTCATCCTGTAGCATTTGCGAGAGGTTGAGATTAGGCACTTCTCCTTGCCTTGTTCCTTTCAGCCAGTAAAGCCTGACTGAAGTTAAATGGGGAGGAAAGGGGCCAAGTGCTCTTAATTTTTTTTTTTCTTTCCCAGGCTGAAATGTGAGGTGAGCCTAAATCAGATCAACAGCAAAGTTCTAAAGAGTGGCCAGTTGGTAAGTATGCCATGGTCGTTCAGATGCCTTGTTTCCTTCTGGGCACAAGATATGAAGGAGCTTACATTCTAGATTCTGTGTTCTCATGTGGATTCTCTCAAGGTGGTGTTCCAGACCATTGCATTTTGACCCCAAACTCCCTACTTCTTAACACCTTAGAGGCTTATCCTCTCTGCAGGAGGACACCTGCCTGGCAGAGCTCTCACTGGCCCTAAAGTTGTGTCTAGAGATGGGCATCAGCAGTCGGCAGCTGAAGGCGATCACTGTGGATATGTGGACACTCCATGCTGAACTGCACGAGGGCCTTTTCCATAGTCAGCTGCTGCGTCAGAGCCCAAACCTCGCACCCAAACCTGTTCCTTGTTCAGGTAAATCCCCGGTTAGTGAACTTCTTGGCCACCCTGTTCTCTGATTATTCTGGAAATAGATAAAAATAGTGGTCTCAATACTCATTTAGGTGTCAGTCATCATGGCCTTTGACCCCGATGATAGCTAACGGAAGTAGAGCATCTACTTGTAGCGAGTAAAAGAGCTAACATTTATTGGGTAATTATTATGAATTAGATTTGTAGCATGAGTTTTATGTATGGTGTCTCACTAAATTCTCACCATTTCACACATGAGAAAACTGAAGCCTACGACTTGAGGTTATATAGCTAGTCAGTAGTAAAAATGGAGTGTAAATTATTTGGTCCTAAAGTCTGTATTTTTTATATTATATCAACCTGCTCCCCATACTATTTTTTAGACTCTGAGGAAGGAAGTACAGCAGGTGCCTGGATCTCTAGGATATTTGCCTTGTGGCCTAAGATTGGGCATTGGGTGAACCTGTTTTATGTGGGAAGACGTGGGCCAAAGAGGACAGGGCCTTTTGGGAGACTTGAATGTGTTCAGGATTCATGGCTCCTGTGTTATTCATTCATGTTTTCAGAGGTGACAGAGAACCTGGCTGAGCCAACTCTGCCTGGCCTGTACCTCCTTCAGCAGCTGCCAGACCAGGTCAAGGTGAAGATGGAGATCACAAGTGTGGTGCTGTCCATGAACAGTCAAAAGAGGTGAGCTCTCTCCTGGCACAGACGTATGGAGAGTGATAGTTGGAGCTGTATGCTGGCCTCTCTGTAGCCAGCCTAGTAGCTGCACTGAGCTGGTTTGTGGGGAAAAAGGGTGTAAGAATGGCATTCCCTGTATTTCTGAGCCAGAGTCTGTCTCTCGCGCAGGCACTTGAATTGGACGCTGAAGCTGCTGCATTTCCTCTACCACCGTGATGAGGATCAGCTGCCTCTTCGAAGCTTCACAGCAAACTCTGATATGGCACAGATGAGCACGGAACTCCTGCTGAAAGGTTCATGGGTGGGGATGTCGGTACTGAGACTACCAGACACTCTTTCCCCTGTGCCCCATTTGGTCTTCTTACTTTAATATCAGCGTCACTGGAGCTGGAGAGGAGGGAACATACTGAGAGAAAATGGCCCCAATTCATGGGTTTTGGTGACAACCTGTTCATCTGCCTGCCTCTGACTCTCTCCTGGTTTTAGGTTTTGTTTCCCCAGTGTTCTTCTCTGATCTGCTCTTTACCCTTACAGATGGGTTGTTGCTGTCCCAGAGCCGCCAGCGCATTGTCTGTCTCAACTCCCTCAAGGCTAGTGTGCAGGTGCGATGACCGTGATACCAAGAATCGTTCCTTTCTCTGCTCTCTCCCTGTATCGTTGCATTGTGAGCTAATGAGATAAAACCCAAGCCCATGGTGCTGGTATTTATTTCCAGGTGACCACCATTGACCTCTCAGCCTCCCTGGTTTTGAATACTTGCATTATTCATTACCGGCACCAGGAATTCTCTCACTGGCTGCACATGCTAGCACTGGAGACCCAAGGGTCTAGTTCATCTGTTCTTAAGCAAAGAAGAAAAAGGTCAGTGTAATCTTTTTCAGCCACCATCTTATCAGGTGGATTCTCAGATTCTTTTGGTCTAAAGTGGCATGTTGTATTAAATGTGTATTTGATTACTTCAGTAGCAATTCTATTTTATATATCCTCCCCATTACACTAGTCTCTTTGACAGGAGGATGAGGTCCTTTTTGTTTTTATGTCCTTATTGCCCAGCACAGTGACTTATTATACAAAATAAATTGTTGAACTGAACTTCAGTGATCCACAGTATCTTGTCTGCCTTAGATTTTAAGGTGACAGGTCTAGTCAACAGTGTCCTCTCTCACTGCATTGTATTGCATAGAGAATGTAAGGTTAATGGCTTGGAAGCAATGCTCCTTGGTTGTATTAGGTTGAATCATATGATATGCTGATATTCATATTTGACATTCATATCTGACCTATGAGATGGCAGTCTCATCTGGTTCAACCTAATAACTGTGGCATTCCTGCAGATTTCCATTGGGAATAGCAGCAAACTGACAAGTTCAGTCTTTTAATTTTCTAGTTGCTTTCCATCCTAAGAATCAACAACCAAATTCACCCTGACTTTTGAGAGCTTCGGGTATCTCCTCCATAATAGGAAGCTGGAATTCTTTCCTTCTCAAAGAGTGATGTCTTGTCTCATTGCAGAACCTTCCCCCAGATCCTGGCTCCCATCATCTTTAGCACCTCCATCTCCAATGTTAACGTTTCCATTCAACTTGGAGATACACCACCCTTTGCCTTGGGATTCAATTCCATCTCTCTAGGTAAGGCTCTGGTATGGAAAAGGAGCAAGAATCTGTCCATTAGTGAAGCTGGGCCCAATTGATGGCCACAGTGGTTCCACAGAACTCCTCTCTCCCACCTTCTTTGTTCAGATTACCAGCACCTGAGGCCACAAAGTATCCATCAGCGGGGCGTCCTAACTGTGGACCACCTCTGCTGGCGGGTGGGCAGTGACTCTCACATTCAGCGGGCACCCCACCCACCCAATATGCATGTTTGGGGTGAGGCACTTGTCCTGGACTCCTTCACACTACAGGTAGGTGGGGACTTTGGTGAACAGGAGCCCATATAGTTTCCTCGACCTGCCGTGCTTTAGAGCATGGAGCACCTTTTTGGCAGAATATGATGCATCAGGGTATTACAGAACCGTGTGTCTGTATGTTTCAAATGGGGCTCCCTCTGCTTCTTTTCTAGGGTAGCTATAACCAGCCTTTGGGCTTGTCTAGCACCCAGTCAGATACCCTCTTTCTTGACTGTACCATCCGAGGACTGCAGGTAGAAGCGTCAGATACCTGTGCCCAGTGTCTCTCTCGCATTCTATCCTTGATGGACACACAATCTGGGAAGTCCGCTGTCTCTAGAGAGTCTTCATTTGGGGAATCTGTGTCACTACTGTGGAAGGTGGACTTGAAGGTGGAGGACATGAACTTATTCACCCTTTCTGCCCTGGTTGGTAAGTGGGACAGGAAGTCTGTACCTAATTGGGTAGTTTGTAACCTAAGCAGATTATGCTGGTTCAGTCTGTGCCTTCTGATTTAATGAAGCTGATTATGTGAATTTTTCTATTTTATGTATTAATTTTTTTTAATGTTTATTTTTGGGAGAGAGAGCAAGCGCATGTGCGTGTGTGAGCGGGGGAGGGGCAGAGAGAGAAAGAGGGAGACACAGAATCCGAAGCAGACTCCAGGTCCTGAGCTGTCAGCACAGAATCCAACGTGGGCCTGGAACACAAACTGCGAGATTATGACCTGAGCCGAAGTCGGACACTTAACTGACTGAGCCACCCAGGCGCGCCATGATTCTGTGAAATTTTTCTAAATTAAAGGCATGAAATACTGGAAAGTCTTATGTAACTATTGGATTTCTTGATATTTCTTAAAAGTCTATAGGAGATATTAAGTATTAAACAAGATTTATTTTAAAAAAGGTGGGGTGGAGAGGGGAAAACGTGTGATGGGCATTGAGGAAGGCACTTGTTGGGGTGAGCACTGGGTGTTGTATGTAAGCCGATTTGATAATAAATTATATTAAAAATTTTAAAAGGTAACATGATTATTAATAAAAAGAAGCCTTGGGGCACCTGGGTGGCTCAGTTAAGTGTCCAACATCGGCTCAGGTCATGATCTCACAATATGTGAGTTCAAGCCCTGCTTTGGGCTGTCTGCTGTCAGCACAGAGCCCTCTTCCGATCCTCTGTCCCCCTCTCTCTGCCCCTCCCCTCCCCTGCTTACATGCGTGCTCTCTCTCAAAAATCAAATAAGCATTTAAAAAAAAAAGCCTTGATAGTTGATGAAGAAATTGAGTTTTTCTTTCCTCCTGTGTTTAGTTTTCGAGAGTAACTGGTACGTCTTTGGGCACTTTGTAGCAGTTAGGGAGCTGCTTTGGCTCTGCCAGATTTAGGTAGGTTAAGTGAGGAAAGGAAAAATTTCCCTCAAACGTGAGGAATGATCTTAGGGAGGTATAGGTAATACAGAAAGCTAGAGTGAAGGGAATGAGTAAGAAAGGAGAGTGAGGGCTGAAGTCACCATTTGAGAGCTGCGAACCGATGCTGTACGGTTTCTGGATGTTAGGTGCTTCTGAGGTCCGACTGGACACACTGACTGTCCTGGGAAGTGCTGAAACCTCCACCGTGGGCGTCCAGGGACTCGTGCTTGCACTGGTGAAGTCTGTCACAGAGAAGATGCAGCCCTGCTGCAAGGCTCCTGACATCCCCACTCCTGTGCTCAGCCTCTCCATGCTCTCCATCACCTACCACAGCAGCATCCGCTCCCTGGAGGTAATGCTTCTGTGGGGAGGTGGAGTCAGGCTGCCTTCTCCCTCAGATTAGCCCATTTCCCAGGCTTTTGAGTCTGGTGTGAAACCCAAACTATGAGAAATAGGACACCCTGTGTTGTTCTTTGTGTCCTTGCTTGTTCTATACAGTTTTAACTTTTTATTGTGGAATGTATATTTTACATACATACAAATATACACACAGAACATAGGAACTTGTACGTATCCATACCCAGCTTCAGTAATTCCCAATTTAGGACCAATGTGTTTCAGTTATACTCCCCCACCCACCTCCCGCTCTGGGATTATTTTGAAGCAGACTTTTACCAGACATAAAATTTCAACTGTAAATATTTCAGTGCATATCTCTGAAAAATAGGGGCTTTTTAAGGATCATGACCTGGTGTTATTTTGCTGAAGCACTCAGCTTATTAAAAGGCTGGAAGGGAGGGGTGCCTGGCTTACTCGGTAGAGCATGCAACTCTTGATCTTGGAGTTTTAAGTTTGAGCCCCACATTGGGTGTAGAGATTGGTTAAAAATAAAATCTTTAAATATAAGTAAATAAAAATAAAAGGCTGGAAGGGCTCTAAAGATGGAGGCACTGATGAGTTTGAAGAGGCTTTCCAAGATATTTCTCCTCAGGGTATTAAGTGGACATGGAACCCTCTTAGGAGAGGAGTGGGATATCTTCCTAATTGTCAGACTTCAGCTTCCTTTGGAAACTGAAGAGTTGCCTTTTTAGAGGCTGGAACTCAAAGGAATTTTTCTCTTCTGGGATTTAAATTTTCTCTGCTTCACTATTCAGAATTGACTTTGTTTTTCAAGCTGACAAGGACTCCCTTCTTTGAGGCATACTTTTATATGTAAGTCACTTGCTGTATTGACTTGTGTGGTCAGTCCTTTCTATACTTTTTAAGAATTAAGTCAAGATGCAATCAATGCATAAAACATTTTCAAATTATTGCAGTGGTTATTATACTGAGTGAGCCTGTTATAGAAAGATAACTCATGGACGGAAACATAAGGCCAAATGATTTATCAAGTGTCTGCTCTATATACTAGATATCCTAAGGTAGATATTAAAGAATCGACACACACGATCTCTACTCTCGGACAGTTTAGAATCCAGTTGAGAATTCAAAAGTGTGAGTGCTCTTATATACGAGATAAGTAAGAACTGTTAGCTCAGCACATTCATGCTAAGGGGAACAAGGCAAGGGAGTAATTAATGTGGCTACTCAGGAAATACTTCTGAGTGGAGATGGTTCTTGCCCCAGGTGTGCTTGTATAATATTCCCAGTCAGCTCTCCTGTTTGGGGATACTGTAACTGACAGATCCTTTTTTCTCTCGCTCCCTGAAGGTTCAGTGTGGTGCAGGGCTGACCTTACTTTGGAGCCCCCCAGATCACATGTACCTGTACCAGCACGTCCTGGCTACCCTGCATTGCCGAGACCTACTAAGAGCCACTCTGTTTCCTGAGACTGTTCCACTCCTTGCACCAGAGACTCTGGAGACTGCGTCTGAGCCCAAAGGCCATCTCCCTGAGCCATCTCCCCCAAAGCGGCTCCTAAGCCTGACACTAGAGGTGAGCACAGCTAAGCTGACAGCTTTTGTAGCTGAGGACAAGTTCATTACCCTGGCTGCAGAGAGTGTGTCGCTGAGCAGGCATGGGGGTTCACTGCAGGCCTACTGCCCAGAGCTGGCCGCTGGCTTTGATGGCAATAGTATCTTCAACTTCAAGGAGGTGGAGGTCCAGCTGCTACCTGAACTGGAGGAGATGATCCTCCACCGGAACCCGTTCCCGGTGCTGCAGACCCTCCGGAACCGTGTTTGGCTCCTGTCCCTGGGTTCAGTCTCAGTGGAGTTTCCTTATCAGTATGATTTCTCTCGAACTCTGGATGAGGCCGTGGGAGTTCAGAAATGGCTGAAGGGGCTGCATCGAGGAACTCACGCTCAGACTTCTCCGAGCCCTGCCCCACTCCCACCAGATCTACTCTTGAAGGTTCAGCACTTCTCGTGGGTTTTCCTGGATGACATTTTTGAGGTGAAACTTCGTGATAACTATGAACTCATGAAGGATGAGAGTAAGGAGAGTGCCAAAAGGCTGCAGTTGCTGGATGCCAAGGTGGCTGCCCTTCGGAAGCAACATGGGGAGTTGCTGCCAGCCCGCAAAATTGAGGAGCTCTATGCCTCTTTGGAACACAAAAACATTGAAATCTACATTCAGCGTTCCCGTCGTCTCTATGGCAACACACCTATGCGCCGGGCACTGCTCACGTGGAGCCTGGCAGGGCTAGAGCTGGTAGCTCTGGCAGATGCCTCCTTCCATGGGCCTGAGCGTGTGATAGAGCAGGTTCAAGAGCTTGATCCAGGCAGCCCTTTTCCTGCTGAGGGAGTAGATCTTGTCATTCAGTGGTGTCGTATGCTCAAGTGCAGTGTTAAGACGTTTTTGGGTAAGTGGTACTTCCTTATTTGCAGAGTCTGGTGTTTGTCCTCAGAGCTCCAGGAAGCTCTTGGAGTGGATGCAGAGGAGCTCAGTTATATTGGGAACTGTGGTGGTTGTGGGGTTTTGGGATGGGTGGAGTGTGATGGGTGGACTCCCCTTCCCTTTCTTTGTTCCTGAATTTCACCCTGAAACTGCTTGGCTAACATAAAGGGACAGCTAACACAGTCATCTTCAGGGTTAGTGTACCTCTTGGACCTAAGTGTTATTCCCCTCACCATCTGCTCAGTCTCTCCATGCCCTTTTACAGCTATTCTGCCAACTGCCAGCTCTTGTTCTCTCAGCTGACTTTGTTAGCTAGATGGGTAAAAGTGGTGGGGGAGAAAATGCTCGAGAATATTGAGACAGTCCTCTGAATAGCCAGTGTATATTCTCCCTGTAATAACAGTTCGGATAAGAGATTATCCCCGGTACCTGTTTGAAATCCGTGACTGGCGGCTGATGGGTCGACTTGTGGGCACTGAGCAGAGTGGTCAGCCTTGCTCCCGGCGGCGTCAGATCTTGCACTTGGGGCTTCCGTGGGGTAATGTGGCAGTAGAGAGGAACATGCCCCCACTCAAGTTCTACCATGACTTCCACTGTGAGTAGAGGAAGGCAGTTGGTTTGGCTGAGGGATGCTGTGATGGGTGGGATGGGAGATGAGCCGAGGCCCTTGCGGAATGAAGAAAGAAGTTGGGTAACAAGCTGTACCCTTTGCCCCTCTATCCCAGCGGAAATCTTCCAGTACACAGTGGTATGGGGCCCATGCTGGGATCCAGCCTGGACGCTGATTAGCCAATCTGTGGACCTCTTGACCAAGCCTTCAGCTGACCCCAGCCCACCCTTGCCCTGGTGGGACAAGAGCCGTCTTCTGTTCCACGGGGACTGGCACATGGACATTGAACAGGCAAATCTGCACCAGCTGGCTACTGAGGTGAGGGGTTCCAGAGGAGTTATTAGGATGGTATGGTTGGGGCCTGTATAGCACATGGCGGGGCAGGAGGGAGAAAGGTACTGATTTGGGAGATTTGGATGGGACTTGTATCCAAATCTCACCAAGCTGTTGGGGATGGTTACAGGACCCATATAACACAACTGAAAATATGCACTGGGAGTGGAGCCACCTGTCTTTTCATTGGAAACCTGGTCAGTTTGTGTTCAAGGGTGACTTGGATGTCAACGTGAGAACAGCTTCTAAGTGAGTGGAGTAATGCCTCAACAGGGTGAGGGACTCAGGTTGGAGGGAGTGGGGAAGAGCCAGGGGTTTGCAAGTGACCAGGGCACTGAGGGCCGGGACTCTGTTGTGAGACAGGTATGATGACTGCTGCTTCCTTCACCTGCCTGACCTCTGCATGACACTGGACCTGCAGTGGCTATGCCATGGGAACCCCCATGATCACCATGGTGTCACTCTGCGGGCCCCCGAGTTCCTGCCTGAGGTGCCCTTGGGCCAGCTCCATGACTCCTACCGGGCGTTCCGCTCTGAGAACCTCAATCTTTCCATCAAGATGGATCTGACCCGGCACAGTGGGAGTGAGGCTTGGGTCTGGGACAATGGGGGGAAGGGTTGGGAGGATGGGCTTATACACCAAGGACTTCAACTTGACCCTTTGGGGAGGGGGTAGGAAAAGCAAGGGAGGATTTGGATTAGGATGTTTTCTGAGAGAGGGTTGGTGAAAACAAAGCTCAGATCTTTAAAAGGAAAGGGTGTTGGGGATAGTGTGAGGCTGCATGCTGTTTGGATTTTTAAACCTCTAAAAGCAGAAGCTAGCTTTTATCTCTTGTGTTTTAACCACAGGTAGGAAATGTCTGTCCTTTCTTTTGCAGCGATATCACAGCCCCGGATTCTGCTATATAGTAGTACCCTGCGCTGGATGCAAAACTTCTGGGCAACTTGGACTAGTGTCACAAGGCCTATCTGTAGGGGAAAGCTCTTTAATAACCTGAAACCTAGCAAAAAGAAACTCGGCCAGCACTACAAGCAGCTTTCCTATACCGCACTCTTTCCCCAGCTACAGGTCAGGCTCTGACAGCCCTGGTGACATCTTCAGCTCTTTCCCTTTCCCTCGTTCTCTTGTTTTTTTCTCATCTTACTCATCTGATGCTGTTCTTCGCTCAGTGTTACGCTCTTTTGCTGCCAGGTGCATTATTGGGCCTCATTCGCGCAGCAACGGGGCATCCAGATTGAGTGCAGTCAGGGCCATGTCTTCACTAGAGGGACTCAGCGGCTTATCCCTCAAGGTAAGGTCAAAGACTGCCTTCATTGTTCCTACCCTATTCCTTGCCCTTTTTGCCATTCTCATTCCTCTTCCCTCTTTCTGTCCCACACTGCTCTTCTGTACTGGTCTGCATGGGCTCTGTATGCCTCCTTTTCTCAGCGGGCACAGTGATGCGGCGTCTCATCTCTGACTGGAGTGTGACCCAGATGGTTAGTGACCTAAGTCAGGTGACTGTTCACCTGATGGCCTCACCCACTGAAGAGAATGCTGATCACTGCCTTGATCCCTTGGTAACAAAGACCCACCTACTGAGCCTGTCCTCCCTCACCTATCAACGGCACAGCAATCGCACGGCTGAGGAGGTACCACCTGACACAGTCTCTTTACTACCCTATTTGTATCAGTAGGTGTTGTAGTCTGCTCGGGCTGCTATAACAACACACCAAAGAATGTGTGGCTTGAACAACAGAAATTTCTCACAGTTCTTGAGGCTGGGAAGTCTTAAGATCAGGGTGCCAACATAGTCAGATTCTGGTGAGGGCTCTCTTCCTGGCTTGTAGACCGTTGCCTTCGCTGCGTCCTCACATGGCAGGAAAAGAGAGGGAGAGAGCACACTCTCTAGTGTCTCTCATAAGGGGACTAATCCCATCAGAAGGGCCTCACTCTTGTGACCTTCTATAAACTTAATTACCTCCTAAAAGTCACATCTCCAAATATTATCACATTGGGGATTATGGTCTCAACATACGAATTTGGAGAGGGACACAATTCAGTCCATAGTCCATACTTTTCAGGCTAAGTCCTGGGTAATGTTTCTAATTGTATTCGAAGCATATATATCATTACTGTATGATGAACTCACGATTATCATTTGTATCAGTGGACCTCTTTTTGAAAATTCCTTTTCTCTCTCCCCTTCTAAAGATAGTCTCTTGCCTTTTAGGAAACAGTAAAACTTTTTTCCTAGCACCTTATTTGGTATTTTTTTTTTCCTAATTAAGGAACGATTTTATGTTGAAATTATCTTTTTGTTTTCTTTCATAAAGTAGGCTTCACACCCAAGGTGGGGCTTGAACTCATGACCCCAAGATCAAGAGCTGTATACTCTACCGACTGAGCCAGCCAGGCACCCCATATGTTGAAATTCTCTGAATCCTTTAAAATACAGTGGATATAGTCAGAATGTAATCTAACGGACAAACTAAGACCACTTAGTTTTTCTTTCTCCAGCGTCTTCTTGTCTCTCCCAGATTTCTTGTTCAACAAGCTTGTTTTCTTGCCTCTGCAGTTATGGTCTAGGAAAAATGGTGGGAATTTCCATGCTATTTTGTGGTTCTTTTCCTGTTTCTTAGGAGCTCTCTACTCAAGTTGGGGATTCTGCCTTTCATACACACCAGCTGCACTTGGTAGATTTACGGGCTTCCTGGACAACCACCAATCGGGACATCGCCTTTGGTTTATATGATGGCTATAAAAAGGCAGCTGTACTCAAACGTAATCTTTCTACTGAGGCCCTGAAGGGGTTAAAGATTGATCCCCAGATGCCAGCTAAAAAGCCAAAGCAAAGTGTTCTGACCAGTGCCCCAGCCCCACCTCCCGTCAGCACTCCTAGCTTTAGTGGACAGCCTGATAAGGGGTCCTCAGGAGGTAAGCTGGGGGAAATAAGGCTTCTTCATAGAGTTATATGTAGGATATGTGCATGGGATTGGACAGGAACTGGGAGCACTAAATAAATCATGGCTGGTTCCATCTAGATATAGAAATGAAAACTATTGCTTTTCCATATTAGGTCATCTCTGACTTACATAGCCATGATATAGGGGCATTTGAAGGGTGTGATCCTGTGGCAAGGAGAAGAGGATCATGAAGGAATGATGGGGCCAAAACGGGATGAGTAAGGGAAAGAAAGGATTAAAGAATTGTTAGGTGGTTTGATCAATTTGTTCAGTCAACAGATATTTAGTACTTAACAGGCATAAAGCACTGTGCTGGGTTTAGTGAGAGATATAAAACAAATGACATTCTACTTGCCTCAACAGGTTTATCATCTCTGGATGAGCTAATCTCAATCACTCATTTATTCATAGGTTCACTTTTGCTTATTGAGGGTTTATAATGCACCAGACATAACCCTAGACACTATGGATGTAAAGATGAGGAGAAGCTCAGAAACTAGTAGATAGACATATAAATTATTATTTAATTGTGACAGTGCTTTGTAAGAATGTTTAAGAAGAAAGTACTTAAATCAGCATAGGGAAGTCTAGAAAAGCTTCGCAGAAAAGATCATTGAGATGGGCATTAAAAGATAAATAAGAGTTCGACAGGCAAGGAAAGAGGAGAGGGCATTTTATAGGAGAGGGAATAAGTATAGAGGAATAGAAGTTCATGGTGAGTTTAAGAACAAGATGGAAAGTAATGTATATCACAAGAGAAAAACAAAAGTATATGGGAGTTCTTGACCGGAATGAAGGAGGGATTGCAATCTTAGGGAAAGGTTTATTGAGGAAAGTAGCATTTGAGCTGGACTTTGAAGGCTGAATATGGTTTGAACATGTGGAAACGGGGAGGAAAGGCATTCAAGGCATGCTGAATAGGGGTAGATTTGGTAAAGCTCCGTATGTTCAAAGGAGAGTGAACAGTCTGTTTCAATTGGCATAGAGAGTAACTAAGGCGAGGAGCGAGGGAAGATACTGAAAAGGAAAGCTGCATGTAGACCATCAAAGGTCTTTCATACAACACTAAGGCGTTTTTGGTCCTTACTCAGTAGACAGTGGTGAACTACTGAAAGTTTTTGAATGGGGATGTGTCATCATGAGACTTTACTTTTAGGAAGATAAATCTAGCAGTGTTGTGGAGGAGGACTGGCGAGAAAGAAACTGGAGGTGGAGAGACAGATAAGGAAACTATTATGGTGTCCCAACAACATGTAATCAGGGCCTGCACTTGGTAGAGGCAGTGGGAATGGAGATGAGGGGATGGACAGAAATGTTATTCTACATATGAAATCTGACAACTAGTTGGAAGGAGTTAAAACAGAGAGAAAGCAATAATGACAAGCTCTGAGCCTGGGACTTGCATGATGGTAACAGTAATATCAGAGAAAGGAGAGCCAGAGGCTAGTAAATACTAAGCAAGTTCGAGGAGATACAGGGTTGCTGAGTTCAGATTTGGACATGCTGAGTTTGTGGTGCAAGCAGTGTATGTAGGTAATGTCTAACCAACAGCTGGAAATGAGGATCTAAAAGCTTAGAACTAGAGGCGAAGACTTTGGGAGTTTCAGCATAGAGCTAAGAATTAAGCCCAAGTAGATAATAATAGTTGCTTACTGTGTGGCAGATACTGTGCAAAATACTTCTATATGTTATTGCATTAAATTCCCTCAACAACCTTATGAGATAGTTACTATTATTTTACAGACGAGGGGACTGAGACTCAGAGAGGTTAAAGCAAACTGCTAAAGGTCACAATCGAGTAACTGGCAGAGATAGGATCTTAAACACAGGCAGATGAGTCTGATTCTGGAGGCTGCTGTTAACCATAACACTCCTGTTAGACAAACTCATTAGAAGGAAGAGGAAGAGAAGGGAACCTTAGGAGATACTTGTTTCTAAGACATGGGAGAAGAGGATTTATAGGCATAATCATAGGAAGCAGTAGAGCTATGAGAACACAGTGGCAAAGGAGTGGTTTCATGTGGATAGGAGTGGTCAACAAACAACATTTAAGATAATATGAAATGAAAAATATAAGGAACAAAATGAGAAAGAAGATCCTAGAGTAATTCAGAGGTTGATATACTTAGAAAAAAATGCCACTATTATATAGCATTTCTAAGTTTCTTTTGGGAATCTGTGATTTTGGTTAAAATTGAGGGGGAAGTGAAAGGACAACCCTTATTTTGCCCTCAGGGATTAAGGGGTGGAGTGGGTGGGCTGGAGTTGCAGGTTGGAGAGAATATTTCCTAGCGAAATAGAAGGAAGATCAGTTTGGCCCTAGACGTGCTGCCTGTATCCCTTTGAGATTGTGACTTTTCTCCACTTCCTATTTCTCTGTCAGGTGCCTACATGTTGCAGAAGCTGATTGAAGAGACTGATAGGTTTGTAGTGTTCACAGAAGAGGAGTCAGGTGTGAGTGATCAGCTGTGTGGCATTGCTGCCTGCCAGACGGATGACATATATAACCGAAACTGCCTTATCGAGCTGGTGAATTGCCAGGTAACTTCTCTTTCCCAGAGCACCCCAGCATTGGGCTCGATCCTAATCCTATGTGTTCACCTTCTCCCACCGCCAAATAAGAATGGGCAGATAGAGCTCCAAAAGATTATTCCTTCCACCAGGTATCCAGGATAATCCTTCCATTTCTAAAAACACAGTGTTCACCCAGTAAGCCAGAATTAGATCCAGCTGCATTCATTGACACACTCCTTTCACTAACCTTCTCATCTTCCCTGGTGGGCCTTGTGCTGTGATTCTGCTCCTGTGTGTGGCATAGATGGTTCTTCGTGGAGCGGAGACAGAAGGCTGTGTTATTGTGTCAGCTGCCAAAGCTCAGCTGCTGCAGTGCCAACACCATCCAGCCTGGTATGGTGACACATTAAAGCAAAAGACATCCTGGACTTGCCTACTGGATGGCATGCAGTATTTTGCCACCACGGAAAGCAGCCCCACGGAGCAGGATGGCCGCCAGCTCTGGTTAGAGGTTAGTCAAATACAGGAATTGAAGGCAGTCTCTGATCTGGGGTCTGTGAGCACGTAGTGCTTTTTTCTTTGCTTTTTCTTTTCTTTCTTTTTTTTTTTTTAATCTCTTGCTGTTCTTTTTTATTGCGAGGGAAATTCTCATTTCTCAGCACGAGAATAAAATGGGTTGGAACTTTTTTACTTTTGAGAAGATTGCTGACCTCTGCTAATAAATCACACTAATCAGCAGGCAGCCAAGAAAACAGGCAGTAAGTCTGAGAACTTTAGATAAATTCTTTATCTGCCCTTTCTCTGATTTCTCTTGTGAAGATGTTTGATTAATTTCAGCAAAGCAGTAAGGTTGAATACAAAGACTGCTTGTCTAGGACTCAAGTTATGTGAGTTCTAATGGCACCTTTGCTATTAAAGTAGCCATAAGTCTTCACGGGAGTCACCTTTACTTTTTTTTCAAGTTTATTTATTTATTTTGAGAGAGGGAGATGAGAGCAGAGGAGGGGCACAGAGAGAGGGAGAGAGAATCCCAAGCAGGCTCTGCGTTGTCAGCGCAGAGCCCGATGTGGGGCTCAAACTCACAGCTGTGAGATCATGACCTGAGCCGAAACCAAGAGTCAGAGGCTTAAGTAACTGACCCACCCAGGGGCCCCAAGTCACCTTTATTTGTAAAATTGAGTTAATACTTCCCCCTCACAAGATTGTTGAAAGGATCAAGTATGAGAAGCTACTTTGAAAAAGACAAAGCTTCATTTAGATGGAAAATAATCACAGCATTTTTAAAAAGTTATGTCAGAGGAGGTCTAAGTATGTGTCAAGATAACAATTTTGTTAGATGGTAAAATTGTGAGCAGTTGGCAGGGGCTATAGATTTTCTTTTCAGCGTGGCAAAACGGAATTTGCTTTATAATTTCTAGGATATTATCTCAGAATTACTGGGAGATCTAATAGTTATGAGATGTACCTAGCCAAAACTTGGCATTGTTAATACTTAATTAACAGGTATGAAGTGTCTACATTGTGCTGGGTGTGGTAAACCCAAATGAGTTACTGGATCTAGCTACATCTGTAAGGACCAATAGGATAACTTCATTTACCATTCTACTCAGTGGGAAAAAGCTAATCCCTCTTCCCTCCTCCCTGCCTGGTGCTTCTTACTCCAACAACTTTAGGATGCATGTAAGCAACCTCAGGTGTAATTACATACAAGGTAATCATTTAATCAAATGTCAAGCCAAAAGTAAGGATCAGATTATTGGTAATATGGGGGAAGGTCATGCTGATATAGTACATCTATGATTCAGGCAAGCAGTGCTCTTTACCACTAATCTCAGGAGGTAGGCATAGAAGATGCTAACTACTCAGGCACAGGTGGGCAGGATGAGCTATGCAAGATCTCTCTAGCATTTTCTGGGCCTCTGCTTCTTTTAGGCATGCCCTCTTTTGCATGTGAACCCTTCGTTAGAATAGAATATCCTTGTTTTTCTGTTTATTTGTTTGTTTAATTATAGTTGACATATTAGTGTCAGATGTACAACATAGTGACTTGATAATTATAAGCATTATGAAATGTTCACGAGGGCAAAGTGTAGTTACCATCTGTCACCGTACAAAGTTATTGCAGTATTATTGACTATATTCCCTATGCTGTACTTTTCATCTCCATGACTTATTTTATATCTGGAAGTATGTACCTCTTAATCCCCTTGACTTATTTCACCTATTCCTCTCGCCCTCCTCCCTCCTGGCAACCACCAGTTCTTTATAAGTTTATTTCTGTTTTTGTTGTTTGTTTTTTAGATTCCCCACATAAGCGAAATCATATAGGATTTATCTTTGTCTGATTTTACTTAAGATAATACCCTCAGATCCATCCATATTGCCAAAAATGGCAAGATTTCATTCCTTTTTATGGCTGAGTAGTATTCCATTATGTATATATAAAACACATCTTTATCCATTCATCTGTGGAAGGACATTTAGGTTGCTTCTGTATTTTGGTTATTATAAATAAACATAATAAGCATTAAACATAGGGCTTTTCGAATTAATGATTTTATTTTCTTCATAAATACCCAGAAGTGGAATTATTAGATTGTATGATACTTCTGTTTTTAGTTTTTTGAGGAACCTCCATATTGTTTGCCAGAATGGCTGCACCAATTTACATTCGCGCTAATAGTGCACAGAGTTTCCCTTTTCTCAGCATCCTTGCCGACATGTGTATTAGCCATTTTGGTGTGAAGTGGCTTTGATTTGTATCTCCCTGATGATTAATGAATTTGGGCATCTTCCCATGTGTCTGTTAGCCATCTGTATGTCTTCTTTAAAAAAATGTCTACTCAGGTCCTCTGCCCACTTTTAAATTGGATTAATTTTTTTTTTTGGTGTGGAGTTATAGGAGTTCCTTATGTATCATTTGGAAATATCTTCTCCCTTTCAGTAGGTTGTCTTTTTGTTTTGCTTATGATTTCCTTCACTGAATTTGGTGGGGAGACTTTGATCTTGCCTTTCCCATATGAATTTTTTTGTGACTTGGCAGATCTTCTTATGGTCTTCATATCACTCATTCTATTACGCACTTTGACTTCAGCTTGGCAGAGAGACTCAAAAGAATTCACTCCCTTTACCCCATGGCAACAGTGCCAGAGTGGTTGTCTCTCTGAAGACAGAAAACAGCAAAAACACAAATCATGAATATCAAAGTGGGTGGGAAAGTCACTGGTTTCGATGAAATTTTTTGTGCTTGACAGGATTTGACTTTTTCTTCAATTTTTTTGTTGTAAGATACATACAAAATTTACCATTTTAGCCATTTTTTAGGTTTATTTCTTTATTTTGAGACAGAGAGTGTGAGTAGGGGAGGGGCAGAGAGAGAGGGAGAGAGGGAATCCCAAGCAGGCTTCATGCTGAGCGCGAAGCCCGATGCAGGGCTTGGACTTACAACCCTGAGATCATGACCTGAGCTGAAATCAAGAGTTGGATGCCACCCAGGCACCCCTGGTTTTAACCATTTTTAAGTGTAAAGTTAAGTTGGTATTAAATACATTCATAATGTTGTTCAACCATCACCACCATCCATTTCCCTAACTCTTCATCTTGTAAAACTGAAATTATACCCATTAAACAATTAACTCCTCCCCCTTCCCCTTTCCAGTCCTCGGTAACCACCATTCTACTTTCTGTCTCTATGATTTTGACTATTTTTAAATACCTTATATAAGTGGAATCATACAGCATTTGTCTTTTTATGACTGGCTTATTTCACTTTCTATAATCTCTTCAAGGTTTGTCTGTGTTGTAGCATCTTCTTTTTTAAGATTGAATTCCATTGTATGTCTATACAACAAATTGCTTATCCATTTATCTACCAATGGATACTTAGTTGCTTCCATATTTTAGCTATTGTGAATAATGCCATGTGAACATGTACAGATCTCTTCAAGACCTTGCTTTCAGTTCTTTTGGGTATATATCCGGAAGTGGAATTGCTAGGTCATATAGTAATTCTATTTTTAATTTTTTGAGGAATTGCCATACTGTTTGCCATAGTACCGTTGTACCGTTGTACATACCCCCAACAGTGCACAAGGGTTCCAATTTCTGCACATCCTTGCCAACACTTGATACTATTTTTTTATTGTACCCATCCTAATGGGTGTGAGGTGGGATAGGATTTGATTTTTTTTAATGTTTGTTTATTTTTTTTAACTGTTTTCTGACACTTTTTTTTTTTTTTTTACATTTATTCATTTTTGAGAGACAGAGCATGAGTGGGTGAGGGGCAGAGAGAGAGGGAGACACAGAATCCGAAGCAGGCTCCAGGCTCTTAGCTGTCACCACAGACAGCGCGGCTCGAACTCACGGACTGCGAGATCATGACCTAAGTCGATCATGACCTAAGTCGGACGCTCAACCGACTGAGCCACCCAGGCGCCCCAATGTTTACTTATTTTGAGAGAGAGCACAGGTGGGGAAGGAGCAGAGAAAGAGAAGGAGAGAGAATCCCAAGCAGAGCCTGTGCAGAGCTCGATCCCAAGAACTGTGAGATGATTACCTGAGCTGGTATCAAGAGTCCCTTAACTGCCTGAGCCACCCCGGTGCCCCCAGATAGGATATGATTTTAACGTAGCTTGCTTTTCTGGCCTCTGGCCTCAGGCCTGCAGGTTTAGCAAAATATGCATGTAACTCATTTGGGTTTGGAGACTTTAGGTGGTTTGGGCCAGGAGGGAGTCATGTATGTCTTCTACCCTGGGAGATCCTTCAAGATATTCCAGGCAGTGGAAGTTTAGATAGTATAACTACTTGTATCATAGAGATCTGTGGCCCAGTTGGCTAGGAGTTAAAGGTGCCTGTATCTCTGTCTTCAGGTAAAGAATATCGAGGAGCACCGGCAGCGTAGTCTGGACTCTGTGCAGGAGCTGATGGAGAGCGGGCAGGCAGTGGGAGGCATGGTGACCACCACCACAGGTCAGCTCTCCCTTATTCCCCATCATGTAGTTAGGAGATGTGCATTTTCTTACATACTCTTAAAATTAACATATGCTGGAATAGGACCATTTTGTGTTAGGCGAGGTGGAAAGCAAGTGCTGGAGTTCCCTAGACATCACATATAGCCGGGAGGCTCTCACAATACCTCCATTGAGAATCTCTTTCCCATCTCTTCCCAGATTGGAACCAGCCAGCTGAGGCGCAACAAGCCCAGCAAGTCCAGCGGATCATTTCACGCTGTAGCTGCCGAATGTACTATATTAGTTACAGCCACGACATTGATCCTGAGCTGGCAACTCAGATTAAGCCACCTGAGGTTCATGAGAACCAGGAAAAGGAAGATCTCCTAAAGAAACAGGAAGGTATTCAGGGCTTGAAAGGCTTTTACAAGGGGACTAGGGAACTTGTGAAAGTAGTTATTTCCTTAGTGGTTTTGAGTTAGTAGTGTTATTAGAAGTCCCACTGTGCCCTGGACATTAACACTTTCACTTTGCCTTACATTATATAAGTTCTGCTAGAAGAGAATAATCTGTTCTCTTGGGGGGGGAACTAGGATGAGTGGATATTGTTTAATTCTAAAATAAGCAAACCTATTTCTACCCATGAGCATCTCTCACTAATCCCTTTCTATGGGATTAACTAACAGGAGTGCTTCCAAATATGGGTTAGAAGATGGGGTAGATATTTAGAGAGAAACTGGAGTTTCTTACTTAGCTGCTAATTACCTAGGGGCTGTGGATACCTTCACCCTTATTCATCATGAGCTGGAAATCTCCACCAACCCGGCTCAGTATGCCATGATCTTAGACATCGTCAACAACCTGCTGCTCCACGTAGAACCTAAGCGGAAGGTGAGCATGGGCCCTTAGAGAATGCCAGGTAACCTCACAGGAACCCACAGACCTTGTGCTTTATTTGGTGTCCAGTAAGAAAAGCCATGCTTCGGGGCACCTGGGTGCTCAGTCGGTTGAACGTCCAGCTTCGGCTCAGGTCATGATCTCACGGTCCGTGGGTTCAAGCCCCGCGTCAGGCTCTGTGCTGACAGCTGGGAGCCTGGAGCTGCTTCACATTCTGTGTCTCCCTCTCTCTCTGCCCCTCCCCTGTTCGCTCTCTGCCTCTCTCTCAAAATAAAATAAAGACATTAAAAAAATAAAAAAAATAAAAAAAGCCATGCTTCATACTTAAAAAGGACCTTGTGGTTGGTACATCCTGTTAGTCAATAGCAGCAGTTGAAATTGCACTTATCTAGGAGAGGTCTGAGTGTTCCTGAGACTGCAGAGCTTGTTTATGTGGTTGTTTTTCTTGGTCACTTCTCTACTGAGTCACTTTAATACCTCTAAAAACAGTAACTAGTCCCCACTATCACCTCTATCCCTACCCTGTGGCCTTGGCTTATTGTGAAATCTTTACGTCTTTTGCATTGGCCTACCGTTTATGCTTGCTACTAATGGTAACAGATACAGGTAAGCTTTCCAGAAGAGATCCCTGTTTCTTGTTCCTTTCTCTATTTCACTTTACGACAAGACTTGTCCATTACAAAACCTTGTTCATTTCCTTTTCCATTCCTTCAGGAGCACAGTGAGAAGAAGCAGCGAGTCAGGTTCCAGCTTGAGATCTCTAGCAATCCTGAGGAACAGCGCAGCAGCATATTACATTTGCAGGAGGCCGTGCGGCAGCATGTGGCCCAGATACGGCAGCTGGAGAAGCAGATGTATTCTATCATGAAGGTAGTCACCAGGGCAGTTTGAGGAGAGGGTGTTCTCCTAGGACAAGGGAGATCTCCTCTCAGTTTCTCCTGCCTTGGCTCCCTAGTCTTTGCAGGATGACAGCAAGAATGAGAACCTGCTTGACCTGAACCAAAAGCTTCAGTTGCAGCTAAACCAGGAGAAGGCCAACCTACAGTTGGAAAGTGAAGAGCTTAATATCCTCATCAGGTGCCAGAGCATTCTTTCCTGCCCTTGTCTAGCACCCCAGCTGGAGTTGATTTCCTTGCTTGGTGTTCTGACAGTCTAGATCTATCATGCATAATCAAAGGCTGATGTAGATTTGGGCACTTCCTGAATGAGCCTTGCTGGACTTGGCCAAGAAATTGGGAAAAGGAGAGGCCCTCTTTGGCTCCTCATTAGAGTACCTCTTGGGAAAGGAGAAAATCAGATAGTTCAGAAAGATCACTTTTGTGGCCTTGGTGCTGTGCAGGTATACTGAAAATAAAATGCCTTGACGTTGATCAGTAAGGAGCACAATTGTAGATACAATTGTAGGAGTTTATTAGTAGGCAGAGATTACTTTATTAAGAAGTACTTTGGGAGGGGGTGCCTGGGTGGCTCAGTCGATTAAGTGTCCAACTCTTGACTTCGCCTCAGGTCATAATCTCACAGTTTGTGAGTTTGAGCCCCACATTGGGCTCTGTGCTGACAGCAGGGAGCCTGCTTGGGTCTCTCTCTCTGTCTCAAAATATACCAAAAGAAAAAAAAGGAAACTTGGAAAAAAGAAAAACCAGTGCCTATGTGGCTCAGTCAGAGCATGTGACTCTTGATCTCAGGGTCAGTCATGAGTTCAAGCCCCACGCTAGGTGTGGAACTTTTTTTTTTTTTTAACATGGTTAGCACATGACGTGTGTGTATTATAATTTGTCAAATTGGCTAACACACAGTGTGTAAAGTGTGCTCTTGGTTTTTGGGGTAGATTCCTGTGGTTCACTGCTTACATACAACACCCAGTGCTCATCCCAACAACTGCCCTCAATGCCCATCACCCATTTTTCACTTTCCCCCATCCCCCCCTCAGTTTGTTCTCTGTATTTAAGAGTCCCTTATGGTTTGCTCCCCTCCCTCTCTGTTTGTAACTATTTTTCCCCCTTCCCTTCCCCCATGGTCTTCTGTTAAGTTTCTCAAGATGGGTGGGGAACTTAAGAAAAAAAAAGCTGTGGAACTCAAAAATGGGATTTAATCTCCCATGGCCCAGGGTATGAGGAGCATGAATCCAGTGAAAAAAAAAAATTAGGGAATAGCTGTTCCAAAATAGGTCCATATCTGGGTTTACCTCCTGCATCATTCTAGAGCATTCTACTCCATTGCCAACCCAAATGCTGTTACCCTTATTGGCTTTGGCCCTCCTGTTCATTTATAGGTGTTTTAAGGATTTCCAGTTGCAGCAGGCCAATAAGATGGAGTTGCGAAAGCAACAAGAAGATGTGAGTGTGGTCCGTCGCACTGAGTTCTACTTTGCTCAGGCACGATGGCGTCTGACAGAGGAAGATGGACAGCTAGGAATTGCAGAACTAGAGCTGCAGCGGTTCCTCTACAGCAAGGTATCGGGTATATACAATTGCATAAAGGCAGCTGTAATTGAGAGACATTGACCTGTCTTAGGAGTTGTAACTCAGAGAAACAAAGAGGCTAATTATTGTATGATTACTAATACTGATAATAATTATTAATGATAGACACATAAGCAGAGTTCCCCTTAGGTACAGTTGTTTAAATAATACAGATATAGATAAACTGGATCAAATGCTTCTTTCACTGAATAAGATTATCCCTAGAAATACGGCCCAGAGGGAAGTAATCTTCCAAGTCCAGCTTGGAATAGAATTAATTCTATACTGACATTCAGCTTTCCTGCAATAAATAACCAATGGCATGGAGGAGAGGACATGATTCTTTATTCTATACTCCTTCCCCTTGGGAGTTTGGAAATGAGTGAGGCCATTTTTGACTATCACAGTGACTGGGAAGGATTACTGGCACTTAGTGTTCTTGTTAGTAGTGCCCATGAGAAACACTGTATTAAAGGGTGAATTGACTGTATGAAAATGAAAGGGATACCAAAGGTTGGGATTAAACATATCAAGAGCCTGAAAACAGGGTATGTAGCAATTCTCTAGCAAGCTCCTGAGAAAGACTTATGATAGTGTGTGGGGTGGGGTGGGGAATCTGTCTTTATAGGTGAAGGGGGAAAATCTGTCTTTATAGGTGAATAAGTCTGATGACACAGCAGAACATCTTCTGGAGTTGGGCTGGTTCACTATGAACAACCTCCTCCCCAATGCTATCTATAAGGCAAGTCTTATTTCCCCATTCCTGCCCCATTCTCATGCTTCCTTAACACAGGGCATTTGTAATGGCCCTTCCCCATAAACCCACTATGGGAAATATTGTGGTGATCTGAGAGGTTGAAAGCTTGCCTAGCTTAGCAAGACTTGCTTTTCCTCTTAGTCTGCAGGGATTTGTGGGTAGATTTATCACTCTATCTTACAGGTAGTCCTACGGCCCCAGAGCTCCTGCCAATCTGGGCGACAGCTAGCCCTCCGCCTCTTCAGCAAAGTCCGGCCCCCTGTTGGGGGTATTTCTGTTAAGGAACACTTTGAGGTTAGTAAACAGTCCTTTAGGGACCCAGGAACAAAGGGCACTCAAAAGCTATCTGTGTGTTATTATGCTACATTCGGGGTAGGTAAACTGAGGGATGATGTCTGAGCTTAATTGCTTCTTCAGCCTTTTTCCTCTTTAGGTAAATGTGGTGCCTCTCACCATCCAGCTGACACACCAGTTCTTCCATAGAATAATGGGCTTTTTCTTTCCGGGCCGAAGTGTGGAAGATGATGAGGTTGGTGATGAAGAAGATAAGTCCAAACTGGTGACTACTGGTGAGAACTTTTACAGTGGAGATCCAGAAGACTGGGGTAGCAGCCCCAGAGATAGCTGAAGCTTCAGAGAGAAGACAACAGCTGGTGTGCTTGCTTTTTCATAGGAATACCAGTGGTTAAGCCTCGGCAGCTGATTGCAACAGATGACGCAGCACCACTGGGCCCTGGGAAGGGTGTTGCACAAGGCTTAAATCGGAGTTCTGGTGTCAGAAGATCATTTCGGAAAGTACCTGAGGTACTGGACATGCCCCTGATGACAGAAAGATGGAAGAATCTTAGTGTTCTGTTTGGGTCAGCTGAGGATTTCTTTTGTTTCCTGAGTCTTTTCCAGGGATGAAAGAAGATGGAGATGTTTGGGGTTCTGAGTTTCTTCTGATGGTTTCAAGGGCTCACACTCCTTTCCTGCCTTTCCTAGCACCCTGTGGATGATATTGACAAGATGAAAGAGCGAGCTGCCATGAACAACTCCTTCATCTACATAAAGATTCCACAGGTTCCTCTGTGCGTCAGCTACAAGGTCTGCTCCTCCCTAGTACTTCTAGAACAGGGTGGGAAGGGAACCAAATAAGATCGGAGATTAAAATTAGGCATGACAGTCTAGATTGTGAAGCTGGTCTTTGGGTAATAATCTGCTGTTCCCTCTGCTGCCTTCAGGAGTCAGTACCATTACAGGATGAGGTAAAGGGAAATCAGTATCTTTAGATTGCTGCTGCAGGAAAGTACTAGACTTGGACTCAAGTATTAGCTTGGACTGTGTGCTCACTTCAGCAGCACATATACTAAAAAAGTATTAGGTTTGGACTAAAATGGCAGCTGATCTTTTCGCTCCTTTCTCTCCCCTGTCCCTCCTTCTCTTGCAGGGTGAGAAGAATAGTGTCGATTGGGGTGACCTAAACCTTGTGCTGCCCTGTCTGGAGTACCACAACAACACATGGACATGGCTGGACTTTGCCATGGCTGTCAAGAGGGACAGCCGCAAAGCCCTGGTTGCCCAGGTATCCTGCCAGAGTTCATGGCTGTTTGGTTAGCAGAGGCTGACAAACAGATCCTGTGCTCAGGAGCATTTCATTGTAGGACATGTGTAGGACAAGTAGCCTTGGCAATGGGCAGGTGAATGAAATGAGCAACTTCTATTCCTGCCCTCTCCACGACTTTGGTCAGATGTTTAAATGTTTATACTCATAATATGTTAAGTCCTGTTGAGTTTTAGGGAACTGAGGGCTGATGCAACTTCAGGTTTAGAATAGGTTCTAATACTATAAGCTTCTTGAAAGCAGAGATCATTTAATAATGTGAATTGCCCCGTTGTGCCTTCACGTAAGCTTAATAAATTTTTTTGACTTGGTTCACAGTGATTTATTCTGTCTGTTCCACTAATATTTACCTTCCCTTTTACCCCTCTCTAACCTATCAGGTAATCAAAGAGAAGCTAAGGCTGAAGCCTGCAACAGGGTCTGAGGTCCGGGGAAAGCTAGAAACTAAATCAGACCTCAGCATGCAACAGCAGGAAGAGGAGGAGAAAGCCCGGCTCCTCATCGGTTTAAGTGTGGGCAACAAGAACCCTGGCAAGAAGTCCATCTTTGGCAGGCGCAAATGATCCAGCATCCAAGAGTGGCTGCAGTACAGGATCTGACTTTGGCTCAGGCCCCAGGGACTTGTGGGGTGGGAGGCGCTTCCCCTCATCCATCAGGATTTGTGGTGGTCAGGAGCTCACAGGGTACTGTGGAGAGAGGCACTGCTCTTTTAGCAGCTGGCCTGTTCCCTGCAGAACACGGTGGATAATACTGCTGAGTTCTACCTCACACTGATCAGCAGGCCCAGGGCCAGAGAGGCATCAAGAGAGCAAGACCCAGGGATTGGGCCCAGGATCAGGATCTGGTTCCCTTGGGGCCAACTGAAAGGGTGGGAGGGACAGTTCTGATCAAGTGTGATAAATTTTTATAGACCTATATATAAATATATACATATATATTTCTAAGTGTAACTGCTCTCCCTCTGTGCTAGAAAGTTGAGGAGAGGAGCTGATCTCCTGTTCCTCATTCCACTGCCTTGTATAAGAGGTATTAGGGTTCTGGGGGGAAATCAGCCCCTCCTCAATCTGTGCCAAGTTCACTTGGGAAAATGGCAATAGGAGTCAGGGCTGGTCATGGATCCCCCTGGGGTATGCCCTGGAGAATGGTAAGAAAATGACTTAAAGAGAAAAAAATATATTTTAAGGTTTTTTTTTTTTTTTTTGGCGTGTTAAGTGCATGGGTTCAACCTGTGTCCTTCCCTCCCCATCAACCCAAGACACATCCTCTAGCTGCCTCTCTAATGAGGAAGGCCTCGTCCCTCCTCTATGAAGCCATATCACAGATACTTCCCAGCTCTGGTGTGACACTGGCCCCATGCTGATAGGTCTCTGCACATTTTAGTTCTGGCTGTGAGCTTACTCATAACTGGGGTGGGGGGATAGGATTTGAGGATGAGTGGGGCTTGGCTGCAATAGCAGGGAAGAGGCGGGGCTCATGTGTAATGCAGCATCAGGGGGAGGAATCGCTTATGTAACTGGGACAGCAGATTTAGCAGGTAGAGAGAGGAGGCAGAGGCTTTGGATGGGAACGGTGAGCTGTCGGCAGGGGCAACATGCCCGGGGGGTTGCTTCTCATAAGGTAGGCTGTGAGGCTCTGGCAGCCTGTTTAGGGGAGGTGAAGGGGACATGGGCTTGGGGCCTGGGAACTGACCGGTGAGGAGAATGTTAGTGATGCCCACTGTGAAGGTGAAATGGGAGGCTATACTGTGAAAATATCCCAACCCCATACTGAGAGGTTCAAGCTGAATTTCTGATGCTTCATGGGGAAAATGTCTACATACTGCTTTCCTAGAGGATTTGAATCATGTCCAGGAAATCTAGACCTTGGCCCAAAGCAAGGGTAGTGGCAATTTTGCCTGGTGCTCAAAAACATATCTCTAAGGTTAAGATTTGAGGGTGTGCCTTCTAAGGTGGGCAGAACTTGTAATGCCTCAAGGGCAGAGGTTTAGAGTGGCTCCCTTGGTTCTCAGCAGGGTGGCAACATCCAGGGTCCCTGGGTCCGAGGCTGGAAGAGCCTCTGGTCAGGTGTGGGGACTACCAGGTCAGGTCTGGAAGAGCTGTGGGGACTACGGGGGCATCAGTGCCTATACCAGGAGCCCCTGGAGCGAGCCCCATTGCTAATAGAGAAGCCTCTGTCTGAGTGGCCACTGCCTCAGTTCATCAACCTTTTTCTGCCGGAGTTTCCCATTAGGCCTCTTACAGCACATCACCAGCTGAAGGTAGGTCAGTCCCTGGAAGGGGTCTCAGTGTTGGGGGAGACATCTAGAAATGGCCAGAGTTTCAATCGCCCTATTCTTCATTTCTCTGTACAGATTTTAGGACTTGTGGCTAAAGGTTCCTTTGGAATGGTCCTCAAGGTGCTAGATTGTGACCAGAAAGCAGTATGTGCGGTGAAGGTAGGGACCTAGGTATTCTTCCGTATCATTCTCTGGTTCCTGCTTCTAATCTTGATTTCAGAAAGGATGGGCAGCATAAACAACCTGTAGGAGTCATCACTCCTCTCCTTTTATAGGTGGTGTCCAAGGTAAAGGTCCTACAGAGGAACATCCTGAGGCAGTGCAAAGAGGAGGTTAGCATCCAGGTATGCACAGAACCCAGGATTGGAGCCTAGGAAGAACTAAACCACAGGTGGAGAAAGCACCTTTCCTGTCCAACTACCCTACCCTCTTCCTCTGTTTCAACCAAAGAATATCCTGGGAAAGGTAGTTATCAGCAGTTAATTATAGGTCCTTCCTGGGAAACCTCTCTAGCATGTCCTAGTGTGTTCATAGTATCATGCTGGTTTGGGGATTGCCAGATAGGCAGTCCCTACTATTTTGTTCACCTGAACTTAGAGGTAGGGCAGCAGCTCCCTTTCTGCACAACTAGGTTAAATTCTGACTTCTTGGCTGCCTTGATCCTCAGTGCCCTTTTTCCTCCCTAACTTCCTGTTTTCTTCATCCCTAGCGACAGATCAACCATCCTTTTGTACACGGTTTGGGGGACACTTGGCAGGGAAAACGGCACCTCTTCATTAGTGAGTGACTGGCCTCTCTCATTTCCAAGAGTCGTGCTATTGTACTCCCCATCTGAGATTACCCATCCCTTTGGCTTGTTCTCCCTTTGCTGTTTCCCTTCTCTGAGCACTTCTGTCTCCCAAAGGGAGAGGGAACAACATGTGGCATCAGTTTGGGCAAGAGGCCTAAAATGCCTTTGAGCCCAGGCATGTTACCCCCACTATTGCCTAGACTTCTGGTACTTTACTTTGCAGTGTGCAGCTACTGCAGGACAGATCTGTACTCCCTGTGGTCCTCTGCTGGCTGCTTGACTGAGGCTTCCCTCCGCCTCTTTGCTGCTGAACTGGTTCTGGTGCTGTGTAAGTGAAACAGAAATGGTAATGGAATTGAGGGAAGAATTAAGGGGGAGGAGCAGAGAGAAGAGAAGTAGTATTAACTTTGGAGGCCAAAGAACAGGGATAGGGATGGGATGGGAACTACCAGGGAAACTGGAAAGACAAGAGAGCTTTAGCGGACCCCATCACTTGCTGTCATCCACAGGCTATCTCCATGATTTGGGCATCATCCACCGAGATGTGAAGGTAGAGTTAAGCGCTTTTTCTCTTTGTCTGAAGTGGGTCATCAGTTAGAAGTGCCAACAGATCCAAGAAGGGAGAGGGGAGCTGAGGATAGCTGACCTTGGGGCTCTCGTGGGTGCTAAGGATTTGGGCAAGAGCCCTCAAAGTATAGACTTGAATGCTGAATGGGGCATCTTCCTCAGCTGACAGGTATACATGATAAAAGGTCAAAAGGGAGATGAATAGTAACTTCTCACTTGTGATTTTTCAGATGGAGAATATCCTTCTGGATGAACGAGGTAAGTCCTTTTCTTTTCCTAGCCCCAGAATGAGAGCTACCCTCAGTTTGGGAATGTCATGTCTGATGAGGGGTGGAACAGAGTGGTGCTGTTGCCTTATCTTTCACAGGCCATCTGAAACTGACAGACTTTGGTCTGTCCCGCCACCTGTCCCAGGGAGCCCGGGCCTATACCATCTGTGGCACTCTTCAGTACATGGGTGAGACAGGGGCTAAAACTGGTGGGTAAGCATTGGCAGAAGGATAGCCAATTGATGTCAGTGACAAGTGTCTTTCAAATCTAGCCCCAGAGGTCCTGAGTGGAGGGCCTTACAACCATGCTGCTGATTGGTGGTCCCTGGGTGTCTTGCTTTTCTGTCTGGCAACTGGGAAGGTGAGAAAATGGTGGGGATGTTGGGCAAAGAGAGGAGCTCTGCCCTGTAGTGGGAAGAAGACCTTAGGAAATCTTGCCTATTCCTACTAAACAGTGACACCACCGGTCCCCCCTCTCCATCCCCCACCTCTTAACTCAGTTCCCAGTTGCTGCAGAGAGAGATCATGTGGCCATGTTGGCAAGTGTGACCCACTATGATTCTGAGATCCCAGCTTCTCTTAACCAGGGGCTGTCACTCCTGCTTCATGAGGTAAGGGTGATCACTACTTTCCTTCTTGATTACCAAACCATTCAATTCTCTCCTTTCCCTGTTACCAAAATGAGATTTCCCCATTCCACTAATAATTTGGTGAGTGTGTGTGCGCACACGTGCTCTAACTTGATCAAGTACCACCTCACCACCTGCCCCCTAACTGGCATTTCAAATTTCAGTTCTGAGTTCCTCATCCTTCAGATATTCTCCAACCCATAACCGGTCACTTCTGAGAGAGAGGGCCAGTGCTGATGTCTTACCAGGACAGGGCCTCTATTCCCACCTTTGCCCCCCCAAATTAGCCCATTTTTCCTTCTTTCAGATTCTCTTTAGGATTCTTCTTTGCCCTCCACAGCTCCATGAACTCCTTTTCCAGCTTTTCTGTTTAGCCCCTCTCCTATCTCATCTGTCCTTCATGCTCTATTTGCCTTCAGCTCTTATGCCAGAATCCCCTCCACCGTCTACGTTATTTGCATCACTTCCAGGTCCACCCTTTCTTTCGGGGTGTGGCCTTTGATCCAGACCTCCTACAGAAGCAGCCAGTGACCTTTGTTACGGAGACACAAGCTACCCAACCCAGTCCATCGGAGTCCATGCTTTTCAAGAACTTTGACTGTAACCTGGAGTCCTACCCGGTCCATCCCAGCCTTGCTTGAGCCCCTCTACGGTAGCTTGGGGCCTATATGGGAACCCAAGGATCTCCTCCACTGTCAACTCAGTATGACCACTCTGATGATCCAGTTTGTTTTTACTCTGTAGCCTCTTACCATTCTGTTCTTCTACTTGTTGGACCAGAGTTCAAATCTTGGGTATTCTGCAGCCACATTTGGCCCTACTCCTCCCTACCCCCTAATACAACCCACCTCTCAGTTCAACATCTCAGATCAGAGTGTTGACCTTTTCCTTTGCTTCATTTCTCCAATCCTCATACCCTGAAGCTTTCACCCAGAGGCTTATTCTACTTTTCCCTTTCCTTGTTTCTCTGCCATATTTCCTTTCTTGAGCAATAACACTTCATGGAGTCCCAAGGTGCTATTTATGTGTTTAATAGGTTTGTCAGAAGTAGTATGAATGTTTTTCAAAAGTTTCAAAAGCTGGTATTTTAACCCCTAAATATGCAGCTAAAACATATGATCTGGGGGCTCAAAGCCAGTCTGTGATAAATCTAATATTTAAAAATTTAAAAAGTGAATCTAATAGCCTAATGTGAGGAATAGGAACTGAAACATGGGTGGGTTAAATGTCTTTTCTAGAGCTAATTGGAATAGCTCGAATTTTTTTTTTCCAAAACAAAGTCTCTTCGGAAGACACAAGGATTATTAAACTGATTGTTTCTCTAGATGGCCTGGGATTCAGTTTCTGGTGGGCGAACCAAGGGATTAAGGGGCATGATACCAACCTTAAGATCTAACCTTAAGATCTAAGGTTAGAGATCTTTTTTTTTTTAACGTTTTATTTATTTTTGAGAGAGAGAGAGAGAGACAGTGTGAGCAGGGGAGGGTCAGAGAGAGAGGGAGACACGGAATCCGAAGACAGGCTCCAGGCTCTGAGCTGTCAGCACAGAGCCCAACGCGGGGCTCGAACTCAAGAACCGTGAGATCATGACCTGAGCCGAAGTCGGACGCTTAACCAACTGAGCCACCCAGGTGCCCCCCTTTTTATTTTTTTAAAAAAATTTTTATGTTTATTTATTTTTGAGACAGAGACAGAGCACAAGCAGGTGAGGGGCAGAGAGGGAGACACAGAATCTGAAGCCGGCTCCAGGCTGTGAGCTGTCAGTACAGAGCCTGACGCGGGGCTAGGACTCACAAACATGAGATCATGACCCAAGCTGAAGTCCGATGTCCAACCAACTGAGCCACCCAGGTGCCCTTCCTTTTTTTTTTTTTTTAATGTTTGTTTTTGAGAGAGAGAGAGAGAAAGAGAAAGAGAGGATGCTGGGGAGGGGCAGAGAGAGAGAGAAAGAGAGCGTGCTGGGGAGGGGCAGAGAGAGAAAGAAGAGAGAATCCCAAGTAGGCTCCACACTGTCCCCACAGAGCCCAATGCAGGGCTCAAAGTTACAAACCATGAGATCATGACCTGAGCTGAAATTAAGAGTCTGATGCTTAATAGATTAAGCCACCCAGGCGCCCCAAACCTTTTCCTTTAATAAAGAAAATCATCTGGACTTTAACTTTGTATATACATTTCTGGCCTTTATAATTTCTTTTCATTTTTCTGAACTTCTTAAAACCTTCATTTAAAACAATTATTTTAAACCTTTGTTTACTGAAGTAATCTCTACACCCACTGTGGGGCTGGAACTCAACCCCAAGATCAAGAGTCACATGCCTTTCTGACCAAGCCAGCCAGGCACCCCTCAAAACCTTCATTTTATCATTATGCAGTTATTTTGATCTCTCTTTACAGACCAAAGAGAGTCTGGAAAGTACTCTGTGTGCTTGTGTTTATTAATTGTCTCTGGATTAAGCCAGATTTTCCATGTATAGCTGGCATTTTATTGGCCTCTGCAGAATTGCTTTTTCTGAATTGTACTTTGGCAATCCATAGGAAAATCCCCGTGAAATTTAATAGCTATGGCTGTTGTAAAGGGTGTTTATCATTACATTTCATAATGTTCTGTTCAAGGATGCATGGGAGAAATTTCCTCTGAATCCAGCTGTGCTTTTCCTGAATTGCTGTTTGATTTTATCTTAAAGACACTAAATATTCAACTGACTGTATTTTTTCTTCATATCCATGCTAGGCCTCTTAAAGTCTAATTTGTGGTCCATTTCCAGCAAATGTTTAGGACTTCGTATTGTATATTTTGTATGCTAGCCACATTCCTGGTTCCATTTTCCTTTTTTATCTTTATTTTCATTGTTCTGTTTAATCTTATTTTCTTACTTTATTATCTGCATCTTTGTACGCCTTTTTGGAATGAGGTTGGGATATAAATGAATAAATAAATGTAACAGTAGTCCTTTTAATTATCTCATTTGTTTCTCTTTAGACATTTTTTTTTAGCTTAATTACATTTTCTTTTTAAGTTGTAGTGACCAGAACTGCACATTGGATAAAAACCTTGAATACTTGTAATAGGAATTAATGGTTTCTAAAGTAGTTAAGAGTATTAGACTGGTGCCTGGATCATATAAAATGAGGGGGTTATAATCACTGATTCTTAATTGTGCAGAATGCGCTTCAGAGTTCTGTGATGCTTTTTCAAAGAGCAGATGCAGATGATTTTATGATACTGTGTGTCTTGGTCCAATGTTAATGTTCAGGTCACTCAACATTATATAGCCTCTCTGATCACAGCAGCATATTGGGTAAGGTCTTTAGGACATGGTCAACATGTCACTAGGGTCCCTTTCTTAGGTCATATCGGAGAACTTTGAGACCATAATCATGAAAGTGTAGTTTGAATTATTTCTTATCAAATGTCATTTTTAACGTACTCTCTTCACAATCAGTGGGGCACTATAACAGTGCTTCTCGGGGTAGAAATGTGCATCCCTGGAAGTCATTCTTTCCTGCCACCCCCCTACCCCCACTCAGAATCACTGACTTATCCCCCCCTTTTTTTTTTTACTTATCCATCACTTAAAAATATTTTTTTAAGTTTGCTTATTTTGAGAGAGAGAGGGGAAGGGCAGAGAGAGAGGGAGAAGAGAATCCCATCACAAACCGTGAGATCATGACCTGAGCCAAAATAAAAAGTAGGACACTTAACTAACTGAGCCACCCAGGCTCCCCTAAAAAATATCTTTATATACAACCTGAAATCATCTTTTAAGTTAACCCTATGCTTTGATTTTTCATTACCTAGAAGAAACCAGATATACCTATCAATATGGATATTTTACGCTGTACTCCCTCTGTCTTTTCTAAGAATATAAGATTAGTCTTAACACCAATCTGTATGTTCTTCTAGAAAAGTATCTTTGCAGTTCTACTCATTGTTTCGTACCTCTAAGTTTCTTTACCATGTATTGATCTGTTTACTAGTTCACTGATTTCACAAACTGGTAATCAAAATTCCGTAGTTAGCTTCTTTAAATAAATTCAATATAAAAATCTTGTCAAAGTTTTTTAAAAATAAAATCTTATTCAATGGATTCTTAATCCCTGTTACAGGCTGAATTGTGTCTCCACTATATCCCCCCTCTTTGCGTTAATACATAGTAGTCCTAACCCTCAGTACTTCAGAATGTGACTATATTTATGAAAATAGTCTTTAAAGATGTAATTAAGTTAAAATGAGGTCATATGGGTTGGCCCTAATCCAATGATCGGTGTCCTTATAAAGAAGAAATGGGTGGGGGGCGCGCCTGGGTGGCTCAGTTGGTTAAGCTTCCGACTCTTGGTTTCGGCTCAAGTCATGATCTCATGGTTCATGAGTTTGAGCCCCATGTTGGGCTCTGTGCTGACAGTGCGAAGCCTGCTTGGGATTCTCTTTCTCCCTCTCTCTCCCTGCCCCTCCCTTGCTCGCATGTTCTCTCTGAAAATAAACAAACTTAAAAAAAAAAAGAAATTAGGACACAGACACAGAGGGAAGACGATGTGAAGATACAGGGAGAAGACAGCTATCTACAAGTCAATGGGAGAGGCCTCAGAAGAAACCATCTCTACTTGGTTTACCTTGATCTTGGACTTCTAGCCTCCAGAACTGCGAGAAAATAAATTTCCATTGTTTGAGCCACCCAGTCTGTGGTACTTTGTTATAGCAACCCTAGCAAATTAATACAACCACTGTGAGGAGTTCTAATATATTGATCAGGAACGATTATTTTATTTACAAAAAAGCATGCCACCTTCTTCCCTATAGTTTGGTTTTGTTTATATTCTGAGGAACATATTATTTCAGATTTTGTCCATGAGTTTTGCTGGTTTATGGAGCCCCATGAATTAGCAGCTGTTACACTGCCTCCTTTGTTCAGTACTCTCATCTTACGTATCATACTCATATTCTACCATGTATACATACACCATTCACTGAAGCAGGGCTACTAATTCCACAGTTTCATCCTTGAGTTCACTTAGAACTGCCTGGTGCATACTTCTCAGAGTTGCTGATATGGCTTATGTAATTGCATATTTACAAAATAAATAATCTCTAATCCTAAAAGTAAAAACTACAAGTGTTGGCTGGCTCAGTTGGTAGAGAATACAACTCTTGATATGGGGTTTGTGAGTTCAAGCCCCAAAATGGGCATAGAGATTACCTAAAAAAGAAACAAAAATCCAAGTGTTTTTAAATATCTGGACCCCTACTTCATATCATATACAAAACTTAATTCCAGATACATGAAGGATTTAAGTGTGATCATCAAAACATAAAAATTTTAGGAGAACATTTGGGAGATTAGATCTACCATCAAAGGACGGAGGAGATGCCTAAATCAAGATAGAAATGAAAGCACTATAAAAGAAAAACATATTTACATAAAAATTTGATAAATGACTCAATCAAGATAGTCTTAAAGGAAAGATAAACAACTTGACCATATAAAAGTCTTCTATGTATGGCCAAAGATACCATTAATAAAGTCAATGGACAGGGGCACGTGGGTGGCTCAGTTGGTTAAGTGTCTAACTCCTGGTTTTGGCTCAGGTCATGAGCTCGAAGTTTGTGAGTTTGAGGCCCATGTTGGGCTCCACACTGCCAGCATGGGGCCTGCTTGGGATTCTCTCTCTCTCCTCTCTGCCCCCGCCCCTGCTTGTACTCTTTCTCAAAAATAAATTTAAGAAACTTAAAAAAAAAAAAAAAGGAAAAAATATTTAAAAAATAAAGTCAATGGGGCTCCTGGGTGGCTCAGTCGCTTGAGCGGCCAACTTCGGCTCAGGTCACAATCTTGCGGTTCGTGAGTTCAAGCCCCCCATTGGGCTCTGTGCTGACAGCTCAGAGCCTGGAGCCTGCTTCAGATTCTGTGTCTCCCTCTCTCTCTGACCCTCCCCTGTTCATGGTCTGTTTCTCTCTGTCTCAATAATAAATTTAAAAAAAGAACAAAATTAAAAAATAAAAATAAAAAAATAAAGTCCATGCACAAAACTAGATCTAAAAAAATTTTGCAGTGTGATGACAGTTGTCTATAATATAAAACTCCTACAAATTCTAAGAGAAATAACCTATTTTTTTTAAAACAGGGCAAGGTATATGAAGTAACAAATCAATTATATCTGTATCAGCTGATGTAGAAGGCTCTATATAAGGGACACCTGGTTGGCTCAGTTGGTAGCGCATGCGACTCAATTTCACGGTTGTGAGTTCAAGCCCCATGTTGGGGGTAGAATTTACTTAAAAGACAAAACAAAACAACTCTATACAAGACACTGAGTGAGGGAAAAAATTCCGAAGTATAAGAAATGATGCCATTTCTGTAAAGAACTCAATGCCTTCTTCCCCTCCGTGTGTGTGTGTGTGTGTGAGAGAGAGAGAGAGAGAGAGAGAGAGAACATGAAAAAATGGGAGATGAGTAAGTGGAGGAAAAAAAAACACTAGCCCCCAATCCCAGAGACCCCATTCTATATACAAATCAATTAATTTGGGGGGTAATGTGTGTAAATAA
Source organism: Cryptoprocta ferox (assembly GCA_028646485.1). Lineage (NCBI taxonomy): Eukaryota > Metazoa > Chordata > Mammalia > Carnivora > Eupleridae > Cryptoprocta > Cryptoprocta ferox. Next base: position 16,567,840 of record CM053565.1, read on the forward strand.
AGACCTACAAAACTTCTGTGTGTGTGTGTGCATGCATATGTTTTCACAAAGGTGTACACGCTATTGATTACCTCAGGCAGGTAGAACGGACTGGGGAGGCTTTGCCTTTAATACATCTTTGCATTGCATTGTTTCACTTGCTATAAAAAAAAAATCTAATACTTTTATAATTTGAAAAACACCACCAACAAACATCCTGTTTATGTTACCTATTTGTAATGGTATTTTCCCACTCATCTACCCTTCCATATCCCTCCTAATTTGCTGCTGGAAGCACCGTTATCATTCTGGCTACTCACCTAGCATCTGATACACCAACTGCAACAAGAACTAAACATGCCAATACACACATTTCTATAATACAAGCTTTTACCACTGGCACTTGGTTTTTCTGAGATTTTCCACCCTTGTTTTATTTGCTGGATCTTTTTGATTGACCAGAAGTACATACACCTTGGGATTCTCTCTGCCAAGTCTTGGGAAACCCCAGGCTCAAGTTTGTGTGTGCGCTTATGTTGTCCTTCCAGTTTTCCATTCAAGCAACCTTTATCTGTAGTGCCTGCAGGCTGGGGCTGTTATGTTTCTAGAGCAGTGCTGTCCCATAGAAGTACAATATAAGGCCCCGTAAGTCATTTTAAATTTGCTGGCAGCCACATTAAAAAGGGAAAAAGAAACAGGAGAATTTAATGTTAATGCATTTTACTGAACCTAACAACCTAAAATAGAATTTCAACATGAAATCAATATTAAACAATATTTTATAATCTTTTTCTCATACAAAGTCTTTGAACCCCAGTTTGTATTTTACACCTATAACACATCTCAATTCGGACTAGCCACATCTGAAGTGCTCAAGTTATCACATGTGGCCAGTGCCTACGGGAGCAAACAACAGGGTTCTAGAAGAGCCCGTCCCCTGAGAGCCCTGCAGTTCGTGACAGATTAAGAGTTCCTCCTCTTTGGATGATCTCCTTTTCCAAATTCATTAAGGCTTCAGAGTGTAAATAAGGCACAGTGCTGCAAAATCCTAAACTATTAACTTTGAATACTTACCCTTATGTTTTCAACAGTCAATTCCACCTTCAGTAGCTAGATTTCCCACGGAAGGGACTCAGGCTGATCCGAGAATATAGGACTTTAGTTGGTAGCGCGGGTTGAAATTTCGACTCTCGCCGTTTCACTACCTACGGGGCGAGCCATAATTTGATTATGACTCGGGTTCTTGCCTCTAAAAGGGGGGTATTTACAATACCTACTTCCCAGGTCCTCGGGAGAATTAAAGGAGTTAACACATATAAAGCATTTGGAACAGTACCAGGTACGTAACACGTGTTCCATCTTTGTTAGCGGTTGTTCCCGCAAACTTGCTGCAGGCCCTGAGGCAAGTCCCAAGAAAACACCAGAAACCGCGAGGAGGCCAAGGAACTGCCCCTGTGAATTCCGCCTCAGGTCACCGCCGCCGCCGCAGGGCCTACGCGCGGAGGCCCCGAGCGAGCCTGATTCCAAAACGCTCCACTCACCTCTCCCTTCCGCACTCGCGACCGCCTCCTTCCCGTGGAGCCTGAGGCGTCAGGTAACTAAGGGAAACCTGAGGAGAGACTTCCGGAGGCCAGGCAGCCGAGACAACTTTTCAGATGGTGTGTGGGTGGGGGGGTCTACTGGAAGCGGGAAGGACAGGATCCTCAACTCTCCAGCTACCTCGGGTACCCACCCCTCGGGGTGAAGCAGCCTTCAAGCCCATGCCCGAGGGGGTTGGGGGAGGTGTCCGGAAAGAAAATGTGGGCGGTCCGCGGGCTGGAGGGGGCGGGACCGGAGCAAGCCCCGCCTCCTGCCCGCCGGGCTCGAGCCCTGAGCGGACGCGTCAGGCCGACGCACCGAAGCCCCAGCAGCCAATCGGGAGGCGTGCAGCAGGTTCAAATAAAGAAGGCGGGTGAACATGGCGTCCCCTCTTGGGTCTGGGAGGTGATAGACCCTGCATTCTGTGGTGAAAATGTGGCGGGTGAAAAAACTGAACCTTAGCCTGTCGCCTTCACCCCAGTCGGTGAGCGGGAGGGCCTCAGGGACCGAGAGAGCTGGGTCGGGACTTCGGAGTGGGGGACGCCGGCAACGCCGATTGTCGGGGAAAGCTGGGTCCAGCCTGGGGACCAGGATGTGCGTGGAATCTTATTGGCCCTGCGGCTTCAGCGCGATTGGGGTGGAAGTCTACTCTTCTGTTGCCCCAGGAGTTTATCTTAGAGAAGGAAGAGGGCCGGGCTGACCCAGCTCAGGCTTTCTCGCACTCTCTTCTTTCTCAGGGAAAACCAGCTATGAGAACTCCTCTCCAAGAACTTACCCTGCAGCCCGGTGCCCTCACCAACTCTGGAAAAGGGTCCCCCGTATGCTACTCGCCGACCTCATCACCGTGCAAGCTGGGACTGCAGGTGAGATTCGACTGGGCTCCCTGCCGAGGCCGAGGGCTCAGAGGAACAGAGGGCCAAGGCTGGAACGTAATTAATAACGATAATGAAGTCGTCTACCTTAGTGATATACATTTACAGCAATTCAGGCCAACAGAGAGGTGCCCTAGGGTAGTTAAAGGAAATCCACTGAGAACCCGGACCTCCATTTGGCTGTTAGTTTTTATCCCCTCCTCCCCCGTTAAACTTTTACCAAAGTGCTGAGAAATACCATCACTTTGATTAGTGGTTTCCCCCTAAACGTGGGCTCTTTTAGGCAGAGATCAGTGCGCTGCCATAGAGAGGCGATAGTCACATCCATTCCAAAGTAGCCAGAACTCTTCCTGGGATCAACTTACCCCACTGGAAAGCAGGGTACTTGGACCATCTTCGCTTAAACTGGACCCTGGTAGAATTGCCCTCCCTGAGTTGTACTTAAGTCAAAAGTCTTGAGAGAAGTACCCATGTATAAACTGCTTTTTCAGTTGCTGTAAAAACTTGCCAAGGAAGGAATTGACCCCCTTATAAGGTTCCTTGAAAAAGTTTCTTTCAGAATTTAACTGCCTGGGAAAATTGTTTTCTTGAAGAAATGGCTATCTTTCTCTTATCTTTCTCTCTTTTTTTTTTTTCTGATAATGAGAACTATGTAGTTTACCATATTTTCCCTTTTGCTCTGGCTTCTAGAAAGCTCAGGGTCAAATTTGATCATCAGATATAGCTACTATTACTCTTTGAAATAGGAAAATATGCCTCCTTTTTCTTTTTTGACTATGATTTTGTATTTCATTAACCTGATCTATCGATCTGTGCTTTCTTATGCAGTCTGAATTATTTTTGGAAGATGTATTATAAATAAAATAGATTAAAAGAGGAGAGAAGAAAATGTAAAAACAGAATCTTAAGCAGCCTGAATAACAGATGTATGAGGGTAGTAGCCTTTCTTGAAAACATTCTAACACCAGCTGGCCAATAGAACTTTCTGGGATGAAAGGGGTGCCAGGGTGGCTCAGTCGGTTAAGCTTCCAACTCTTGATTTCCTCTCGGGTCACGATCTCTCAGTCGTGAGATCCAAATCCATGTTGGTCTTTGTGCTGAGCCTGGAGCCTGCTTGGGATTCTATTTCTCCCTCCCCTGCGTGCACGTGTTGGCTCTCTCTCTCTCTCTCTCTCTCTCTCTCTCTCTCTGTCTCTCAAAATAAGTAAACACACATTAAAAAAAAAAAAAAACTTTCTGGGATGATGGAAATGTTTGATAATCTGTGCTGTCCAGTCCGGTGGCTATTAGTTATGAGGGTATTGAACACTTGAAAGGTGGTTAATGTGACTGAGGAACTAAATTCTTCGTTTTATTTAATTTTAATTTACCATATTAGTACAGCTTAGCTAGAAAAGAAAAAGTACCTAGTGGGAACTGATCTTCACAGAGCTCATAGAATGTAACCATAGCCATTTAATCACAGTAGCAGAATAGAATGGAATGGAATTTAGGTCTCCTACCTCCTGCTATACTCAGCTACATAGACAAAAAGAGTTTTTCCCCCAACATAATAACTAGTTTTTGCTTTTTAAATTTTTGATTATTTAGGGGTGTCTGGGTGGCTCAGGTGGTTAAGTATCTGACTCTTGATTTCCGCTCAGGTCATGATCTCAGGGTTCTTGAGATCCAGTGTTCCCTTTGGGCTCTGCTACAGCTCAGAGCCTGCTTGAGAGTTTCTCTCCCCCACTCTCTCTCAAAATAAACAAACATTAAAAAAAAAAAAAAAAAGACAATCCTTTTTTGCACTTTTTGGGAGGGAGGGAGAAGAGGGAGAGAGAATCCTAAGCAGGCTCTGTGCTATCAGCACAGAGCCCGAGGGCAGGGCTTGAACTCTGGAACCCCGAAATCCTGACCTGACCCCAAATAGAGTTGGAAGCTTAACCAACTGAGCCACCCAGATGCCCCCTTTCTTGCATTTCTTTATGTATATCTGTCTATATGTATTTATATACACACACATCCATACATTACCATCATACTTTTATTTTAGAGGTAGAGTGAGCAGGGGAGAGGGGCACAGGGAGAGAGAAAGAGAATCTTAAGCATGCTCCATGTTCAATGCTGAGCCGACTCGGGCTTGATCCTCTGACCCTGGGATCATGACCTTAGCTGAAATCAAGAGTTGGATGCTCAACCAACTGACCCACCCAGGCGCCCCTCCTTAAGTGATATTTAAAAAGAATAAATAGGAACCTGATAAACACAGCAAAAACTGTAAGGTGCACTTTTGTGTTTCTAAAAGTCTTTGGTTTGTTTAGTTGCTGGGCTATTTAATGCAAATTGATTTATGTTTTTTGTATCTTATATCTTCACTTATGTCTTTTGTAACAGCAGTGCTCTAACCTTACTAATATGGCTATCTTTGCTCTCTTTGTTTGCTTTTGCTTCATATCTTTCTGACATCTCTTTTATTTTCTACTTTTCCTTTAAAGTACTTTGAAATAAAAAGTTAAACATTGAAATAAAATATGTGAAAGTACATAAAACATACAACTTAACAAAGTTGTATAAAGCACCCATCATAGCAACCACAACACCCAGTCAGTATTTAGGACACTGCCAGCATATCAGAAGCCCATTTTAGCTCAACCTTATTTTTTAAAGCTTCATCCACTGCTGTAAATGAGATTTCATGTAAGTCTGATTTTTTTTTATATGAAATAATTGGCCTTTTTATCTCAAGCTTCTAAAATAGTTTTATCTTCTGAGGCTTCTAGGTGTTTCAGTCTGTTAAACATCTGATCTCATGGTTTGTGGGTTTGAGCCCCACATCTGACTCTTTGCTGTCAGAGTGAAGCCTACTTCTGGTTCTCTCTTCCCCCTCTCTCTACCCCTCCCCCACTCATTCTCTTTCTCTCTCTCCCTTCCTCTCTCTCAAAAATAAATAGACATTAAAAATATTAAAATAGGGGCGCCTGGGTGGCTCAGTCGGTTGAGCATCCAGCTTCAGCTCAGGTCATGATCTCATGGTTTGTGGGTTTGACCCCCACATCGGGCTCTGTGCTGACTGCTAGCTCAGAGCCTGGAGCCTGCTTCAGATTCTGTGTCTCTTTCTCTCTCTGCCCCTCCCCTGTTCATGCTCTGTCTCTCAAAAATAAATAAATGTAAAAAAAAAAAAAAGAAGATTTAAAAAATATATTAAAATAGTTTTATCTTCCTTATGGTTCAGAAATTTTATTTTTTCTTACCAATGTTGCTTGGAACTTGGTGAGCCATTTCAATATGCAAACTCTGGTCTTTACCTCAGAGACATTTTCTTCTAATATTTGTTAATTAGTGCCTCCTTTAAGTGTTCTCTTTTTTCATGGAACTTCTTTTCCGCACGTGTTAGGTTTAGTGAGTTTATCTTCCAGTTCTTTTAGCTTTTCCCTAAGATAATACATTTTTTGCATTTTTGTCTTTGCTTTATTTATTTTTTCTTAATTTTTAATTTTTTTTACATTTATTTATTTTTGAGAGACAGAGAGAGACAGAGCACAAGTGGGGGAGGGTCAGAGAGAGAAGGAGACACAGAATCTGAAGCCAGCTCCAGGCTCCGAGCTGTCAGCACAGAGCCCGATGCGGGGCTCGAACCCATAAACTATGAGATCAGGACCTGAGCTGAAGTCGGATGCTTAACCGACTGAACCACCCAGGCGCCCCTTGTCTTTGCTTTAAAATATTCTTCCACTTGGGTGCCTGAGTGGGCTCAGGCAGTTAAACACGACTCTTGGTTTTGGCTCAGGTCATGAACTCGCAGTTTGTGGATTCAAGCCCACGTCAGGCTCTGTGCTGGCAGTGCAGAGTCTGCTTAGGATTCTCTGTCTCCCTCTCCCTCTGCCCCTCCCCTGTTTGTGCATGCTCTCTCTGTCTCTCTCAAAATAGATAAATAAACTTTAAAAAATGATAAAAATATAAAAGATATTCTTCCACTTGATTATCCAGGCCAACAAGTCGAGCCTCAACTCTGACCATCCTCTTTCTATTCATTTTACTGATTTTTGTTTGTTTGAAAGTAATTTTTGTTGTTGTTGTTTAAAAGTAATTTTTATTATTTTCAGAAAGTCTTTGTGTATGTGTGCTGTACTTGAATCTTCTTACATTGTCATCTGTTTCTTCCATCAGCTATGTTTTGTTCGGGTTTACTTTTTCTAACAATCCTAGGGTTTGCTCTTTCTCTAACTATTAGGTCCATTTATGTACATTCATATTTTCCTTTTCTTGTTCATTGAGTCTCAGGTACCAGCAACCCTGCAGGTGGTAGAAGGCACAGTAGGTCTTTGTCCCTGTGAACCAGCATGTGGGGCGTTGTCAGTCCTGTATGAGGGCACCAGCAGGAAGTCTCTCTGCTCTTCATTTTCCTCTGCTACAAAGGTTAGGGCTCCTCAGATCCCAAGGGTTGAATGGATTCAACCAAGGAGAATAGGTCACTAGTGCAGGTTGATGTTGCCTTTTTTCCTAGGGTTCGTGGATCTCTGTGGGCCCCAGCAGGACATTACACTAACTCTGGTCCCCAATTTTTCATCTGTCCTGGAAGAGAAAATCTTGTAGCAACTCTAGAGTCTGGCAGAGCTTACCTAGGGATCCTCTAAAAGGAAATGGAGGGAGGGGATGGAGACGAGTGGGGTCACATTCAAGCTATCATCTCCCCATGATATGAATAGATTATCTCAGCCTTGTTTATATTGTAGGCTGATTCACTTGGAAGGACCTAACATGGCTTCCCAGCTTTAGTTAGGGTTTAGTTTAGGTTTAGTTCAGGGTTTCTTTAGTGAGCAGACAGGCTTGGCCAAGTTTTTACCTAAGCAGAAGTAATGAAAACTCTTTGAGTTCAGACAGTATCCTATACCCGAAATTATATGTTGGGAACTAGAAATGACTGCCTTGGTCAACTACTTTTGTGTCTTTTGGCAGGAAGGCAACAACAATGGATCTCCAGTAGATTTTGTCAATGCCAAGAGGACAGACTCCCCTTCAGAACAGTTCAGCCATCCCTCAAAGTGGCTAGAAGCTTGTCAACATGAATCAGATAAGCAGCTCATAGATCTGAATCCCCAAACCAACTCTACTCCCAAAACGTCTGAGGAAGCAGTAGACCCACCGGACAGCAATGTGGTTAAAACCATGGTCCTTGTATCCTCTCCAGAGGGGCCGCAGCAAGTTACACTTGAGGCTCATTTAGATACCATGGCAGAGACCAACAGCATCTCTCCAGGTGAGCCTTTGAGGCCAGGAAATCTGCTAAGAGAGGGGGTGGCGCCCTGCATGGAAGACAGCTTTTCAGAAGTTGTTCCTGCTGTGCCTGAGAAATTTACATTTCAGCATCCTCCATTCCATATCTTGGAGTGTCTGCCAAATCCCTGTTCTGAGCAACAGCCGCACTGCTCTGAAGAAAGCCTCAGGGGTGATAGGACTGAGGTTGTGCCCGAGGACTTAGTCCCTTCTGAAAGTCATACCTTCTTGCCTTCCTCCGTGCTCTGGCTCTCCCCTTCAACTGCCTTAGCAGCAGATTTCCCTGGCAGTCATGTGGACCCCGGGGAGGAAATTGTAGAGCACAGAGCTGTAGAGGAAAGAGAACTGAGCTTTCCCGCACTCCCTGAGGAGGCTGACTTAGGAGAACAAGCACTGGTCTCAAATATGGAAGATATTCCATCCACATGCCTGACCCCAAATCCAGGAGAAATGGAATCCCAGGCTGCTCCAAGCCCAGTAGTAAAAGATGCTGGTAGGATTCTTGTCTCAGATACAGGGCCTTGGATGTCCCCATTGGCCTGGCTGGAAAAAGGTGTGAATACTTCAGTCATGCTGGAAAATCTCCGCCAGAGCTTATCCCTCCCCTCTGTGCTTCGGGATGCAGCGATTGGCACTACCCCTTACCCTACTTGCTCGGTGGGGACTTGGTTTACTCCCCCAGCAGCGCAGGAAAAGAGTACAAACACATCCCAGACAGGCCCAGTGGACGTCAAGGATGGTACTTCTGAGACAGAGCACCTCCTATGGGGGTAAGCGTCCCTATAACTTTGTGCCTCCTGGGTTCCATTAACTTGAACCTGCCACTCCCACCCCTTGTCCTTTCTTCTCCTCATTCATGTTCTGCTGCAGCAGCCGTCCTCCAGATCTGACCGCCTTATCTCGACGCGACCTGGAAGATAACCTGCTGAACTCTCTGGTCATTCTGGAGGCTCTCTCCCACCAGCTGCGGGACTGGAAAAGCCAGCTGACTGCTCCTCACCCAGAAGTTCAGGACAGTAGCACACAGACCAACACATCCCCCAGTGCGGTAAGAAGGCTCTTCCCATTGGGCCCTTTGCCTTAGAATACGTATAAAAGCTGAGGATCTGGAAAATCCCTTAAAGCTGTGGGTACTCATTTTACTCCTGGGATACATCAACCCTTTCTGAGAGAATATCAGCAAAGAAAGTTTTAAAGGAATCAGTTTCTAGGTCTTCATCTTCCACATGTACTTTTGACCAATTTTTTACTCTTCTACTTCCCCACTCTCAATTGCCCTTTGCCCCCTTTACTAAAGAACAGCATATTTACTACCTATCCTGAATCTTACACTGTCAAGGGATAACAATCAAAGGACCATAGAAAATGTTTGTGTACATGCTGAGAAAGCAAATGACTGCAGTGGTTATATAACATCATTTTTGGATGCTTTCAGCAAAATTGAAAGAAGACTTTAATTATGTTTGTGGATCATTAAAAATTTTTGATGAAAGCTTACTATGATATTTTTGGCATGGATCTCCAAACGAGCTTCTAGAATTGGGTGACATGCCCTCATCTCTTTCTCTATTCCTACTTATTCCCATTTTTTATGTGAAGAAGATTCTGAGTGCTTACGTCTATAAGAAAGGAAATAGGCATAGGATTGTCGCTGAAAAAGGAAATAGGCATAGGATTGTCGCTGAGCCGTGTTTTATTGTGGGAATTACAGTAATCCACAGACATGTGAGCTAATACGGGGAAGGAAGCTCTATCCATTTCGTTAGTAGATGATTCCCAGTAAAATTTTTACTGGGTGAAATGGACTTTCGTTGTTGCAGAGATATTGGTGAATAATAGACTTTAAGTATATTACAGGCTTAAGATATATTACGTTAGGATAAAATTCTGAGAGAAGTAAAAATGCAATTTCAAGGAGAAAAAGGATTGATAAAAAATTTCTGACTCTTTGACAAGAGTTTGTCCATCGGCACCTGGGTGGCCTAGTCGTTAAGCATCTGACTTCAGCTCAGGTCATGATCTCATGGTTAATGAGTTCGAGTCCCTCATCGGGTGAGCTCGGGCCCCGCTTCATGTGAGCACGAGCCCTGCATCCGGTGATCACCAGCCCCGCTTCGGGTGAATGCAAGCCCTGCTTCGGGTTAAAAAACAAAAACAAAATACGAGCCCTGCTTCAGGTGAGCTCCGCTTCTCTCTCTCTCTCTCTCTCTCTCTCTCTCTCTCTCTCTCTCTCCCCCTTGCTCACTTGTGCCCTCTCTCTTTCCAAAAGTGTGCATCTTTTTTTCAAAATATTTTTTAAAGTATTTATTTTGAGAGAGAGAGAAAGAGAGAGCACACATACAGGAGGGACAGAGAGAGAGAGAGAGAATCCCAAGCAGGCTCCGCACTGTCAGCATAGACTCCAACGTGGGCTCTAACTCAAGAACCGTGAGCTCCTGACTTGAGCAAGATCAAGTATCAGACGCTCAATTGACTGAGCCACCCAGGCGCCCGAGATGGTACATTTTTTAATGGTATCAAATAGGTTTTAAATCATTATGGTATATGTAGTATACCGCTGGATATATTTAAGGGTGATTTAACAGTTTTGTTTCAAACTACCAGTATTTATAATATCGTTGAAATTACAGCCTTTGTAACAATTAAGGGTACTCAGTCTTTCAAAATTATTCTGAGAGATCTGAGAGGAAAATAGTTTAAAGACTACTGTTCTAGAGGATTCTGGTTGTGACAGCCCAGACTGAGGAAGGAAGGGAATCGTGTCCAGAGAAGGAATTGAGAGCCTCAGCACTGGGGCCTTTGAGATGATGGGTGGCTGCTGCTAAGAAGAGATGGTCTCCGAACACCGAAAGACCTCGGGTTGAAAATATCCTCAAAATAAGACTTTACCTTTTGCCAAAATCCTGATCTCGTTCCCCATCTCTGAGTCAGCCTTGTACCCTCTTTCCCCTGAAGCTTGCCAAATCCCTTTGGAGGCCACTGAAGCAGAGCCAAAGAGGGGAAGTGACAGCACCTTCAGCCATTCCCCATCACAGTGCCCTGTCCTTGCCGCTTGGCTGCCCCCTTCACGCTAATCTCATCACTTGCCTGGCTGCCCAGCTCTGAGCGGTAGTCGTGCCCTGGCCAGGGCTCATGCAGTCCCCCGTGCCACCCTGCACGATGCAGTAGGGAATGATGACCGCTTCTCTGGGGATGGGAGCCGTGAACTCCACGAGATCTGGCTCCTTAAATCCAGACTGCTGTAACATCGTGACTCAGCACTGCTGCTCGGCACTGGGTTTTGTCTCAGATGATGGCTGCCTTTCAGCAGTAATGACAGCTCTCTGCTTTTCTCTCAGAACTTGAAAGTCTTCTGCATAGCATACTAATTGTTATCTGCCCCAACATAGCGAATAAACAGAGAATGAGAAAATAACAATGACTAATAAATATTTGAGGTTACTGGTAATCAGAGCATTGCAAATTGAAACAATGAGTTGCTATTTTCGCCTAACAAAATAGCAAAGAATAAAATAGATAATGCTGGTAAGTATTGTCCTGTTGTCAGTAGGGTATATAAATTGGTTCAACCTTTTTTTGAAAGTAAGACCCTTAAAAACATTTCAAACTTTTTGACTCCGTAGTTCTATTTCCTCGGATATATCCTTTTTTTTTTTTTTTAAAGGTAATATTCTTCTTCTTCTTTTTTTTGAAATGTTTATTTTTGAGATAGACAGAGAAAGCATGAGTGGGGGAGGGCAGAGAGAGAGAGGGAGACAGAGGATCTGAAGTAGGCCCCGAGCTGACAGCAGAGAGCCCGATACGGGACTTGAACTCACAAACCATCAAATCATGACCTGAGCCAAAGTCGGATGCTTAACTGACTAAGGTGCCCCATTTTTTAAAAAAATTTTTAAAAATGTTTGTTTATTTTTGAGAGAGAGCACAAGAGTGAGTGGGGGAGGGGCAGAGAGCGAGGGAGACACAGAATCTGAGGCAGGCTCCAGGCTGTCAGCACCGAGCCTGGATGCGGGGCTTGAACTCGTGAGCTGGGAGATCATGACCTGAGCCAAAGTTGGATGCTTAACTGACTAAGCCACCCAGGCGCCCCTCTAGGGATCTATCCTAAGGGGTAAAAAAAAAATTCTACATAAAGACAGGAGCTTTTAAAAAAAATGACTTAAAAATGTAATAAAAAAGAATGGTACAACCGTAGGTAGGATATTCTGCAGTCATTTTAAAGTATGTTTTATGAAGAATTTTTATTTTTTAATTAATTTCTATTTAAATAAAATTTAAATAATTTTTATTATTTATTTTTGAGAGAGATAGAGACAGAATGAGCAGGGGAGGGTCAGAGAGAGAGGGAGACACAGAATCTGAAGACAGGCTCCAGGCTCTGAACTGTCAGCACAGAGCCCGATGCGGGGCTCGAACCCACGAACCATGAGATCGTGACCTGAGCCGAAGTCAGACGCTCAACCGACTGAGCCACCCAGGCGCCCCCCCCTTTTTTTGAAGAATTTTTAATAGCATGGGAAAGAAGTATAACATGTAATGGAGTTTTGTTTTTTTTTAATGTTTATTTATTTATTTTGAGAGAGAGAGTACAAGTAGGGGAGAGGCAGAGAGACAGGGAGAGAGAGAGCCCAAGTCAGGGCGCCATCCGACGAACCGTGAGATCATGACTTAGCTGAAGTTGGACGCTTAACCGACTGAGCCACCCAGGTGCCCCTGCAGTCATTGTTTTAAAGAAAGGAAATCAGAGTTCAGATAATCTCTGAGAAGCTTTTAGGTGAGGTAAAATATCAGCAGAAGTTAAAATTGGGGGGCACTCTACTCTGATAGGTCCCCCTAAAGCAGATAGCAGTTTCAGGCTATTCCAATGAGGAGAGTGAATACAAATTCAGGGCTAAATAACATTAGTATAATAAAATTAAATAATAAAAGCAGGACCACACATTCATTTTTATGTCATAATCTCATTTGTGGTTTTCTTAAAGCATCACTGTCATTTATCATACCGAAAACACTGTCAATATTAAGATACACTCCAATTTCCATGGCATTATTGTGTAAAAAGATAATCATCTTAAAAAATTCATTGAATATGGTAGCTTCTTTCTAAATCAGTAGTCTGCAACTTTTTTTTCTCTCCGACACCTGAGGGAAGTAATATACTCCACTTACAGCAAATCCCTATAGTAAGGAAATCTCTGGTGTTATGTCGAAATCTTTTGGGGTGGTTGCTATACTGTTAGGAATCATTGCTCCAGGGGTGCCTGGATGGTGCAGTCAGTTAAGTGTGCGATTCTTGAACTCAGGTCAGGTGATGATCCCATGGTTCGTGAGTTCGAGCCCCGCGTTGGGCTGTGCACTGATGACATGGAGCCTGCTTGGGATTCTGTCCCTCCTTTTCTCTGCCCCTTCCCCTCTTGTGTTCTCTCTCTCTCTCTCTCTCTCTCTCTCTCAAAATAAATAAATAAATAAATATTGCTCCAGGTGGTAAAATTATTAATGGTTCTTTTTCCATTTTATTCACTTTATATTTCCAAAAATTTACAATAAACATATGTCATCCTTATAGTTAGAAAAAACAAGGTTCTTTCGAAAAGGAATTTTTATGTGCTTTTGGAGTTTTGTTCTTACTTGGCCTCATTGAGCTGTGAGCCTTGCTCCTGCTTTTAATAGGAGAGACTCCTGTATCTCTGTGGGGCGGGCACAGTGCTGGCTGTGTATGTTGCCTATGCAAAAGGCACAACTTTGTTTCTGTGCCTAGGTAAGTAAGAAACCTCAGCATCTTCAGGAGAGCCAAGAGATTGGACAGGCTCTGCAGCAGGCCAGGAATGTCATGGTAAGTTTTGATTATACCATCACTGGGTCTTCTATGAAGATCAAGAATGGAAAATCCTGGGTGGTTAGCAGATGGTGATACTCAGTGATGGTAGTAAAGGGAGGTTTCCAAACCTTTGTTAAGGACATCTCCCTCCTGGGAGCTTGAAATTGGGGTCAGTGGTTTTCCTCCCCTGTGTCCCTGTTACTTCCTACTTAGTGACTTTATTTGATCTAGCCCAACCACCTTTCTCTCTGCAGCAGTCGTGGGTGCTGGTTTCTAAAGAGCTGATATCCTTGCTTCATCTGTCTCTGTTACACTTAGAGGAAGATAAAACTACCGTGAGTCAGGAGGTAAGCAGCATGAGGGTGAAGGCAGAGGCCTCTGGTGAGACTGAGAGCCAAAATAACGAACCGGACAGAGTGTGTGATTCTTGTCTTGTAGTCTCGGCGTGCAGAAACCTTGGTCTCCTGCTGTTTTGATGTGTTGAAGAAACTGAAGGCAAGGCTCCAGAGCCTCAAAGCAGAAAGGGAAGAGGCGAAGCACAAAGAGGAAATGGCCCTCAGAGGCAAGGATGCGGTAAGGTGTCAGGCTTTTGTTCCTGGATGTGGGAGGTCTCTTCCCCAGGGTTCCTGCAGGAACACAAATTTCGCCTGAGACACAGATGGGTGGCCAAAAAAGTGCCAGCCCTGGGGAATAATGAACTAAACTAAACTAAACAATGGTGGAGAGTTATGGCTTTTTGTGTTCTTTCACTCCTCTGCCCACCGTGTCCTCGCCACCTCTTCCCTCAATAGGCAGAGACTGTGCTAGAAGCTTTCTGTGCACATGCCAGCCAGCGCATCAGCCACCTGGAGCAGGACATGGCTTCCATGGGGGAATTCAGAGGCCTTTTGAAGGAGACCCAGACCCAACTGGTAATTTGAAGACATTTTCTTTCCTGGGGTCCATACTGACATTCTGGGAGGATGGCCATATCCCTGTTGTATCCAGAGGAAAGGGGCCTCCCCATAGGCAATCCTTCTTGTGTAGGTAGGGCTTCATACTGAGCAAGAAGAGTTGGCTCAGCAGACAGCGAGTCTTACTTCAAACTTGCAACAGGACTGGACATCCATGCAGTTGGATGTGAGTACTTGGGGCCATCATCACTCCTTTACTCACAGCCAGCCCTGTTAGGAGCCCTGCCTCAAACGTGCTCTCCTGACCTGCTTGCTTCCCCTGGTAGTATAAAACATGGACAGCTTTGCTGAGCCGGTCTCGACAACTCACAGAGAAACTCACAGCCAAGAGCCGGCAGGCCCTGCAGGAACGTGATGCTGCAGTTGAGGAAAAGCAGCAGGTACAAACCAGGAGTGGGGGGCTGCTTAGGCCTGGTTTCCTCCTTCTCTACAGAAGGACTTTCTAATGAGTGGGATCATTAGCCTCTTACCCTGGACCTGTCTTTTTTCCACTCTGGGTTTGGAGACCAGCCAGGTCCCTTCACTATGGGTGGCCTTGGGCCCACTTGTTTCCTTGGGTCTTTAGCACCTTCTTTAGCAACTTTTCTCCTCTTTCTACTTCTTCCTGAGGATCAGCCTTATTTCCGCAGCGTTGCTGCCCAGGAACAAGGTGCTTTGCTGTCCTGTCCAGAAAGAGAAGCTGGGCTGAGTCCTAGGATTCCTGATTCAGGAAAACCTGTAGGAGAACAACTCTCTTTCCTTCCTAGGTTTCCAGGGACCTGGAACAAGTCTCTACCCATTTAGAAGAGTGCAAAGGCCGAATAGAACAACTGGAGTTGGAAAATAGTCGCCTAGCAACAGGTAGGGGTGTGTGTGTGTGCGCGTGCCCTGCTGAAGCTTGGGGTGTGGCAGTAGAGCAAGGAGGTGCTCTAGAGCACTTGTTTTGGAGCAGAAGCATGGGGAGGTTTGGGCCTGATGACTACAGAGTGTCATTAGGGTACTTTCGGTTTAGATCTCCGGGCTCAGCTGCAGAGTCTGGCCAGTATGGAGAGTCAGCTAAAAGAGCTACAGAGTCAGCATGCCCACTGTACCCAGGA
The DNA here is from genome assembly GCA_028646485.1 of Cryptoprocta ferox. Classification (NCBI taxonomy): domain Eukaryota; kingdom Metazoa; phylum Chordata; class Mammalia; order Carnivora; family Eupleridae; genus Cryptoprocta; species Cryptoprocta ferox. The sequence goes on from CM053565.1 coordinate 16,583,369, forward strand.
CCTGGCCATGAAGGATGAGTTGGTCTGCAAGCTTACGCAGAGCATCGAGGAGCAGACTGTTCAGTGAGTTCCTATCAGGCTATTGTGGCAGTAGGTGCCCAGGCTGTAGGACAGATGGCGTCTAATATAAGGTCTCTGGTAGGTGGCAAAAGGAAGAGGTGGCACTAAAACACATACAGGCAGAGCTGCAGCAACAACAGGCTGTCCTGGCCAAGGAGGTGCAGGACCTGAAGGAGACTCTGGAGGTAAGGGATGTGGCTTGGGACAGCAGAACTGGTAGGAGTGTGACTTTCACCTAATGGTATTGAGGTGAGGTTGGAGACTGTGGACCGGAAAAAGCCTCTGTTCCCAGGGCTCTAAAATTTCCCACTTAGCCTCATTTTCTCCCCTCCCTCTCTTGCTCCTTGCCTGCCTTGCCTTTTCTGTGTCCCCAGTTTGCAGACCAAGAGAATCAAGTTGCTCACCTAGAGCTGGGTCAGGTTGAGTGTCAGTTGAAAACCACACTGGAAGTGCTCCGGGAACGCAGCCTGCAGTGCGAGGACCTCAAGGACACCGTAGAGAATCTGAAGTAAGATCGCTTCCCCTGCTAAGTGTTTATGTTTCCCAGGAACATTTCTGGAAGCTAAAACTCTCTGGAAGAGAGTCTCTTGTTTCCCTCTTTGCATGCAGCTCTGTATGGGGATTTGGGAGAGGTGTTCAGAGAAGGTTCCTTGGTCTTTGGCTGTTTTCTCTGTTCTTTCCTTACTTTAGGGCTAAACTGGCTAGCACCATAGCAGAGAACCGGGAACAAGGCCTGGAGAAGACACGTCAGTATTCCCAAGAGCTAGGGGTGCTGACTGAGCGACTCCAGAGCCTGACTCTCTTCCTACAGGCAAAACTAAAGGAGAAGGTAGGATCCAGGGGTTCCTTCTGTTCCCTTCCAATCATATCTTCAAACAAAGACAGTTTTATTTCTTCCTTCCCAATCTGTATATCTTTTATTTCCTTTTTTTGTCTTACTGCATTAGCTAGAACTTCTACTGTGATGTCAAAAAAGAGGGATACCTGATCTTAGAGGGAAAGCTTGGAGTTTCTTACCATTAAGTGTGATGTTAGCTATAGGCTCTTGTAGATATTCTTTATCAGGTTGAGGACGTTCCCCTCTGATCCTAGTTTACTGAGAGTTTTTCCAGTTGTATCTTTATTATATAGAATGGTCTTCTAAAATGCTATTCTTGTTCCATTTCTGACCTTCACTGACTTTCAGTTGCTTACAACACTTCTTCATCCTGTCACTTAAACTTTTCTTCATCTATGTGCTGCCTCTCTGTTATGAACTCTTTACTCCAACTAGACTGCCTCTATGCTACACACATGTCCCATCTCTGTTCACACCCAGTCCTGGGCTGTTACCATGTCCATTTTCCTCTGTCTTCAAACTGGAAATACGTTTTCCTTTCCTTATCTTCCCTATTTCACCTTTGAAATGTTCCACAATCACATGGACTCAATAATCTCCTGTTACATTCGTCATGAACTTACTCTCCCTTTTGCACTTGTCTTAGTTTCCCTTGGATGTCTGGTCTCTTCAACTAGACTGTGTTTAAAAATTTTTTTTAATTTTTATTTATTTTTTAGAGAGAGACACACAAAGTGTGAGCGGAGTAGGGTCAGAGAGAGAGGGAGACACAGAATCCAAAGCAGGCTCCAGGCTCTGAGCTGTCAGCACAGAGCCTGATGCGGGACTTGAACTCACGAACTGTGAGATCATGACCTGTGCTAAAGTCGGCTGCTCAACCGACTGAGCCACCCAGGCACTTAGCCTTGCTTCTTTGCCTTTCCCACAGTGCACACTAAACAATAAATTGTTGATATCTTTCAGAATAGAGTGCTAGGGGTGCCTTGGGGGCTCTGTTGGTTAAGCGGCCAACTCTTGGTTTCGGCTCAGGTCATGATCTCAGGGTTCATGGCATCAAGCCCCGCATTGGGCTCTGAGTTGACAGTGTGGAGCCTGGTTGGGATTCTCTCTCCCTCTCTCTCTCTGCCTTCCCCCCTCTTCTCTCGCTCTCTCTCTCTCAAAATAAATAAATAAACTAAAAAAAAAAAAAAGAATAGAGTTAATTAGCTTATTCAACAGTAAAATATACAACCAGGATCCTAAAACCTGAAAGTGCTTATGATTTGACCCCAGTGTGTGTTGAGCAGAGGAAACATGTAAGAACCCACAATCTTACAGGGAAGACGGACAGGTGTAAACTTGACATCTTGACTTGTGATCATGATAGATGTCTGCATGGGTGACCACTGTGGGAATACAGAGAAAACATCAGTTCTGCCTTTGAGAGTTAGTATGTCTTCTCAAAGCAGGTGACCATTGGGCAGTCTTGAGGTTTAGAAATTTGAAGGCCAAGGCAAGTGGGGGATTATATAGGAAGACCTACCAGGCAGAGGGGAACAATCTATGAAAGTCAGAGGGGCACTGTGTGTACTTATTTTTGTAGTGTCTACCTTGTAACATGACCTGGGATAGGTGCTGGGGCTACAAGTGAACAAGGCAGGGCCCTGCTCATGTGGAATTTGGCAAGTTTGGGGACTGGGAAGTAGTTCTTCATAAAAAGAGTATAGGAGCTACATGAGGCATGAATGACAAGGAGGGGCACCTGGGTGGCTCAGTTGATTCAGCATCCGACTTTTGATTTGGCTTCAGTCATGATCTCACGGTTCATGGGATTGAGCCCCGCGTGCACTCTCTCTCTCTCTCTCTCAAAATAAACTAAAAAAAAAAAAAAAGAATGACAAGGAGACAAGGCTAGGATAGTAGGCAGGAGGCCTGAATGCTTGAACTAATGGCAATTATAGAAGGTAGAGAGGAGAGGATGAACTGGATGAATTCAATGCCTATTTTGCAAATAGAAGTAATAGAACCTGGTGACAAATTTAGTGTAGGAGTAAGGTAGAAGAGTGAAAGATGATGCTTTCTAGAACTGGGGGTGGCAAACTTTTCCTGTAAAGTACAATATAATATTTTTGGCTTCGTGAGCCATGTCTCTGTCTTAACTCTGCCTTTGTATATCAAGAGCAGTCATCGATAGTATGAAAATAAATGGGATGGCTGTATTTTCAATAAAACTTTATTTACCAAAATGGGTGATGGGCCAGATTTGAACTGCAGGCTTAATTTGCTGCCCCCTCCAGCCCTTTCTCTCAGATCGTAAATACAGGAGGAGGACCAGATTTTTGGTGGGAGGGGACAAGGAAAATGGTGAGCTCAGCTTCATACATCTGAATTTCAGATGAACTATGGAGCATTCTGGTGTTTCACAGGCATTTGAGCCTGTGGTTCTGGAGATTGGGAAAATAATACAATTGAGAGAGACAGATTGAAAAGTCATCCACATAGAAGTAGAGGTTTTTGTGGAATTCCCAAGGTGAGGGCACCTGAGGAATGGATTAGAGTAGAAAGAAGGTCAAGGATGGACCAAAAGGACTCCCAAGAGTTTAAGGAAGGACCTCTGGATAGGTGAAATAGAAAGGTATAAGGCCTACCTGTGAAGGAGAGTTATGTCCCAGAAGCTGAGGAAAGGACGTTTCTAAAGGAAGAACATGGTCATCGATTATCACATAGGTCAAGGAAAACAGCCGAAAGGTGTCCATTGCATTTGGAGGTAAGGATGCTGTTGGTGAACCAAACAAGAATTTTGGTAGAACAGTGGGGCAGAAAAGGCTAAGTGTAGTGGACGAGGGAGTCAGTAGATGGTGTCAATTTTAGGCGGGAAATGTAGGGTTTGTTTTTTTTTTTTCTTAATTGAAGGGAAAGAGAAAAGGCAATTTTAAAATGGGATTTAAGGTAAGAAGAAGGTTTCTCTTTTTAGTTGTTGTCTTAATGAGAGAATTAGGTTCAGGGAAAGGAGCCAGCGAGAAGGTGAAGACAGAGAAACAAAGGAGTAGATAGAATAACATTCCAAAGGAGATGGCCTGTACCTGGAAGTTCAAGAAATCATGAACCCTGAAGAGCCGCTGATACGTTTTCTCCTTTATCCTTAGGCTGAGCCAGAAACCCCCCCAGTAAGCACAGCCTGTGCTCCTGCCCAGGAATACCCTCCACCTACTGACAGCGCCTCCTTGGAAAACATCTTGACAGCAGTGGCAGGTGAAGGTTAAAGGCCCTGGAATTGAAGGGTGGGAAAGTTGTGACCTTGCCCCTGGTATCTTCAGCTGCTGAAGATGCCCACCAATAGACTTCTCTCTCCCTGGCTTCAATTATGGCGGACCCTTGACTGGGTCACCAGAGGGGCCTTCTACCTTGGTTCGTTTTTGTTTTAGAGCCAGAAGCAGCTCCTGTGCCCTTGCTTGGAAGTGACAAGAGTGCTTTCACCAGAGTAGCATCCATGGTTTCCCTTCAACCTACAGGTTAGGATGGGCTCCAGGGATCCTGCCTCATTTCCAGATCTGGTATTAATGATAAAGACTAAAGCAGTGAGAGGTGCTTTGCTCTAAAAACCTCAATTTTACGTGGGCTCATTTTATTTCTGCCTTTTGGGATCTGCAGTATTCCGGACATTCAAATCCTATGGGTGGGGAACATGGATAAGAGTTGTGGCAATGATGGCCACACGCACTTCTTCCAGAGCCAAAGAGCTCTATCTCAGCTAGGACTTCCTCTTTCAGAGACCCCAGGCATGGAGAAGCGCCTGGCAAACATGGGTACAGTGACTCTGGAGCTGCAAAGCCTGTGTTCCCTGCTTCAAGAGTCTAAAGAAGAAGCCATCAGGACTCTGCAGCAAAGGATGTGAGTGGAGGGCAGTCTTGATTAGAGAGGACAGGTCAAGTGAGACAGGTCAAGGGCCCAGCCAGCGCCTGAGAGGACAGAAATAATGCCGAATTCTTCCCTCCCCTAGTTGTGATCTGCAGTCTAGGCTACAGGCCCAGGAAGAACAGCATCAGGAAGTCCAGAAGGCAAAGGAAGCAGACATAGAGAAGCTGAACCAGGCCTTGTGCTTGCGCTACAAGGTGAAGGAGGGGCCTGAAAGTGGGGCGACGAAGAACTGGGGCAGCTCTGCTGGCCCACTGGGAGCCATGATCTCTCCAGGAATCTGGGTGGTGGGGATTTTCCAACCATTGCCCTAGTTTTGCCCTTCCTGGGGTCAGACATTTCACATGTTTGGGAATTAGCTGTGGGCTGACCCATCTGCCAGGCTGACCTAGAAGTCAGGAACTCTGGCAGATCTCTCTCAACACTGAAATGTGCCTGCTAAACATAGCCCTGGAGGAAGAACTGGGGTGTTACCAGTTGGTATTACTGGAGCTGAACATGGGTCCTATCTCCTGGCAAGGGCTGCAAAGAAGCCAGCTCCTCCAGTACTTCTTACCTCCCTTTCCCTCACAGAATGAAAAGGAGCTCCAGGAAGTGATACAACAGCAGAACGAGAAGATCCTAGAGCAGATAGACAAGAGTGGCGAGCTCATAGTACGTCGGGATGATGCCTGGCCACCTGCCTTCTGTGTCACTGATAGCTAGAATCTCAAATATGAGAATTGGATCCCCCTTCCAATCCCCTCCTCCAGTGTGTGGGTGTGGAACCTTGTTCACCACATGGGATAAAAAGGATAGAGAGGCCCTTTGAGGGCACTGGGTACCTCTCCATTCTCATCCCCAGAGCCTTAGAGAGGAGGTCACCCAGCTCACCCGCTCACTTCGGCGTGCGGAGACAGAGACTAAGGTGCTACAAGAGACCCTAGCAGGTCAGCTGAACCCCGACTGTCAGCCGATGGCCACTAACTGGATCCAGGAGAAAGTGTGGCTCTCCCAAGAGGTGAGAGGTGACTCGGAGTTAACAAAGGAGCTGGGCAGCTGGAGGGAACCCTAGGCTGTGCCTCTGCTGATCTGGACATATCTATAGGTGGACAAGCTGAGGGTGATGTTCCTGGAGATGAAAAATGAGAAGGCAAAACTCATGGTCAAGTTCCAGAGCCATGTAAGAATTCCCATGCCATTCCAGGGCCTTTTCCCACTACTACTAGCAAGTGCTCTGCCGTATTTTCCTGGCCCCACAAGCTATGCTGTTCTTCTGAGTATAAGGACTTAACGCAACCTATTTGCTTTCTAGAGAAACATCCTAGAGGAGAATCTTCGGCGCTCTGACAAGGAATTAAAGAAACTAGATGACATCATCCAGCATATTTATGGGGTAAAAGAGGGAGGGAGTTGATGCAGCTAAGGCTCCTGGCAGGGGGCTTGGCCCCAGGAAGTACTGATGAGCATTGATTTGGTTCCCAGCCAGGGCTGAGCACTGGGCCTGACTCACTGTTGCAGCCTTCCCTGTGGCTTCTGCTTCCTCCCCTCTGACTCAGGTGGTGTTCCCTGGGGCCGAGACCCTTGGACTTGTGACCCTGAGCTGCCTTTTCTGTTTTCCTTTGCAGACTCTGCTGTCCATCCCAGAGGTCGTGAGGGGTTGCAAAGAGCTACAGGGATTGCTGGAATTTCTGAGCTAAGAAACTGAAAGCTCGAATCTGTTTCATCCCTTTTTACCTGCTATACTCCCTTACCCCACCATCAACTGGCATAGAGCTAGCTATGTTTAATGCCATTTAAATAAAGTATATTTAATGTATTTCTTCAGGTTCACTCAATCTTATTTTTGGGGTATGGGAGGTGGATGAGGTCAAAGAAGCTTGTTGGCCCTCCTTCCCTGGGCACCCTCCACACAACCCTCTGGCTGCATCCAGAGCCAAAGTTGGCTGCCCCTCCTCCCTTTCTTGCTTCCTCAATATTCTGGGCACCGGACTGCTTGTTCCCTGGCTCGCAGCCTGGGGGCGGGACAGACAAGGATTCATTCTCTTACCTTCTCCATCCCCCCCCCAGGCTGGGTCTTGGTAAATAAGGGGATGAGGACAGAAAACTCAGTTCCTACTCCCTGCGCTGGACTGCCACCCTTTGTTGGTGCCACCTTACCCCACCAGTTGTGACTGGTGAGGTGACTCTCCTTCACCAGACCAGGCTCAATGCCCAACATCCAGCACAGTGCGAGGCACACGGTAAAGACGATTGTGGCAGAAATGAGGGCAAGGCAATTTCTTGCCCCTGGGGCCCTATTGGCAGGGCTCCATGAGGTGGGAGGGGATAACCGCCTCCGAGAAACTGGGCGGGTAGTCACTCCACCTTGTGGCCCCGCCTCCGTGGGCGTGGCCCTGCTAGGACACCAGTCTGGGGAGCGGGCGTGGCTATAGCGGGGAGGTGCCAGCCCCTCTGGGGTGTCACGTAGCTCTGCGGCATCCGCAGCCTCATTTACAGGAGCCGGAGCTGGAGCCACAGCTGTCGCCGACCTTAATCTGCGCTGTTCGTGTGGCTGCCGCTGCTAATTCGCTGCGCACAGGTGAGGCCAGGGCGAGGCGGGAGCATCTCCGCTTCCTCTCTCTGACTCTTCCTTCTGTCACCCTTGCCCTGCTCCCAAGGGTGCCTGGATGTGCTTTCTCAGCTCTCTCCTTACATCCTCTCTCCTTTCTGTCCACCTGGAACCCTGTGGTTCAGCCTCTTCCACAACACGCCTTCCTCTCAGCTCTCAGGCCCGGACTTCAGCTCTTCTAATACCGAGTCTTCCTCTGCCTACCGGATTTTTTTCCTTGGGGTCCGTCTCTCCCACCCAGCCCAGTTTCATTGCAGCCTGCTCCCTGTCCTAGGCTAAGTTCCCCGTCCCGTTGTCTTGTCTTCTCTAGCTCCCCTGGTTTAGTTAGCCTGTCTCCCTATCCCCTCCCCACAGGTCTCCCCCCTCCTCCTGCATCTCTCCCTCCCTTTCTCAGGCTTTCTACTCACTCCTTTCAACCTTGATCCTCGGCTCCCATCTGGCTGCAAAGGCAGTCAGTTTTGAGCTATGGAAAAGAAGTGGTAACAGAAGCCTAGGGCAGTTTTTTTGCCACTCCTGCTCCCCACTTGTCCTCCGCTTTTCCTCCAGAAGATGAGGCAAGAGGGGGAGAGGTACTTTTGCCTCATTCTGAAGCCTTGGAAGTAAGTGCGTTTTTCCCTAGGGGCCCTGCTGAGGACGATAAATGGCAATTGGAAAGGCCAGGGCTCATGCCCTACCTGACGGAGCCAAATTCCGTGAAAGAAGGACCGGATCTTCGTTTAGGCAGTAGTTTCACAAGAAGACCTGTAGCGTCGGGGCTGCTCACCTCCCCACCCCCACCCTGCATCTTTCCCAGGGCTGGGAAGGGTGCCCACCAGTGACAAAAGGAGATGTGGGAACTGGGGCCCTAACCCTGCTAGCTGTCAGAGGGATTGGTGTCACTGTGTTGCCCAGGACCTATGCCAAGGACTACCGCCTTGTTCCTAGCTCCATGCTCATTGGGAGGTGGGGGGAGGCCATTTGGCCCATATGGCCAAGAGAGGAAGCAGAGGAGGTAGTAGGTCGGGTCCAGCTTTTATATCTTGTGTCAATTCTGCAGAGCTGTCGCCATGCCCCACTCGTACCCTGCCCTTTCTGCTGAGCAGAAAAAGGAGTTGTCTGACATCGCCCTCCGGATTGTGGCCCCAGGCAAAGGCATTCTGGCCGCGGATGAGTCTGTAGGTAGGTGAGGGCCTGTGACTAGGTGGGGTCGAGGTGTCCAGAGAGCCCTGGGGATGAGCTTGCCTCCCCTCCTCTGTTTGCCCCCAGGAAGCATGGCCAAGCGGCTGAGCCAAATTGGAGTGGAGAACACAGAGGAAAACCGCCGGTTGTACCGCCAGGTCCTGTTCAGTGCTGATGACCGTGTGAAGAAGTGCATCGGAGGGGTCATCTTCTTCCATGAGACTCTCTACCAGAAAGATGACAGTGGTGTTCCCTTCGTTCGCACCATCCAGGACAAGGGCATTGTCGTGGGCATCAAGGTGCAGCCACTGGCCCTCCATGGGGGCTGAACATGGAAAGAGGTGTGTGTGAGAGAGGTGACAGGGGGGATCCTGCCTGGGTTCAGCCTTCTGCCTGTGTTTCCCCTACAGGTTGACAAGGGTGTAGTTCCTCTGGCCGGGACCGATGGAGAAACCACGACGCAAGGTATAGGATGGGTGGGCTTCGGGATCACAGGGCTGTTGGATGTTGGTTGTTGGATGCTGGCTCAGAGGGGCAGAGTGATGAGGCTGGCACTATGCCTGCAGGGCTGGATGGGCTCTCGGAACGCTGTGCCCAGTACAAGAAGGATGGAGCCGACTTTGCCAAGTGGCGCTGTGTGCTGAAAATCAGTGAGCGCACACCCTCAGCACTTGCCATTCTGGAGAATGCCAATGTGCTGGCCCGCTATGCCAGCATCTGCCAGCAGGTGTGTGTATATATGAGGGGGTCAGATGGGTGCCCTGTGCTGAGTGCAGAGAGGGTTATCAGGGCTTTCTCCCCTCCTATCTGCTGCCCCTGCCAAGTCATTCTGCTCTTACCTGCAGAACGGCATTGTGCCTATTGTGGAACCTGAGATCCTGCCTGATGGAGACCATGACCTCAAACGCTGTCAGTATGTTACGGAGAAGGTGAGTCCACACCTGGGCACAGACAGACACATACCACAGGGACAGCCTGACAGGGGAGCCGGTTCCCCATAGTCCCTGGCTCAGATGCAGGCACTTTCCCCAAGCACTCTTTTACTTCATCCAAGAACATACCTGTCAGTTTGAGCCTGTAATGCCCCTCCCAGTCATGCCCACCTTCCCCTAAACAGGGAGCACTGAGCAAGAGCCCAGAACCTTAGTAAACCTCTGGTCCCCAGGTCTTGGCTGCCGTGTACAAGGCCCTGAGTGACCATCACGTGTACCTCGAAGGGACCCTGCTCAAGCCCAACATGGTGACCCCTGGCCATGCCTGTCCCATTAAATACAGCCCAGAGGAGATCGCTATGGCAACTGTCACTGCCCTGCGTCGCACTGTGCCCCCAGCTGTCCCAGGTACCACCATGCTTCCTAATCTGTTCCTATCCCTAAGGCCCATCCTCAGGTTCTTGTGGCCTTCATAGGTCCTGTACCCTGGAAAAATAGAGAGTTGACCAGTCTGTCTTCTCTTCTCTACCCTAGGAGTGACCTTCCTGTCTGGGGGTCAGAGTGAAGAGGAAGCGTCACTCAACCTCAATGCTATCAACCGCTGCCCCCTTCCTCGGCCCTGGGCCCTCACCTTCTCCTATGGGCGTGCCCTGCAGGCCTCTGCCCTCAATGCCTGGCGAGGGCAACAGGACAATGCTGGGGCTGCCACTGAGGAGTTCATCAAGCGGGCTGAGGTTGGGAGCTAGACGTGGTGACTGGGGGACAGGAGTACAGCTAGGCTGGGGGCAGCACTCAGAGGTTACAGCCTGGGCAGGGTTTGGCACCTGTGGGCTGGGTCAGCCTGTTTACTGTCCTCCCTCCCCCTTTTGCAGGTGAATGGGCTTGCGGCCCAGGGCAAGTATGAAGGCAGTGGAGAAGATGGTGGAGCAGCGGCACAATCCCTCTACATTGCCAACCATGCCTACTGAGTATGCATTCCATGTCACAGCCCATGGCTTGGCCACTCACACCCAATTTCACCTTTAGTAATGGCTAGCGCCAAATAGCCATGCAGAGAAGACATGACTCCATCTAGCATTGAGTGATCTTCCTTTTTTGTCCTCCCCTCCCCTCTCCCATTGCTGCCACCTGGGACCATTAGATGGATGGGGTGCCCCTCATGACTGAGGGCAGAAGAAGTTGCTAGAAGTCAGAGCAGGATGCTTCTGTTTCCCCCTGCCACTGCTTGCCCCCACAATTTCCCCATGATGTGGTAGTTTCTCCTTGGGCTTTCCTTGCCTGTCTTCTCTCCTGGGATCAGAGGATAGGACACCAGACATGACTCACACCTTGGGTACATACCACCTAGCAAATAAATGGTAGCAAAACATGCTACTTTGTCTGTCTGTTTTACACATCAGATGCCTCAGATGCCCACTTCTCAGTTTCTGATTTCCGCTCACTGCCTGGGCCCTCTGACTGTGGACGTGGGAAGAGTAGGTTTTGAGTTTTACTGGGCTGGAAGTGTTGAGGGGAGGGGCACACCTGTCACCCTCCCCAGCTCAAGCTCTTGCTGGTTCATGACCAAAGCTGGAGGGCTGCAGGTCTTTCAGGGACCGCCACATCAGAGGCATTAGGCTGTGTCTGAAGGATGGAGTAAGGCGAGACTCGTGCAATTCCTGAAGGCAGCTTTTGCGCATGGCCCAAAACTGGGATAAGGGGGATGGGAGTCGTTCACTTCTGTGTGCTGAACCCTGCTGGGGCTTGAGACATTCTGTTGGGGGGGGGGGGTGCGGCGCTGCAGGAGGAGCACCTGGGCTCCTGCCTAGCAAGGAAAAGCCCCGAGGCTCAGGACTGCCCGATGGTACCTAGGAGGTTGCCAAGGGCTATTGCCCATTCCCATTTGGGGTAGATGAGGGCACAGAGAGGGCCAATTTGAGGGTCTGGGCAAGGGAAGACCTGGTGAGGTTTCGTGCTAAACTTTGACCACTTGGCTGGGGTGTGTGTGTGTAGGGGGGTACATTGAGCACCTGGGGCTGTCTGAAGGGATGACAAGTTGAAAGAACTTGCTAGCTGTGTTCTGTGTGAACTGGGCAGGCCATGCTCTGTGTAAAGTGCACAATCAATGCTCCATCCGTAGGCCCAGTGTGACCCGACCTTATATTAACAAAAATAGCTAACACTTACATAGCACTTTCTATGTGCTCCTGCCAGGCCCTATTCTAATCACTTTACATTTACTACAACCCTGTATGAAGTAGATACTATTCTAATTTTTTTACACTTATTTATTTTTGAGAGAGAGAAAGAACGTGAACATGGGAGGGGCAGAGAGAGAAAGAGACACAGAATCCGAAGCAGGCTCCAGGCTCTGAGCTAGCGGTCAGCACAGAGCCTGACACGGGGCTTGAACCCACGAACCATGAGATCATGACCTGAGCCGAAGTTGGACGCTCAACCGACTGAGCCACCCAGGTGTCCCACTATCCCTATTTTAATATGAGGAAACAGGCACAGAGAGGTTAATTAACTTTTCAAGGTGGGGTGATAAAGTCAGGATTTAAACCCAAGTGATCAGGATTTAGAGTGTGCTCATGAGTTTTTGAGAATTTTAAGTGAAGTATTCAGACTTTTACAAATTGGAAATGAACTCAAATGAATTAAAAAAAAAAAAGACTGAACGAGCCAAATATGCTAAAAAGGTACTACTAGCTTGCTGTCTCCATATGTGAAGCTTGAGGAGAGAGTGCCCAGAAGAGGAGGTCTCTGATACGGAGAGATCAACAGTTACCCTGATAGCTGATATTTGGGTGCATTCCGTGCCAGGTTCCTTACATGAATGACCTCATTCTATTTTTTTTTTTTTTTTACGTAATCTCTACACCCAACGTGGGGCTCGAACTGAGGACCCCAAGATCAAGACTCACCTGCCCTACCCACTGGGCCAGCCAAGCCCCCCCTGAATGACCTCATTTTAGTAAACATCTCCATTTTCCAGATGAAAAAACTGAGACTTCGAGCTGCCCGTGGTCGCCCAACTAGTATTTAACGCCTGCAGAGTTTGCTCTCTTGATCCCTGGGCTAGGAGTGTGTTCCACAAGGAAACGGGGTACCAACGAACAATCCTGCAATATAGAAACCGCACAGCCGGTCCCCTGGCCCTTGGCGCCTGGGTAAATTCCTTTCAAACTCGCGCCAGGCTCCTTGCGGACCCCGCCCACCCTCTACCTTTTTCTCTCGCCTGCGCGCCTGCAGTACCGCTTGCGATTGGTTGCGACCTCTGCCGTGATCCCGCCCCCTCCTCGCGGGTTTCCGATTGGGGGAGGCTTTGAGCAGCTCCGCCCCTCGGCGGCTGGAGCAACTGGATGCAAGCATGGCGGCTCCCGGGGCCGCAGCTACAGACCTAGGTGCGGTGGCATTTGGGTGGGACCTGCGACGCGTGGATTGCGAGCGAGGAGTGCGGGCTTGGGGAATGTGGTGTGCCAGCGGTCCCGCGGACTGGGGGTCGGGGGTCGTTCCAGACAAGATCCCTTCAGACGGGCGCGGGCCCCTGGCACAGGGATCCCAATGGAGGCGGGCGGAGAGCCTCTGAGTGAGGGTTGCTGGGACTCTTCCGCGTCAGGTGTGGGGTGGGCACCCAAGGCCACTTCCAGCACCTCAAGTCGGTACCTCCGTGCCCCCAGAGGTGGTCCGAGGCAAGCGGGCCGCTCTCTTCTTCGCTGCGGTAGCCATCGTGCTGGGGTTGCCGCTCTGGTGGAAGACTACGGAGACCTACCGGGCCCCGTTGCCTTACTCCGAGATCAGTGGGCTGAATGCCCTGCAGGTGAGACCTCTGTGGGAGAAGGCCTGGGGACATCCCACTGGCAAGGTGGAGACTCAGCCGATGGCCCTGATGCTCCTTCCTCTAGCTGCGGCTCATGGTGCCCGTCACTGTCGTGTTTACCCGAGAGTCAGTGCCGTTGGACGACCAGGAGAAGCTGCCCTTCACCGTTGTGCATGAGAGAGAGATCCCTCTGAAATGTGAGTTCCTGGGGAGTCAAGGCTGCCTTTCTGGTCTGAGCTCGGTCCAGAGATAGGTTAGGTTGGAGGAACGTGGGTGTCCCTTAAAGGTAGTTAAACATTTCTTAAAGGCTCTCTCTGAATGAACAGTGTGGTTGGTTAGAAGAAAAGCAACCTTAAATACAGTGGTCACCGTTAGGGCGGCAATTTCATTCATAAAACAGCTATGCTACCTGATGAGCAGCAATCGATGCTCATTAGAAGATAGGAAAGACCGTGGGATGTAGTAGAAAGGTCGCAGGGTTTGGAATCAGGTTGGAGTTGTATACAGCCCTTATTCAGTTTGACATGGAACACTTTGTTGAGTGTTAGGCACTTTGCGGTACCAGGAATTTTGGGCTAAATAAGGAATTGATAATGGTTTCAAGAAATTCCTACTCAAGTAGGGGAGAAAGACACTTAGATAAAGAAATCACAGTGGGATTGTGTAAGAAACAGATTGCATTTAAGAAAGAGCCTTTAACTGCCTGGGAGGAAAGAAAGGCAGAGAAGGTTTTGAGGATGTCATTTTTAAGTCCGATTTTTAAATGATGTGAAGGAATTCAGGGTAAATTGGGAAAGGAGGAAGGGAACCGCTTGAGCCAAATACAGCGATGGGTAATGTTAGTTGTTCATTATATGCCATAAACTAGGTGTAGCACTTTGTATGTATTGCCTCAGTGAATCCTCTCTCACATTATGATCTCCATTCTATAAATGAAAAGAAAAAAACAGTTAGAGATTTTAAGTTGTTCACGACCACCCAGCTAGCTAGTAAGAGGTGGGGCTGTATTTAAATCCAGGCCTGACTGATTCCAGAGTTCTGGCTTTTAACCAGCAACCTCTATGGCCGCCCTCGTAGAAGCATGGAGGGGTGAATCAGCATGTTAGGGGATCTGTGTGCAGTTTTACTCTTCTGGAGTGTGAAGTGAAAGATTGTGAGCGACGGGATATGTAGGCTGAGTCCAGATGGTGACGTGCCTGTGTGCCAATTACTTTCCAGCCTTTGAACCTTGGTCCCACGTGTTTCTTAAAAATCCTATTTCATAGGGTTCAACCTAATGTAAACCTTTGAGTTTACATACTCAACTCAAAAACATACTTTTTGTTTCTCAAAACAAAACATATGGTAGTTGGAGTGGAGTGGCCAAGAGTATGGAATTTGGTGTAAGGGAGCTGAATTAAAGCCTTCATTCCGCCACTTATTTGTGCGAATTTGGGTGAGGTTGTTAACCTCTCTAAATCTTGGTTTTCTCATCTGTTAATAGGAATAGTAATAGGTTGGTTCATTTATTCAACCAATATATTTTTTTAATTAAAAAATTTTTTTAAATGTTTATTTTTGAGAGAGAGAGAGAGAGAGAGAGAGACAGATAGACAGAGCATGAGTAGGGAGGGGCAGAGAGAGAGGGAGACACAGAACTCCAAGCAGGCTCTAGGCTCTGAGCTGTCAGCACAGAGCCTAACGTGGGGCTTAAACTCACGGAGCGTGAGATCATGACCTGAACTGAAGTCAGAGGCTTAACTGACTGAGCCACTCAGGCGCCTCTCAACCAATATTTTTTATTGAGTGCCTATATCAGATACTGTTGTAGTTGCTGGAGATACAGCAAATAAAATAGACAAAATACATTGAACAAAATAGACTAAAAAAAGGAAGAGGAGAACAGATAGGAAGATAAACAAATGTATGTTACATAGTGGGGGGCACCTGGCTGGTTCAGTCAGTGGAGTCTTCAACTCCTGATCTCAGGGCTGTGGGTTCAAGCCCCACATTGGGTATAGAGATTACTTAAAAAAATAAAATCTTTAATAAATGTATGTATGTATGTATGTATGTATGTTAGATGGTGACAGGAGAAAAATAGTTCAGGACAGGGGGATAGGGAGGTTTTCTTGGGAGATAAGGAGGTCATTGCCATTTTAGAGAGGGTGGCTAGGGACGGCATCATTTGAAAACAGGACTTTCAAGTATAGACCCAAAGAGGTAAAGGAGTAAACTATGTAGATACCTGGGAAAAGAGCATTTCTGGCAGAAGGAGAAGCAAGTATAAGGTCCTGTGGTAGGAGCAGAAGTGGTGCCTTTGCAAAACAGTGAGAATCCCATTGTGGGGAAAGTGAGGTGAATGAGGGAAAGAGTAAGAGGAAATGAAATAAAACCAGAGCAGTGGACAGCGGGCTAGGCTCACACACAGCTTTTATTCTAGATGAGAAGGGAAGCCCTTGAAAGATTTTATTTTGTTGTTTTTAAACTACCATATTACACCTAACCAAGTCCACGGTAATTCCTTAATATCACCTAATTTCCAGTCTATATTCATATTTCCCCAATTATCTCAAAGGTGTCCTCTTGATTTTTTTAAGTCAATAAATTAAAAAAGAATTTTTTTTTGTTTATTTATTTTGAGAGAGAGAGAAAGCATGAGTGTGAGTGGGGGAGGGGCAGAGAGAGAGAGGGAGAGAGAATCCCAAGCAGGCTGCACACCATCAGTGCAGAGCCTGATGCAGGGCTTGATCCCATGAACCGTGAGATCATGACCTGAGCCAAAACCAAGAGTCAGACACTTAACTGACTGAGACACCCAGGTGCCCCAATACATTTTTATTTAAGGAATTTTACATGTGAATCCTTCCACTGCTGCAGCTGATCACCATAGTTCCGCCAAAGCCATAATCATAATCTTCAAAATAACCCTTTTATTTCTTTCTTTATTATTTTTTAAAGTTTATTTTTACTTATTTTGAGAAAGATACAGAGAGAAAGCAGGGGAGGGGCAGGGAGAGGACACAGAATCCCAAGCAGGCTCCACGCCATCAGCGCAGAGCCCAACGTGGGGCTCAAACACACCAACCGTGAGATCATGACCTGAGCTGAAATCAAGAGTTGGACGCTTAACCACCTGTAAGCTTAACCACACTGAGCCACCCAAGCGCCCCCAAAATAATCTTTTTAAAAAGAAGTTTTGTTTAATCCACAATTGTCACTGTCCGTCAGCCTGGTTCTTTTGGTTGGGCTTCTTTGATCTCCACTGGCATATGACATACTTCAAAAATTCCCCACCTGTAGTCTTTAGGATCCAGTTTCTTTACATTAGGGCCCTACAAGTCAAATTTTAGGAAGTATGTTGATTGCTATTTTGGCAAATGATCTAAAATTATTATTCCTCAATTGTCTCTAATATTGAAAAGTCTTGTTACTTCCACTCTATTCCATGAGCCTAGGAAAAAATGTTACAGTTCTCACCGCAATATACTTGCTGCAATGGAAGTATAACTTGTGTCTTAATGTAGCCACATTAACAATTTCTGGACACCATGAGCGATAGTGCCCATTTCCATCTAGAATGAGGGTTTTCACAGGTGTCCTTTTATAGTTGGTTTATCCTAATCAGGATCAACACATTGCACTTTGTTACATCTCTTTTGCTTTTTTTAAATTATGTATCAGCTCCCCCTCCCCCATCCTGATATACTTCTTTTCTTTGATTTGTTGGAGAAACCAGGCCACTTGTTTTATAGAACCTCTCCCATTCTGGATTTGGCAGATTGCTTCCTCCTAGTTTCATTGAACTTCTTCCTCTATTATCCATAATTTTTGTAAACTGGTAGTCAGATCGGGAGATTTGATCAAAATCAAATTCACTTTTTTAGGTAAGAATACATTATAATTAGTGTGGTGTACTTCCTATCATGTTATATCAGGAAGCTTAGAATGGCTGTTCCCTCCCCCCCCCCCCACTTTGGGTGATACAAAGATGATTTAGTGAATTCAGATACTGTCAGCCCATGTCTGTATTTTAGTTCCCTGTCAACCTTTCACCTGATGGTTTTAGCATCCAATAATTCTGGCATCCATTTCTTAGTGGTTGTAAAATGGCAATTTTTCTTTCTTTATTTTTTTAAGATTTTATTTTTAAGTAATCTACACACCCAATGTAGGGTTCGAACTCACAACCCTGAGATCAAGACTCGCATGCTCTACCAACTGAGCCAGCCAGGCACCTCAAAATGGCAAATTTTAAATTCTGTAATTGCTCCTATATATGTGACCTGGAATTCTTCTATAACAAAGAACTTTCACAAGAAGTTTTAGGTTCAACTTCTCACATTCCAGGGGACAAAAAAAAAAAAAAAAAAATCCCTATGACATTGCCTTGCAGGTATAGAATGACTTGGGGGGGAATTGATATCCTTAGAATATTTAGTCTTTCCATCTAGGAACCTTTTCTCATTTCATTCAAACCTTCTTTTAAGTCCTTCAGTAAAGTCCTGGGTATTTTTCTTAGAATTTTGTACATTTCTTCCTGGGTCTTTGTATGTTCTTTATTATGGTGAGGATTGGGATTTAAAAAATACTTGCTTCTCAAATTGGATGTTGCTGGTATTTCTCAGAAAGCTATTGATTCTTGTGTATATCTAGTCATAGGACCAAATTGTCACCAGTTCTAATAGTTTTTTCAGTTGATTTTCTTGGAAAATAATTATACTGTTTCAAAAAGTGGCCATTTTGTTATTTCTTTCAGATATTCATGTTTCATGTCTCTTTCTTCACTTATTACATTGGTCAGGAACTTCAGAAAGAACAGTGCTGAATAAAATAGAGGAAGTAGCAGGCGTCCTCATTTTATTAAACACTAAAGTAGTGTTTAATAAACTTTAAACACAAACTACTTTAGTGTTTGTCATTAAGTGTGCATTTTTATCAAGAATGTTCATTGGGGCGCCTGAGTGGCTCATTTGGTTAAGCGTCAGACTCTTAACATGATCTCAGGGGCGCCTGGGTAGCTCAGTCGGTTAAGTATCTGACTTCAGCTCAGGTTATGATCTTGCGGTTTGTAAGTTCGAGCCCCACGTCGGGCTCTGTGTTGACAGCTCAGAGCCTGGACCCTGCTTCTAATTCTGTGTCTCCCCCTCTCTCTGCCCCTCCCATGCTCATGTTCTGTCTCTCAATAATAAATAAATATTTTTTAAAAATTTAAAACAAGAAAAACAGATATGGTTTGTGAGATCAGGCCCTGCATTGAGCCCCACATTAGGCTCTGCGCTGACATCACGAAGCCTGCTTGAGATTCTCTCTTTCTCTGCCCTGCCCATGTGTGTGCGTGCATGCACGGTTGCGCGTTCACGCTCTATCTAAAAAAATTTTGAATTGATTGCCTTATTTTGAGGCACCTGTTGACGTGATCATATGGTTTTGGTCCTTTCACCTATTAATAGAATAAATATTGTAATAGATTTCCCTTGGGAGAGTACTTCAGGTTGAAGTTAGTGTGTACACAGGCAGAAGCAAGGGCTGGTTAGGTGGAAGAGGTGGAGTGTCATATATTTGATATCGTCCATGTAGAAATCATTAGAATTGGTTGTAGCCTCTTGGACTTCTTCTGCAAAAATTTTCTTGATGTCCTGAGACACTCGACAGTGTTAGGGCTTGGAAGGTGGGCAGAGGTCTGTATTTAGTCTTCTTATGTTTAAAAAAATTTTTTTTTAATGTTTATTTCTTTTTGAGAGAGACAGAGAGTGAGTGGGGGAGGGGCAGAGAGAGAGGGAGACACAGAGTCCAAAGCGGGCTCCAGGCCCTGAGCCGTCAGTATAGAGCCCTGTGTGGGACTCGAACTTGTGAACCCCAAGATCACGACCTGAGCTAAGTCAGATGCTTAACCAACTGAGCCACCCAGGCGCCCCTTAGTCTTCTCATCTTCTTCCTTTTCCTCTCAGACAAAATGAAAATCAAGTGCCGTTTCCAGAAGGCCTATCGGAGGGCTCTGGACCACGAGGAAGAGGCCCTGTCACTGGGCAGTATGCAAGGTACCAGAAGGAGCAATCACACTAGTTTAACACAAAGCCCTATTTTTTCTTCTGATCTCTAAGTGTGTAGTTTCCATACCTTGTCCTAACTTTAGAATCTCTCTGGGAAAGCTGGGAATGAGATATTGTGTGTTTCAGCTGGGCCACTGGGGGCCAAGCCTGACCATAGTGTCAGCCAGGTGTGAATGGGAGGTGGAGCTGGGCTTAATCACTCTGTGGGGGCCAGAGGGATAGGGCATGGTGGTTTTGCCCCTGGTGCACCTTCTGCTCTTGTCCCCAGAGGCAGAAGCCATGTTAGCTGAGCCGCAGGAGCAAGCAGAGGGCTCCTTGACTGTGTACGTGATCCCTGAAAACTCCTCACTTCTGCCCCAGGTAGGGTGAGCAGGGAGGCTATGGCCTTACCCTATCCCGTCCCCTTGTCCTCTCCTAGGTCACCTCCTTCCTGCAGTAGTGCTGCCCATTTCTTGCATTTGCTACAGAAAACTCTTTTCCAAATATTTTTTAAAAGAATGCAAACGGATTTTTTTCATTGACTCTAGGTCTTTCTGATTCCAGGAGTTCTATATGGTTAAAGCTCCAATGACCATTTAAAGTGGAAAAAAATCAGGATTAAAAAAAAAGAAGCTGGTTTGAATGGATTATGGTGGTAAAATGGGCAATGCATTGACCTTTTCACTTAAAAAAATTTTTTTTAATGTTTCTTTCTTTTTGAAGGAAAGGGAGACAGAACATGAGCAGGGGAGGGGCAGAGAGAGAGGGAGACACAGAATCTGAAACGGGCTCCAGACTCTGAGCTGTCAGTGCAGAGCCCGACGTGGGGCTCAAACTCACAAACTATGAAATCATAATCTGAGCTGAAGTCGTTCGCTTAACCGACTGAGCCACCCAGGCACCCCAGACCTTTTCACTTTTTGAGCAAGAGGCTCAGTGAGAGCTATGCCATGTACTGTTCTCTTTTAAAATTTATGATGAGATATTTTAATTTATTAATTAATTTATTTTAGACCACACGAGTAGGTGAGAGGGGCAAGGCGGGAGAGGGAGGGAGAGAGGGAAAGGGAGAGAGAGAGAGAGAGACAGTATCGCAAGCAGGCACCATGGGGCTCGATCCCATAATCCTGGGATCACGACCTAGGCCAAAATCAAAAGTTGGATGCTCAACCGACTGAGCCATCCAGGTGTCCCTGAAATATTTAAGTCTTATAAAAAGATGAAGGAAAATTTTAACGAACCCACCCCTTGCTCGCAAACTACAGTCTAGTAATAATAGCTGAACCCTGTGTATTTCCATGGTTATCCCCCACTCCATTTCAGTCCAGGGTGATCAATTTTGTGTGTGTCATTTTCTTACTTTTCTTTCAAGTTTTATCACATATATCTCTATAAACAATATATTTAATTTTACAAACGTTTGAGCCTTATAATAATACAGCACATGTTCTTCTGTAACTTTTGTTTCATTCAACATTTATGTTTGAGAGAATCATCCATGATAATCAAGGTGTAGTTGAATCTAATGTGTTCATTTTAATATGTTTCATTGTATAAACATATCACAATTTACCCATTCTGTTGCTGATGGGCATTTGGATTGTCTCCAGTGTTTGACTCTTACAAATAATGCTGCCGTGGGGCCCCTGGGGGGCTCAGTTGGTTAAGCCTCCGACTCCTGATTACGGCTCAGGTCATGATCTCGCGGTTTGTGAGTCGGAGCCCCGCATTGGGCTCTGTGCTGACAGCATGGAGCCTGCTTGGGATTCTCTCGCTTCCTCTCTCTCTCTGCCCGTCCCCTGCTTGCTTTCTATCTCTCTCTCAAAATAAATAAAAATAAACTTCAAAAAAGAAAAAGGAAGTAATGCTGCTAGGAACATTTCTGTCCTTGCCTCATCACCATGTGCCATTTACTTATATCAAACTTTCCAGGTGTTTGCTTCTTCTGCTTTCCTTGTTCAGCATGCCATCTTCTAGTTTTCCAGCCTGTGAAGATTTAAATAATGCCTGGACGTAAGTCTGCTGGGAAGGCAAAGGTCGCAGAAATGAATGAAAACAGTCATGCATATGGATTGGCCAGAGATGCTGAGATAGTAGTTCCCTATGAATCCAAAGGGAGCGGGTCGGCCTGTTGGTCAGTGGCAAAAAGCCAGATTCACAGAGACAGGAGCCAGTGCGCTCTTCTGCTTTCTTCCCTGAGCCATGGGCATTCTGTCCCTTGCTGTCCTCTCTCGCAGGACATGATGAGTTACATTGGGCCCGAGAGGACAGCAGTCGTGCGAGGGATAATGCACCGCGAGGCCTTTAGCATAGTCGGCCGCCGGGTAATCCAAGTGGCACAGGCCATGTCTTTGACTGAGGATGTGCTTGCTGCAGCCCTGGCTGACCACCTTCCAGAGGACAAGTGGAGCTCTGATCAGAGGCGGCCTCTCAAGTCCAGCTTGGGTAGGGTGATGGGGCTTTGTCGTGAGAAGGGAAAGGGAAATGAATGATGTGGGGGCATTGGGGCAGGAGGGGAATCTGCATGCCGACTCTTTACTCCTTTCTTCTGTGGTTTCACGTTTTAGTTAAAGCATTCACTGTTCCTCACCCCAGCTTTATCCTCCCTTGGGTTCCATGATGGCCACCAACCCCATTCTAGAGGAGAAACAAGTTCAGCTCAGCCAGGGGTATGGCTGCCCTTGAGCCACTTATAAGCTCCTGCCGTCCCTGACTCCTGTTTCTATAGGCTATGAGATCACCTTCAGTTTACTCAACCCAGACCCCAAGTCCCATGACGTCCACTGGGACATCGAGGGGGCTGTCCGGCGCTACGTGCAGCCCTTCCTGAGTGCCCTCAGCACTGCCGGAAACTTCTCTGTGGACTCTCAGGTGAGACAGGGAGCAAGCTGAGGGGTCCTTTTCCTTTTCAAAGCCCATCCATATTTACTGTTTCCACGTGTAGTCTGTTCTTCCAGCTCTTCGAGCTTGCTGATTTGCTAGGAGTTTCCTGTGTGTATATGTGGTTCTAGTGTCTACTTTCCCTCGGTTGTGTCCAGCTCAGGGACTTCTGTTGGCGTTTGTTAAAAAACGACCTTCCTTTTTTTTTTTTTTAATTTTTTAAATGTTTATTTATTTTTGAGAGAGAGAGAGACAGAGACAGAACACGAGTGGGGGAGGGGCAGAAACAGAGAGGAAGACACAGAATCCGAAACAGGCTCCAGGCTCTGAGCTAGCAGCACAGAGCCTGATGTGGGGTCGAACTCGGGAATGGTGAGATCATGACCTGAGCTGAAGTCGGACGCTTAACCGACTGAGCCACCCAGGCGCCCCTAAAAAACGACCTTCCTTATGGCTCCCTCCAGAACTGTATTCACCCAGTTGTGCCATCCTTAAGAAATTTATTTAAAAAAGAAAACTTCCTGAAATATGTTAGTGTAGTAACAGTAAGGATATGAAGAATGTAGCTTTCTGTATCACACAATGTCCTTTTAGGGAAAATGTGCTAGAAATTTTATCAGGTCTTGGTAAGTGGGAGTACTTCTGAATAACTGACTAGAGTTGAGCTTGCAGACACTGAATTATGCTACTCTTGTTTCCCCTCCCTGTTTAGGCTCTTGGAAAGCCTGGTAAAAAAATGTGGTTTTCATAGCCCGGATTTAGTGTATTAACTGTACCTGTGGCTTTATTTTTTTTTTTCTACACCTGTTTCTCTCAGCCCTGATTTTGTCCCTTATATTTTGTCCTGTCCTAATTGTATCTTTTTGAAGGCACTTCAAAACTTTTGGGACAGAGTGGAGTATGAATCAATCAACAAAGTAATGTTCTCCTTTGCTTTGCAGATTCTTTACTATGCAGTGTTGGGGGTAAACCCTCGCTTCGACCCAACTTCCTCCAGCTACTACTTGGGCACGCACAGCCTCCCCCATGTCATCAATCCAGTGGAGTCCCGCCTGGGTGAGCTGAGGAGGAGGGTCTATTTGCCAGGCTGCGGCGGGACCCTGAGGGCTCAGTGTGGGGTTGGAGGGTGGTGGTATACGGTTATGGTTCCCAGGTTGGGTGGGCTGAGGGCATCAAGGAAGTGCTGGGCATTTAGGCTTTTTCATGAGGCTCTGTTGACACCTCCCAACCCCACACTATCATATCCAAACACGTGTGTTAAACTTGATTCCCACTGCTTTTTATAAACGAATGGATAGGCTGTGCCTCCCTCTTTGCAAGGCAGCCAGGAAAAATACGGTCACACGTGTAGGAAAGATAACAGCAGAAGTACACAAAGGCAGAATTTGGATTGATGGTTCTGATTCGGGTTTGAAACTGGGGTTCCAGTTTTTCATTTGGGGGGGTGGTACCCAGGAAGAATAGGTGACCACAAAGTATAATAGAGACAAGCCAGAGTCAGTGTATCAGTGGTGGTGGGATTTCGGGCACCAGGGCTAGGCCAGTGTGGACCAAGATATAAGCGGGGCTGCATGTGATTCCTCCCTCGTTCCCTCTACCAGGGCTGAGTGCAGAGATGGAGGGGCATTCCAGGCAAGGGAACTCGGAGCTTAGATGCAGAAGAGTAAGAGGGATAGGCATTTAGGAAGCTCAGAGAAGTTTAGTGTCGCTGAACTGTGAGGGAGTGACCCAGACGAAGCTGGCAAGGCAGGTAGGCACTAGATCATAAGGACCATGTTAAGTAGCTTAGCTTGAACTTTTACCTGGTGTGACTGGCCAGTTATGAAGGATAGTAAGAGGGAGCCGACATGAGGTCATATGTATACCTGTGTATAAAACGGGTTATAGGGGTGCCTGGGTGG
This sequence comes from Cryptoprocta ferox, assembly GCA_028646485.1. Classification (NCBI taxonomy): domain Eukaryota; kingdom Metazoa; phylum Chordata; class Mammalia; order Carnivora; family Eupleridae; genus Cryptoprocta; species Cryptoprocta ferox. The sequence goes on from CM053565.1 coordinate 16,607,435, forward strand.
CTCAGTCGGTTAAGCGTCCGACTTCGGCTCAGGTCATGATCTCGCGGTTCGTGGGTTCAAGCCCCACGTTGGGCTCTGTGCTGACAGCTCAGAGCCTGGAGCCTGCTTCTGATTCTGTGTCTCCCTCTTTCTCTGCCCCTTCCCTGCTCACTCTGTCTCTCTCTCTCTCTCAAAAATAAACATTAAAACAAAACAAAACAACGGGTTATAGTTCTATGGGTGTGATGTGGCAATGCCCAAGAGAGTGGTCTGAGACAGACAAAGGGGCTAAGGACTCTGCTTCATGTATGTGGCACATCTTGGGAGAATGCTCAGAGGTTTTGATCACAGAAACCCAGGACTGGAGGGTACTTGGTTGACTGTCAGTTGGGGAAATGAGGTCCAGAGTGAGTGACCAGCGAGTTAGAGGCTGACCTGGAACGAAGACCTAGACCCAGCATGCTTTGGGATTCTGACTTCCCTTCTCTTTGTGCCGCAGGATCCAGCGCTGCCTCCCTTTATCCTGTGCTCAACTTTCTGCTCTACGTACCTGAGCTTGCCCACTCCCCCCTGTACATTCAGGACAAGGACGGGGCTCCCGTGGCCACCAACGCCTTCCACAGTCCCCGCTGGGGTGGCATTATGGTAATGGTCACACTCTGCAGACCCCAGAGCCCCAGCTTTAGGACAGACAGATGTTCCCTGAGACTGTTCGTTCTGTTGTGCCGCTGGTGTCCTCCGTGGCCCAGCCTGTGGGAGGGGCCGCAGCAAGGAGGTGAGGGTGCTATGAGCTTGTGGCCTTCCTCTGCCGGCCCCACAGCTTCTTCTTTCTATCAGTGTTTTCTATAATGCGACCCTTTGGCGTGTAGCGGTCTGCACTCACTGAGGACTTTTCTGTGTGTACATCTTAGATCTGGGCCCTTTTTGTGGGAGTCTTGCAAGAGTGACAACTTCTCCTGTTAGACTGGGAGTTTCTTGTAGGTAGGAGCTCTTAAAATGGAATGAAATTTTTTACAGGTCTTTTGAGGGGATAATGGAGATAATTTATGAAAAGCTCCTAATAGCGGGTATTCAAAAAATATTAGCTCTGCCCTCAGGTTTGTAATTTCTAAAGAGCACAGACTATGTCTTCCTTTTCTCTCATGGCCTCCAGAGTGTCTAGGGCAGAGCCATTCACGGCCCTGGCGTGGTGCTAAGGCAGCCTTGTGTCCCCTTGCAGGTATACAATGTGGACCCCAAAGCCTACAATGCCTCGAAGCTGCCGGTGAGGGTTGAAGTGGACATGGTGCGGGTGATGGAGGTGTTCCTGGCTCAGTTGCGGTGAGTTCCTGGCTCACCTACCTGGGGGCGTGGCCGCTGAATCTGACCCCAGTCTCTTGAGCGGACTAGAATGGAATCTCACCTGGCAGGGATAACCTTGGCTGGGCCTAGAACCCCGGGGAAACCAAGAAAGGTTTCTAAGGATCATTTTATCCTTCTCGTAGGAAGGACTAGTTGCTGACAAAAACTGTTTTAAGAAAAACAGACTCCTGGGACGCCTGGATGGCTCGGTCGGTTAAGCATCTGACTCTTGATTTCGATTCAGGTCATGGTCTTGGTTCATGGGATCCAGCCCTGTGTTGGGGGCTCTGTGCTGATAGCAATCTCCCCCTTTCTCTGCCCCTCCCCCATATGTGTCCTCTTTCTCTCTCTCTCTCTCTCTCAAAGTAAAAAAACAAACTTAGAAAAAAGAAAAGCAGACTCTTGAATTTCAGGTCCATAGGGTGTAATTAGGGGTACTTAAGAAAATAGCTGTTAATTCTCGTGGTAACTGATAGGCTGATAGTGGCTGCTGGATGCCCTAGGCTGAGGATTCTAAGGCTGTGTCTGAGATCATCAGGAAACAGGATTCGGGTTGATTAGCAATGTCTGCCCTGGGTGCAGGGTTAGAGAGGGACAGTACACAGGCTTCTCAGAAGCAGTCCTGGATCATCCCTTAATGAAAGGCTCAGTGGTCCCATTTGTCCAAACAGAGGGTAGACAGGGTGAGGGGGTTAAACCAGGTTGGTGTCATCTGAAATACTGTAGCCTTTTTTCAAACAAAATCTTGGAAATCGAATCCAGAAACAGGTAAAAGCAAAAACACAGGTTTTAAAAGGGGGCTTGTGGCTCTGTATTGCTGAGTGTTGCCACTCACCCCCTGAGGCCCTGAGGCACTTCCTTGTAACTCCTGTGGTTCTGGGTAAGATGGAAAATCTTAGTCACCATTCGAGGAATCGTAGCCATCTTCTACTCGCAGCCCCTTTGACCTTACTTTGCTCTTTCTACAGGCTGCTTTTTGGGATTGCTCAGCCCCAGTTGCCTCTGAAATGCCTGTTTTCAGGGCCTAAGCGTGAAGGGCTAACGACCTGGGAGCTTGACCGGCTGCTCTGGGCTCGGTCCGTGGAGAACCTGGCCACGGCCACTACCACTCTCACTTCCCTGGCCCAGCTTCTGGGCAAGATCAGCAACATTGTCATCAAGGACGATGTGGCATCTGAGGTGAGCGGGCGCGGGATGGATTCTGTGGTGTAACTGGAGTGGCCGGCGAGGACCAGGGTGGCCAGAAGCCAGAGAGCCAGGTGAGGTCCAGTGTGTGTGTGTGTGGGGGGGCATCCCATCCTTGAGTGTCCCAGGCTTCCTCTAGAGGGCAGTGCCGGCTCCCCAGCAGGCCTCCAGATGGGGTGTGAGGTTTGAAGCAGGCACAAAGAAAATATACCTTAGCCCTTTTATACTGGCCTCCTCCAGGCAACCTGCTTGGTAGATGGCAGACACAGTAAGGCGCATCCTTCCTCCCACCCCAACACCTCACTGATGCCTGGGACTTAACGGTAATCCCCTGCCCCCTTCCTAGGTGTACAGGGCTGTCGCGGCAGTCCAGAAGGCGGCAGAGGAGTTGGCCTCTGGGCACCTGGCCTCTGCCTTTGCCGCAAGCCAGGAGGCTGTGACGTCCTCGGAGCGTGCCTTTTTTGATCCCTCGCTCCTCCACCTCCTCTATTTCCCTGATGACCAGAAGTTTGCCATCTACATCCCGCTCTTCCTGCCTATGGCTGTGCCCATCCTCCTGTCCCTGGTCAAGATCTTCCTGGAAACCCGCAAGTCCTGGAAAAAGCCTGAGAAGATAGACTGAGCAGGACAGCGGCTCAGTAGGAACGCTTCTTTTCCGGCCACGTGGGAGGTGTTAGATTGAGAGGCACATAAATGGGGCCTGCCATGAAGGACTTGGTTCCAGTAACCAAAGCGTAAACACTCCAAGCAGGGTTAATCTTTTCTTCCCTTCCCATTCCTCTGGCTCGGGCTCCCCCTACCCTTTGTGCCCTCCACCTCTGTCCAGAAGACGCATCATCCATCGGGGCCTCATTATCTGTCTTGAACTTGAAGTACCTTTCCCTGTCTCCCCCTGGGGCAGGGGGCAGTCTCTTGTGCTTCTGTCCTGTTCCTCCAAGTCCTCCTGCACTCACAAGGGAGCATTAGGGGAAAGCCCTGGGTTGGATTCTAGCCTCCTCCCCTCCACGCTTCTCTCTAACCCCTCAGGGAGAGCCCTAGCACTGCTCTCATGGAAGGGGCCAGGTCACCTCTGGGGCCTTCTCCCTTCCTTCCCTCCTGGCTGGCTGTGCCTGTTGGGTATAGCCTGATACTGTGCATGTGGCCGAATTTCCCTTCACCCTCTTATGGAGGTGGCTTGGTGCAGTGGGTTGGAACGTTCCAGATTGGGATCAAGCATGCCTGAATTCCTTCTGCCCTTATCATCTGGGGAGCATTGAATAAGCCACTTAATCTCCCTGAGCCTCAGTTTTTCATTTGTTAAAATAGCACTAATGATAGCTCACTTACAAGGTGGTTATCAGGATTAAGTGTGATAAGCATATGAAAGCGTCTGGCATATTTTAGGCTCTCAATAAACATTGGTTGAATGTGAATTGGAATGATACAAACTATGAGCCTACCTTTCATCCTTCCTTTGTGTCTAAATCATGGTTTCCCAGTAGCTGTCCTCCTGGGCTCACTTTCACCTGACCTTGTCCCCTTCCTCCCTTCCTGCCCTGGAGGGCCCTGTGGTGGCTAGATGCCTGGGCTGTTATCCCTCAGCATGTTCAGAGTTGCCCAGCAAAGCTGTTAGTATCTCCTTCTGCTTTTATTTGCAGGGGGTCTGGGAGAGAAGAGCTTGTACCAGTGTAAGCCCTCAGATACACGCTCATTCATAAATTCAGAAAAAGAATATATTAAGCATGGGCTGCAACAGCCACTGTGCTAAGTGCTAGGTGTTATAAGGAACAAAAGACAGGATCTCTGCTTTTATGGAACTGATCTTTCAGGGGGAAGAGTCAGTGAACAAGTAAAACTAATCTCAGACAATGCATTAGAAGGAAAAAACAGGCTGATCCGATAGTGACTGGGGGGAGGGGAGCGGTGTCTTTAGTTTGGGTGTGAGGAAGGGCCTTTGAGCATATGACATTTGAACTGAGACCAGAAGACGAGGCCATCTGGGGGAAGAGCATCCCAGGCAAAGACCCTGAGTCAGAACTCCCACGAGGGGCACACGGAAGGGTCCAGTGGCCGGAGCCCCCCGAGTAAGGAGGAGAGGTAGTCGACCCTTTAAAGTACCTACGCCAAAAAATGAATAAAGGCGAAGGCGAGGCCCCACCCAGTCCCCGGAGAGTAGACCCAGGTTGGCGCGCCTGCAGCCTTTCGGCAGGGGTGGGAGGGGCAAATGTCTGGCCCACCCCCGGGGGCGGGGCGGTACCTGGGCCCCAGGCCGGGGGCGGGGCTGCGGACGCTCCCCCTTCTCTTCGCTCCAGCCGGCGCAAGCAGCCGCCGCGGCAGCAGGCGAGCGGCGGCCCTGCGAGGCCATGAAGGTGAAGAAGGGCGGCGGCGGGGCTGGGACGGGGGCGGAGTCCGCTCCAGGGGCCTCGGGCCAGAGCGTGGAGCCTAAGCCCGAGCCGCAGCTGCAGGCGGAGTCCGAGTCCGGGTCCGAGTCGGAGCCGGAGGCTGGCCCGGGGCCCAGGCCGGGGCCGCTGCAGAGGAAGCAGCCGATCGGGCCGGAGGACGTGCTGGGGCTGCAGCGGATCACGGGTGGTGAGCACCGGCGAGGCAGCGCCACCCGCGGCGGGAGGGCGGGAGGGAGAGAGTGCGAGAGGGGGCCCTCGCGGTGTGCCGAGCCCGGGCCCCCGCCCCCTTTCCCGCCCTCCCCCCGCGCCTCCCCTCCCCCACCCGGGTCCCCCTCGCCTGAGTCCCCTACCCTTCTGCCTCTGAGCCTGAGATCTCCATGTCCCCTCTTCCCTTGATCTCCTTGTGCCCGCCTCTTCTCCCTTTAGACATTTATTTTCACCCTACTCCTTCCTTTCTGAGGAGGCCGTCCCGCTTTCCAAGGTGGAGGTGGGGCAGCAGCGGCAACTGTGACTCCTTCCCCGTGGAGTCCTCGGCGCCCTTTGAGGCTTTTTTCTACAATAATGAAGATGGGGGTGCTAAGTGTAGACTTCTGTCCTCAGTCCCCATCCTGGAGGCTAGGTGGACGCTGAGCTACTGCTTCGGTCACATTAAGACCCTCGGGTCTTCCTGATCCCCCAGGAAGTCGGGCCATCCTCCAACCCCAGGAAAGGACCTGGGCAGGAAGCCTCAGGGTTGGCTCTGGGCCCTCTCAAGGGACTGAGTTAATACCCCCCTTAGCCTGTCTTCTTTCCGGAGGCCCGGTCTCCGCTGTGGTTGAATTTCTGAGCTGGACTGCCTGGGTTGAAGCCCCAGCTGTGCCAGGTGCTTGACTGTGTGACCTTGGGCAAGTAGTTTCATCTCTCTGAGCACCTTCATCTATAAAATGGGGACAATGGCACCTCCTTTATAGGGCTGTTGGGAAAATTTTCTGATTTTGCACAGTGCCTGGCATGCTGTGCATGCTCTAGTAAATAGGGCTCTTTTATCCACAGTACTGAGGGCCCCACAGGACTGCTCCTGGCTGCTGCCTAGAGGCAGACAACTGGGCATTCAGGGCAGGGGAGGAGGTTACCATAGGCAGGGAACAAGGGCTAGGAAGCCTCATGGCAGGGGCGGTGGCTGAGCCTCAAAGAACAGATGGCATTTGGAGAGAGAGTGGCCCTCTTCCCTAGCTTTGTTTATCAGTAATCCTGCCCCAGCTCCCTCTGTGAGAGCAACTCTCGGGACCCCTCTGTGCTAGTGGGGGGCAGGTGCTGGAGTGGACTTGAGCCCTGGAGTTGCAGGAGCCGCAGAGCCCAAGGCTGCCAGACAGAGCCGTGGAGGGGACCTTAATGGCAGGTCTAGGCCTGTGCATCTGGGTCCCTGGGGGACCAGCCTCTCCTCTCTGAGCCAGGCAGCAACCATTCTTGGCTGGGCCCCCAGAGTGCCGAGCTGCCTTGCCCAAGCAGACACTACTAGAGGGAGGGGGCCTGGACTCATCCGATGTTAGTGCCAGTTGAGCTGTAACTGGCAACAGCAGGTTTAGAATTTAGGGTAGCTCTGGGACAGAACTTCCTTATAGGATGTTTGGAGGTCAGGTTGACCTGTCTGGGTCCTAGGCAACTTTAGAGGTTGTTTTGCACCTGCGGGGGCTTCCAGCCCGTGTACCGCCATGTGTCTCCTATTTTGGAGGAAGTTCATAGCCCTTAGAGATGGGGCACCTGTGGGGGATGGGTAGGGGAAAGGGCTCCATGGGAACCCTTTTCTCTATGGAAGTTGAGAACAGGGTTTCAGGGATCTCCACCCTTTTGACCCTAATCGCACAGGTCTGAGGGTTGCTCCTCCTGGATTACCAGCCCTGAATCCAGCTTAGGAAGCTATTTGTGGCAGAGGGAAAGGGGGCAGTTTTGCTCTGAGCCCTCGGCCACTCTGCCCCTTTATCTGGCCTGACCCTGGGTCCCAGGCCTCATCCTTCCCTTGGCAGAAGGGAGGGAGTAGGTGCGGGTTTTGAGCCATGAGCATCCCATTTCCGTCACGTCCTCTAAGGACAAAAGGGCTGATGAGTCAAGGTGCAGAGGAGGCTGAAGAGGGTAGACTGCAAGAACTTAATCCCAAGTGAGAGGAGAGGCTCTGAAAACGGGAGAACGTGGAAGAGATGGAAGGGCTTTCCAGGGAGCTGGAGTTGGGCCACTAGGATCCTGCTCCCAGTTCTGCCATTGGTTCTTGTGCCCTGCACCTTCTTCCCACATCTTGGGACTAGTGCTTACTTTTTGTGAAAATAAAGTGTGTACAGAGTGAGGTGGGCACTCCCCACCTTCATTCCTCCTTCTCCTCTCTCCCCACCCTGGACTGTGGTGGACAGGTCAGAGATCAGGCCCCTCCCCAAGCCCTGTGTAGCCCCTGCTGGACCCCAAGGTGCCAGGAGGCTCCCAGGAGGGCTTCCTGGAGGGGGCTGCCCCAGGCTTGGGGAAGAGAGAATGACTTTACATTCACTTCCTCTTCCTGCCCCAGAGGACTAGGAGGTGGCCTAGGGGCTGCAGGGTGATTTCCGGGCCTCTCTGGGGAGGATGTGATGCTGGGCAGGCTGACAGCACCAGACCCACCACTGCTCCTTTCTATTTGCTGCCAGGGCCTCCCTGAGCACTTGTAGTTGCTGCTGCAAGAGAAGTGAGGGTTGCAGGCGCTGATATTCCTAAACTTCCTCGGGCAGGGCTCACCACTGTTCCTGGTTCCTCTTCCGGGCCTGAGGACTCCCTTTACCCCCATGCACACCCCCAAATGCGCCTGCCACGCCCTCTTCCTGGCTTTGCTTGTACTCTTCTCTATGGCGGTGGCTCAGAGCCAAGGCCGTGTAGATGGCCTTTGAGGGGGTTCCCTCTGTTTGCTAAGCCTTCCTCCCACCAGGGGTTGGGAGCAAAGGTGACCCCGTTTCCCCCAATATTACAGGCTCTGGGCTTGAGTCAGCAGAGCTTTGATTAAGCTGCTTAAGGAAGCTGGGTTTATATAAGCTGCTTATGGGGAGAGGAGGGGGCTGGGAGGTGAGGAGGAGCAGGTAAGGGGTTGTCTGCCTGCCCTAGCACGACCCAGGTGAGGGAAGTCCTTGCCTGATGCACTTAGATGTAGCATGAGGGGCAGCTCTGTGGTGGAGGTGGGGGTGTCCTTCAGAGAAGCACTGTGTATCTCCCGGGGCAAAGCTGTGTCACCCCCTTTAGAATAAGGTTCTCAAAGGCAGTGCTGTACTTTCCCTCCTCATTAGATTGGAGACCCATCTGGCTCAAATTCACTGAGTTAGCCCTGCCAGAGCAGAGGCTGGGATAAAGCCCCTCAACTCCAGGATGGGAGGGACTGTGGGGGAGGTGACCTTGTCCTCCACCCACCTTCACCCTGCCTCTCCCTGACCTCAGAGGCTACTAAGATGGAGCTCTTTGTCTCCCATGAGGTCCCAGTGACAGTGCTGTGTATCCCCCACACTCTGGGTTTGCCCCCAGGGCAGGGGCTCAATTCTCTCTTTCCAGAAGGCAGTGAACTAGTCTGGGGTCTCACAAAGGCTGAGCTGGCAGCAGGGGCTTCTGGGCAGGTCCCTCTTTTGCTTAGCTGCCTGTCTTCCCTAGACTACCTATGCTCCCCCGAGGAGAATATCTACAAGATCGACTTCATCAGGTTCAAGATTCGAGACATGGACTCAGGCACTGTCCTCTTTGAAATCAAGAAGCCCCCAGCCTCAGGTGAGTGGGCTGGGTAGGACATAGAGGGAGGAGGTGGGCAAGGGCTGTGCAGTGGGCCACCCAGGGACTCCTCAGGCCGCAGAGGAGTCAGAATAGAGCTGGGGCTGGGCCTCTGCTTTTCTTTCCTGTCTCTGGCGCTGGACATCTTGGGAGGATGGTCTGGCCCCTTCGGTCCTTGCCAGCCTGCCCTCTGCTGGCCGCCCTGGGAACTGCAGTCCCAGAGGCCCCAGGCTTCTGTGTCTCCTGTGGCCCTGGGAAACCTCAGCTGAAACTGGTGACCTGCTTGCTGACCTAGAAACCATCCCCCGCCCCCCATGGAACCATTTGGCCAAAGGTCTGAACCCTAAATGGGCATCAGAATTTCCTGGGGAATTTTTAAAAATTCAGACAGATGTGGGCCCTGGGGTGGAACCCTGGGTGGGCACAGGCCCCAGCCTGAAGCCCACTGAGCCCTAGTACATTGCAGAGCGGTTGCCCATCAACCGGCGGGATCTGGACCCCAATGCTGGACGCTTTGTCCGCTACCAGTTCACACCTGCCTTCCTCCGCCTGAGGCAGGTGGGAGCCACGTAAGTCACTGGAGGGGGGTGGGGGAGTTGGAGGGGTGGGCAAAGGCTGGGGGTGAGGGTGAGGGTGGGAATGAGCCCTTCCTGAGTTCTTCCTGAACCTCTCTTTTGGGGGTTGTGTCTGTTTCGAGCCTTGCTGGCTGACTTCAAAGCCAAGCTCAGCCCTGCCCCCTCCTATCTCTCAGGGTGGAGTTCACTGTGGGAGACAAGCCTGTCAACAACTTCCGCATGATTGAGAGGCACTACTTTCGCAATCAGCTCCTTAAAAGTTTTGACTTCCACTTTGGCTTCTGCATCCCCAGCAGCAAGAACACCTGTGAACACATCTACGACTTCCCCCCTCTCTCTGAGGAGCTGAGTGCGTGGGCAGGGCTTTGGGGAGGGGAGGGGCTAGAGAGACCAACGTGGGGGGAGTGTGGGTCAGACCCTCTTTCTCCTTACCCTGGGTCACCTGTGTTTTGGCCGCCATTCCCATGCCACCTATGGGGAAACAGGCTCAACTAGGCTAGGGGTCTCTTTGAGGTGGTTCTGAGGTGGTTCGGCCTGTCCCCATCCCACAGTCCTGAAGCCCCTGCAGTGGCCTGGCTCAGGCTTCTGACCTTTGCCCCAACTGGCTGGGCCTCTCTTGCAGTCAACGAGATGATCCGTCACCCATACGAAACACAGTCTGACAGCTTCTACTTCGTGGACGATCGGCTGGTAATGCATAACAAAGCAGACTATTCCTACAGCGGAACGCCCTGACCCTGAAAACAGCCCTGTGCCCCAGGAGGGTCCTGGACCCCCAACGGTGACCTCCCTAACACTCACCTCTC